>JAAGVU020000092.1:26396234-26416413 GCA_011763525.2 Mormyrus iriodes | reverse complement strand
GGTGGTGTGTGCGCCGGCCGGGGGTGCGGGGGAGTGGGGGGGGGGTGGGGGGGGGTGGGGGGGGGGGGGGGGGGGGGGGGGGGGGGGGGGGGGGGGGGGGGGCATTAATTAAGTGGCCTGGTGCTTGTTGGCTGCGGAGTACCCACTGACAAGGCTGAAGCTGTCTCTTGCTGGGGCGGGTGCTGCCTCAGCATGCATAGCATTCCATCAGTGGGTCCTTGAGAATCTATGAACCCCTATAACCTCTGGCAGGACCCACACTCCAGCCCCCGCAATACCCCTTCATCAAGACTCCCCAGTCCAACTTGAGTGGGAGCCAGGGCATGACAAAAATTAAGAGAACCTTCCCATGGGTTCTTTTGTGGTACAGTAATTAAACGTCTCACATTCTTTCTGAAGGACAAACCCTAAGACAAATACTGAAAAAAAGGGTTTTAAAGCCATGCCACTTGGTTCCCACCATTGTTAACCCCACCCCGCCATCACCCGCCTTAGCAGATCATTCTAGATTCTTCTACGTTAAGACCTGATCTACATTGGCATGAACTCCAGATTATAGGAACCATGCACTAAGCGGTTTTGAAACACCACATTGTTTTGTTCATGCAATGTTTATCTTCTGTAGATTATAATTTACTTACTTAATCAGTTAACTGCATACGTACCTAGGCTTGGTGCTCTTAAAGTTTTTGCATAAATAAAAAATGGGCATATGTACAAATTTTTCAGTTTTCAGTTTTGTAGAGTGAAAGCTGAATATTTGTAATGCATAGTGTACTAACTGCATTGTGGATCTATGAATAGATTAATTGGTCCGTGAAAATTGCTGTCACCCCTAAAAGTATGCTTGGAATCAGTTTCCCAACATCCCTGTTCCTGTGTGGTCACCGATCATAGGTGCAGATGGAGCAGATGCAGCTGTGAATGGATAATCAGATCTCCGCATGAAGCTCACAGACAGATCTGACTGTGGATCAGTGATCTCTGCTATTGTTTTTTTTCTTTATCGCCTCCGAGTATCTTTAGGACTGGTAACACAATGCACCCACCTGTGGGTACAGAGATAAGACTGTGTTATACTTAATATAGACCAAGCAAATACACTTTCCATACAAATGGATGGTAAAATCATCACAATGGCCCCAAGAATTTAAGGTCGCTGTTTAAGTCGTGCTTCCATTTACTTGAAACTTTTTCAGGAATTAATAATATTGTCACTGTCCGATGAAAATCACATATCTCCAAAAATCCATTATTTCAGGACCGTAAAGAAACACATTTTCTCAGAAACTACTTTACAAAATAGATCGAAAACAACATAATGAGACTCCCTTAGCAACACTAGTAGAAAATATCTTTACCCAGCCGTCAGTGAACGGTTTAATGTTTTATATGGACTTACGTGGATTGTTATTAGCAAGACAAATAAGTCAGTTAATAATGTATTCTCAGTTAATAATGGTGTTAAATGTTAACTAGTACAAACACAAATAATAGTTAAACAGAGGACTTCATAAAACATCGTTTTGTTGTCAATTACATGTCAAATGCTATCAGTAGATAGAGGATAATGGGCCTATTCCATCGATAGTAAAAAGTCACACTCATCAGTCAGTGGATATACATGGTTTTCATCAGACAGTGACTGTATGTTCCCAAAACTAGTGAGATTTAAGCTTTTAATATGAAACATCTTTTGTAATTTTGATAAGTTAAAAAAATATATAATGATACTATAGAATGTGTAATACAGTATATTGTGCTAAGTTCTCATATGTGTAATAATCATCAGTAAATCAGAGCTTATTGAATTTTGTTTCCACAATAATGATCATTTATATTGTATTAGTATTAGATATTAACATGATTGATGGAAACCTGAAGCTCTCCTGCCTGGGGATTGGCGAGGCTTAAAGGACAGTGGGCAACATAAAGCTAGAGAAACTGGATCATGTTACCCAACTACTGGAAACACAGTTAAGTGGCATAACTCAAGATTTAAAGGACACATACAAAAAGAAGACAGAACATCTTAAACGTGCAGTGAGCCTAGAAGGTTCTCGAAGGAGCCGAAGTCCAGAACCACTAATTTCATAGGTTAAACCCTGGGTTTTCGGTCTTGTGGACGAAACCAAAGGCTTTCAATGTTCATCGTGCACCAAGCCCAGGCATCCTTACATGTAGTTGCTATGTCACTGTATAGGCTGTTTCTTGTGGAATTTCCCTACTGAGGCCATTCACCTGCTGCCCAAGAGTCCAAAGACATCCCCTGGTGCCAGGAGAAGAGCAAACAAGGAACAGAAGAGGAATTCAAGACTCCAAGGAATCTAAGTGGGGGAAGCACTTTGTGACAATACAATCATGCAGTTGGGGACTGTTTGCTCTCTGCATGCTGGCCAGGTGGCAAATAAGAGGAGCATTGCATTGTGGGACGTGTGCCCCAGGTGTGCATACATTAAGGGGGGTGGCCACGCACAGGCAAATGAGACAATTCCCTTGAAAGTAAATCAGTAAATCAGGTGCCCCCCCTCTTCTGTGTATCTTATACCTGACCAAAAACTTATAATAATGGGAATTTGAGCAAAAGTGGCACAGGCACAAAACATGGTGAATTCTTACCAGGGCACCGTTAGTCCCAGAGAGGCCAGTCACACTGTCACTATGAGCTGTGCTGTATTAGACCCATTCCTTTCACACTCTGACTATGAGCTGTGCTGTATTAGACCCATTCCTTTCACACTGTGACTGTGAGCTGTGCTGTATCAGGCCCATTCCTTTCACACTGTGACTGTGAGCTGTGCTGTATCAGGCCCATTCCTTTTCACATAGTGGTCTCTTTCACCTCATGATATCCTCATAGCAATTTTGAAGCTGTCAGAAAACATCCTTTGGGCATATTATCTATTATAAATGCATGGCTCTAGTACATATTTTTCAGATGTGTGTAAAATGAAGGGTGAAACAGTGTTTGAAGTCCCAGTACTTTAAAAACTGTAAAAGCCATTTTACATCAGTTAATGTCCACTGGGCACCAGCCTTGGAAAGAGATTTAGATACGAATGTTGCCAAGTTTATAATTGATGTGCTGTCCAGTAATGGCCTACATGCAAATGGTGAAGAATTGTGATGGTCCAACACCATTTCTGGCATCTGAAGACCCAGAGAGGCCGCCTAGTCCCCCTGAAATAGATGTAAGGGTTACAGCCTCTTCCCAGCACGTAATTTACCTTGACAGGTTGACTGTGTTTAAGTTCCCACTACAGAGACCGTGAAAATAGAAGCTGAACCAAGAAAAGCAGAGGTTTGGTTTGAGTCCCAGGTGAAACACTCGGCTTTTCCACACTGCACATTCCACATGGGGAATGGGGAAACCTTGCTGCTAATCCTTGTTGTTCGGGAAATAGAGATGTGAGATCATAAAATGTGAGGAAAGGAAAAGAGGAGGGGGCTGCTGTTGCTATGCCAGGGCCGGGGAGGTGACGGAGAATCCGAAGGCGGCTGTCGGTGCTGGGCACTCATCCATCAGCCGTCAAAGGGCGGCGGACCCTCCTATCTAACAGCCACCACCAGGAATGCAGCAAGATAGATGGCTCGCATTGTTCTCTCCTGATATCGATCAGCAGTCAAGAGCACATAGCGTTCGTTTCGGTTTATTAATTATCCAGCATGTACCTAGTAGACTTCAGTTACAAACCTGGCTGTAACTACAGGAAACTATGGGGACAATTCTAAGCAACCATGATGAATGAATGGGCACGCTCATTCAGACCAGTAGATACACTGATGACCTTTTGCTCTCACTATGTGGAGTCTCTGGAGACCCCCACTGGTGTTTGCTTTTGTACTCTGCCGCCCTGGTTGTAATACAGTGCGCTGAGTGGTGTTCCGTTACCAAACGTCTTGCTTACACATTCAGATATTCTCACTTTCATCATACAAAGATTACTTCTTGCACTGCTTAACTCTCCTCATTGAAACCTTCACACCTTTTCAGGAAGCAACAGACTGAAAATACCTTAATATCAACCGAGTTTATGTGTTCGCATGTGTGTTTGGTAGAGGCAAATCCACTGAGAAACACACATACAGCACTGTTGTTTAAATTATCTTCGTTTGTGAAAAAGAATGATATTACATCTGTCAAAGTGGGTTAGCTTAGCCATTTCCAAACCTCTTTTTAAGTCAACCCAGTATTTGCAGTAACCATCCAACATACCCATGAATTTGTTGACTTGACCAGTTCCTGACCAATACCTAATCAGTACCTCAGTAAATTAAATTAAATAATTAAGTGAGCTGCTAGTGAGATTTAACAAATACATCAAATGACTGAGATACCCCTGAGGAGAGATTTGGGAACTGAAGCAGTGCCCACGACCCTGGTTTTTTTGGGGAGGGGGGATTTCAATACATTTTGCCGACCTCCGCATGTTTTTAAAATAGAAATGATCTCTCAGTCCCCCACTGGGGTCATGTGACCCACATTTTGAGAACCCCAGTTCTAGCCGTCCAACAAGCTATCAGTACTTCGTTTATGGAATAGACTAAATTCTTTGATCTTGTGTTACTGCTCATATGTGTATATTCTGAAGTTCATTTATTTTTTCCTGAGCAAATATACACTTGCTACCCAGATAAATAGCTTAAAATATTTTCTTTGACAGCCTAAGACCTTTGCACAGTATTGCATTTAGAAAGTAATTTGACCTTGACTTACTGTGGGTCTCTCGAAACCCCCCTCCAATGCACTGAAGATAAGGGGCATGACATTACCCCCCCTTCCTGCTGGATGCTGGGGGTGGGGCACATACATCCCCCACCCGGTCACCTTTATCTCCTCAGGTTGCATTCCAGTGTTGCTCGCAAGTAATCCTAATTTTGATATTTTAACTATTATTTCAGAATTTAACTGATTGAATATTTTAAAACCCTACTTAAAATATCCAGAGAAATTATTAAATAAAATTATGAAAAAGAGCCCCTAGTAGGATGCCATTATGAAATTAAAATCAATATTAGCAAAACTATTAAATAATGTGCAGTACCAATTAAAAGTTTAGACACATCTACCTATAGAAAGGATTATTTGTGCTATTCTCTACATTTTAGAATAATTGTAAAGGGATCAGAACTATAAAATAACATGGAATTATGTTCTGACCAAAAAAAGTATTAAACAAAAAAATAATTTGTTGGCAGGAGGTCAGCTCTGTGGGTTGGGACTCAGGTTGCCGGGTCAAATCCCCTGGTCGGCAGTGTGATCCCACCATTGGGCCCTTGAGCAAGGCTCTTAACTACACTTGCTTCCAGGTCTGGCTGACCCTACATTTTCATGAGGTGGCCTCCTGGGATGCTTTTCCAGGTGTCCCGAAGGAGCCACACAAGCGCTGAGCTCTCATTGGCTGCTTTTCCTTCACACTCCAGTAAAACTCCCCCAAAACCATTTCTACTATGTTTAGGTCAGGTGGCCAGGTCATGTGATGTGACATTATCACACCTTTGAAGGCAGCTTGGCATGTCCAAACTTTTGACTGGTACTGTAATTCAGTGGTGTTATCTGAACTGATGAAAGTTTTTCCCCAGCTACAAAAACAAATAAGACTGTATAGCAAACCATGTCAAGCTGCAAAGGCCACCACAATGGACACCATATTCATCATCACCACCATTGTTACCAGCACACCTACTATTCATCCATCCATCCATCCATCCATCCATCCAACTTCCAGCTGCTTATGCTGGTCAGGGTCACAGGGGAACCTGGAGTCTATCCCAAGCAGCATAGGGCACAAGGCAGAATTCATATAGCTTGGGCAAGATAACAATACGCAAAAGCAGTGAGAGGGAAACTGGCAGAATAACTGCAGCTGTGAAGTCTGCACCACTTATTTCATCAGCAGCACTGCCAGACAAGCACCATCAGATCATGCAATCTTTTTTACCACAACTTCTACAACTGAGGAAGAAAATTCCGGAAAGACTCTGAATTCATCTCTGCTTTGCTCTATGTGCAGCGTGGACCCAACATGACAAAGCCCAGCAGGAGACTGACGCCGTTCCTCTGGAATCTCGTACCTTATCCCTGTGAGAATTCCTGCAGAAAGCAAACTGATCACATAAACACTTATCCAAACACTCCGCCAAACGTTCCGGGCTGTGTGATTGGCGTCATGTTAAAGTCCACATTCATGGTCTTCAAACTACCCGTTCCTGGCATGTGGATCCGAACATTTTCACTGTGAAAGACACTCTGGCTCTACAAGCAGAAGGTTATTATAGGATGTAGATGATTACTGAGGATAGCAACAACATAACAGTCTTGTTTTCTTGAGCTGGCCCCTTCCAGGACAAATGCTACATGTGGATTACTGATAATCTCTCAAGCTAATAGTGTATCATGCCTTTTAATTGGATGAGCCTGAGGCCAAGGAAGGCAAATGGTCCTCATTAGGAAACCAGCGGAAACTTACTGCTGGATTGAGGCTCCCAAAGGGTATGGAGACTTTTGTGTTGTTGGCATGTCTTCCCTTATTCACATGCACAGCATCTCCAGAAATATGCTGCCCATTGTAACACGTGGGTATTTATCCACACCTGTGATTTTCCCTTCTGCTTTTTGTTAGTATATACTTCTTATAGCTAACACTGATCCCTGGCCATTACTTACTTGACCTTGATTTTTAATCCAGGCTGGCATCCATATATCGAGAGGCACAGCAACAGGACAAGCAGGGCAGGCAATGGCCTGGGGCCCTGAGGGCAGCAGATTACATAATACATTGCAACAACAAATCTGCTTTATTTGTGTATTCTGTTTTTCACAAAAGTGAAAATAAAAGACTCGTGTTTATTAAATTCTTTTTGATGATATTATTCATTTACACTTCACAGTAAAATAAAGTTAACAAATATTCCCCATGCTGGGGAAGGCGGAGTTGGACGGCCCCCAGAATCCTGAGAATCACCTCTGCATACATCAGTGCCCCATAAGTTTCTTTGCTTTGTCATCTAGGATGTGAACAATGAAGCCCTACTTAAGGTCAACAGTTTCATACATTTAGGCTTCTTTTAGGGGATCAAAATTTTATTTTATGATCTAGAATATAAAAATTAGATTTTCCCTTTTTTGCCGTTTAACAGAACATTTTCCAGACATTAACAATGTCTTTCTGAACCACTCTGCATGTGTTCAGGATGGAAAAAAACAACAGCAAAGGCTTATAGATTAGTAACACAGTGTACTGGGGACATCGCTAATCAATACAATACGGCAAGCACGTGTAAAACACCTGCAAGGCTTGTCCGAACATCACTGCCTTGCTTACAACATGGTTGCCTTTTGAATACAGCACCCCAGACCGGATGGGACGGATTACATTGGGTCTTTATCTGCTCTTCCCTCCATCAGCAGACGAAAGTTGTTAGGAAAGTGAAATTTGTAAATTACCATTGAAGGTTGTAATGTGAAACTGGCTTGAACAAAGCTGTGTGGAAACCTGGAGCTTTCCTGCCTGGGGATTGGAGAGGCTTAAAGCGGCATACGTGCCAGTGAGAATCAGTGGATTTGCCACTCAAGTTAAATCCCTCACCTTGGCAAGGCATGCACCTCATATCAGGGCGTTCAGCCATGTCAAGCCCACAACGACACTTACAAAGATGCTGTGCAAACGGCAATATTAATTGTTATCCCTGGCGCCCTGCAAACCTGTATTTGCAATTTAGCTGTGCAGCTGCGTTTTTTCCTGCTTGGGATGATTTATGCATCTTTTCTCACCTGGAAGAGCACACATATATGTGTTGTACATCATGTTTAAATGAGTAAGACTGCACGAAGGTAGTGTGCTTTTTAGCGCCGTTATCACAAGAGCAGCCGGCCGCCGGCCTCCTGAGACCGCTCGCTAGCTGACGATGCGCAGCTTCATCCGGAGAGCACAACCCCCCTGCCCCTCTCGGCGTCTGCCTTTCCCATCACGCGTTCTGCGCGGCTATGCGCCTGTGCTTTTACTAGCTTGTAAAGCACCATGCTCCGCGCACACGTGTTGCACATAAACCTTAAGTGCCGCAGTCCTCTTTGCAAATGGGGTGTGCGCTTCACTAATTCAATCATGCAAGATCACTCGCAGTCGTGTTTTGGCTGGGTGTTCTACTGCATACTGCGGAAAGGAGCACAGCCAGCAGGTAAGTACACAGTAAATCACAAGTACAGTAAATCAAGCGACGGTGTATAATATAGTACAATAAAAGCACATATCTATTTTTTCTAAATGTCCTGGTTGCTCCTCCACAAGATTCGGATATCAATCCAGGTGCTATGGTTGCATTTTGATGCTACAAACTGACTAGCATTATGTTGTGGACATTTCGATACTGCGTTTAATTATAGTTTGGAAATTGAAAATTATTGTTTTGAAATCCAAATTTGGAATCTCTGGTGCTGTTCTTTCAGTTAAATCCAGCTCATTTTTGACCCTGATTATCTCCAAAGCTGTGCTGTTTACTGTAAAACCCAAAAGGAAAAATAAGCACCTCGTTGCATGGTGTGTTTTTAACAGCTAGGGTGAGCATTTAATTTGAGTACGAGCCGTGCACTCTGCAAATTGTGTGTCAAATCTGAACCCTATGACTCCAGCACCTGTGAGAGCGATCCCTCTCCCTCCTAGCCAGCCCACTCTGTGAAGCGCCCTTTTGGTGCTCAGCTGTTACCAAATCTGTCTCCCAGGAGGGCAGCCTTGTTTAATTAATTTGTCAAACTCAGCTCTGGAAGCAAATTAAAGGCAGAGAGAAAACCATTAGCCGGGGCTCGCTGGCAGGCAGGTGAAGCTGGCAGTTTATACCCTCACCTCTGAAGATCAGTGTTTTTAGTGCCCGCCTGGCATTCTTGCCAACCCCAACAACAGCAGACAGGGGTACATTTCCTAAAAACTCCCTGTAGCAACATATATAGTTGGAACCATTCAGTTGTATGGTTTTACCTATGTAAGTTGCTAACCTTGTTAGCAATGATGCTTTTGGGAAACCTACCCCAGATTGGGCTTTCAGTGTCAATGTTCTGGACTTTTCGCATGGCACCATAACACTCGTTTATAGGCAAAGCTCACACTGTATTTCTCCACTCCACACCCTGCAGATCGGTCATGTCCCAGCGAAGGCGCGGAAGCATTTATTGTAAACACATTCTAATGTTGGTTACTCAGCATTACGATTACTAGGAAATGAGCAAATGTCACCCCCTCTCCCCTCAGTCTCCAAGCTCAGGACATCTACGTAAACCTCGCCGACGACGCAAAGAGTTTTAAGGGCTGTAAGCTGTGAGAGGCACCCCCTTTAAGAGGGATCGGCTGCCCCGGGTGACCTGTCCGTTGCCGGGCGAGCACGATGATGTTATGGGGCCGCTGTTTTATGGAGCAGGGGTGGGGTGGGAGGGGGCAGGGGGCTGCTTTGCGGCAATGAATAATTCAACGAGCATCTGCTGTGTGGGAAGCGGCAGTTTTATTCGGGGACCGTGGGGGGAAGCTCCGTCCGCCTTTTCGCTTTCTTCTTTCCCCATCTGGGTGTCGCCCGTGGTCCACCTGGGGCTCTTTCGGCTTCCCCTCTCACCCCCTTAACCTGGAGCTGACCCGACCGCTGATGGGGTTTGTATATGAAGCCTTCCCACGTTTCGCTTGGCGGCTCCCCATATTTCCACGCGTGCTATGCTCTCGGGCGGGCTGGCGCGATGCAACAGAGCCTGTACCCTTATAGGACCCACCCTTATCCGTGGCCTCAGGTCTCCATTATTTATCCCGATGCTCATGGCAACTGGAGAGGTTGTTACCCGCAACCCAGTCCAGAACAAGCAGGTAATTTATACCCCGTGCAGTCACTTGTTGGCATGCAGTATGTTTACTTATGGAGGATCGGAAGGTCGCCTCGGGCTGCGTACAGGGGCCAGTGCTGCCAGTCCGCAGCTTAATCCAACAGCCCCGAGTACTTATATTTAATTAGGTCCCATTAATGAGCCCCGAGGATTATGGATCCCATCACCACGACGTCAGCAGTGCATGTTGCTCAGGAGTCATGTGAATGACGGTAGGCGTGCTGGTTTGCCGAGTTGGATCTGACGCGGCACGTAGTGGGATGAATCCGGGGCGGTCCAGATGGTTCATGACATCTGGTTGTGAAAAGGCCGCCCTTCAGTCCAGGTGACGACATGGGCTTTGCTTGATTCCGCCAAACAGCCCCCCTTGTTGGAGTGCATGTCTCTCTCACTGCATCTAGCCCCCAGTTTCCCCGATCCCGGCGCTGCAGAAAGCTGGCACGCCACAAAAGCTCCCCGTAATGCCGTGTGATCGATTGCAGGCCCCTATCACAGAGCCGGAGCATCCTGAAGGCTGCTTGTGCTCCTCGGCCTGTAGCCAGACATTGATTACAGCCTGATGTCGCTATTGCCTTCATCGCCGTTGTCCAAGAACCTTGTAGAACAGGTTTCTTGGACAAAAGTGAATCTTTTTCTTTATTTCTTTTTCTTTTATTGGACGAAATGCACGAGATGGAAGCAGAAGAGCTGCACCCGCCCTCCACCCATCCTCCTCCAGAAATGGTCCCATCTCGCTCACACTCCCGTTTCTCCGCTCATCGTGGCATAAAACCGCCAATGATTTAGCGGGTGATGGAAGACCAACGGACCCCGGCTTTCACACACAGCCCACGGCAGTAAAACACCCCCTTCCCTAACTGTCATCCCCCCATAATGAACTCAATAAAACGGAGCCTTCTAAGGTGGTGCGGGGGGGACAGCCCAGCCTGCTGCATGTGCTGCACTGGCCATCTCTCCAGGCCAGTCAAAGGTGGCTGCATGTGGTTATTTGAGGCACATGTTGCCAGTTCTGTCGCAATTGGATGTAGGGAGTGGATGAGTGGGGTCAACCTGGGGGCAGCAGGCCTCCAGGTATGGAATAGGCCTTTGCTGACAGGTATGAGAGGCTCTTTGGAATCCATTGCCACTCTGAGAGGAAATTGCAAACTCTTGCATGATCCTCAACCTTGGTACAGCATAGCTAGACAGTCATGTTCATTTGGCTGTGGTCAAATGTCATAAACATAGTTTGGATTTGCAGTAGAGTGTATTACTTAAATGATAAATTATGCCACAGTACACACACAGGCGGGTTTCCCAGGAAAAATGAACTTATTAAAATAGTATTTTAAACGCGGAAATGTCCGTACATTTGTCCATCTTCAGTAATCGCTTATCCAGCACAGGATCACTGTGGGCCTGGAGCCTGTCACTGGAAGAAGAGGGAACTTGAGGCAGAGGACACTCTGGACAGGGTGCCAGTCTGTCAGGAAATAGAATGTGGAAGTGTTTGGTCATTTTATTTAGTAGCCTGGTAATATCGTGCTAACAGTGGCAGGAGCCTGAAAATATATGACACATATAGTATGTTAAAGACAGCAACTGTAGACAGAAACCTTGCAGTTCTCTTGAGTTCTGTTGTAGAATGAATAAATTCTAAACGTCAGTTTATGACAACATTTGTTAGTCAGATCTTAAATAATCAAAGATTATTTGGTAGTTAGAACTTCAGCCACATAGCCAACCTGCCGAGGGCGTGGGAGTCACATGTGACATCTTTCTCAGCATGGCAGACGTGTATGTAGCTCTCTACTGTTGCCCTGCCGTTAAGGGCGTTGGGACACCTTTCCAGTCTCTTCCATATATATTCAGTGCAGCACTTGGTGATCTGACCTTGCACACGCGCTTACGGGTGGCTTGGGCAAATGCAGCCACCAGACGTCACCTCTGTGATTTAACGGTGTGCTTTACGCCAGATCACAGAAGACGAAAAGATTCAGTTGTGAGGACCCAACTCCCTCTCTGAGCAGCGATATTGGGTTTCAGCCCTCAGTGAGTATTACATACTGTTCTTCTGGCACATGTTACAAGGGGACCGTTTTTAATGGCGTCTACTTCAGTGATGCTGAACTTGTAAACTCTCTGGGAAGCCTGCACGCTTTTAAAAATATGGTTGTACATCTGCCCAGAAAATGTCTTCATCACAAAAGAAAAAGCCTGCTTTCAAATGTGGCATGTTTACTGTTGGATGTGAAATGCAATTTATAATAAGTTTTTCTTTCTATTGAGAATGTAGGGAAGTAATTGCTTTGCAAAGGCAATCTCAAACAGCCAACCCTTCATCCAGCTTCTCTATCTATTAGAGGGCCACAGTGAGACGGCAGTCAGTACAAGGAAGCACAGGATACGTGGAAAGGTGGGACATGGGACAGGATGGCATCACACTTTGCAGGAGCACATGTTCAAATATTAAACATTCCCCTGCTAAATTTAATATTACACAGAAGCTGCCATGATTCACACACAACGTTTACGGATATCTATTCAACAAAATGGCTGTTTGTCGGAGTAAAGGGGCCAGAATGCACAGCTACAGTAAAACTTACAATTCATAGGACTTTTGTATTTAATTCAATATGTAATTAAAAAGTTATGTTCTGGAAAAATATTATGTCTGCCTGTCTGTCTGTACATGTATTCAGTGCCGTGCAAATATCTTAGGCAGTCATAGAGAATGATGTTTAACTGTTATTCATGTTGGTGTAAATCTTTGCTGTTGCATCTTTCAAACCAATTAACTATTTCAAAACCTCTCCTAAAGCCTCATATGGCTAATCAATACCTCAGTGACTTTTTAAAATACTTTTAATTGATTAATTAATTGAGCTGGTGGTGGTCTTTAATAGATACGTGGAATGGCTGAGGTGCCCCCGAGGAGAGGTTTGGGAACTGAAGTGGTGTTCATCTAGTCATCCAGCAAGATAACTGCGACTTCTTGGAGAACAGAAGAAATTTACCATTTTTATTCTCTTTGTTTGTTACTGTCAATATGCATATGTATGTGTTTATTTTTCTGAGCAAATATATATTTACTATCCAGATAAGTTGCCTTAAACATTTCCTTGGACAACATAAGACTTTTGCACAGTAGTGTATGTGTGTGTGTGTGAGAGAGAGAGACAGATGCAAGTCTTATTAAGCAGTGCTAACAAAAAGAAACATTCTATGCATCCATATATGTACGAGTATATTTCATTTATAAAAAAAGAGTAATTGTATTAATTTTAATAATGTTCAATCCCTCTACAATAGTGCTAATCATGAGCAGTATTAACAAATAAGAATGAATGCAGATTAGTGCAGGGAAATATACACATGAAAATCCACCTTTGCACACAAGTATTACATATTAGTATTAATACACAGTATTAAATGTGATACAAATTAAGACCACTCACGTTAGTTTGTAATTTTGCTTTACTCTCAAGAACCTAGTTGTCAGTAAGTTACAGTTTTATGAATTGCTTTTAATAAGTTCTGTTATATACATGCAAATTATTACACTATATCTTTCTAAATTTACAATTTTATTTGTGATGTTACTATGACAATGTTGTTATGGTAACTGCAGAAGACCAGTGCCATGCTCCTGTTAACTTCCAGATTCCCGGTTTCACTGAAGGGTTTTATTGGCCACCAATGACCGCAATAACACATTTGAGCTTAACCACACTGTCAATTACGTATGTGCATGAGCAGAAAGATTTTAAAGATTGCTGCTTTCATGCTTTGAATTCTTCACAATTTCAAAAATACTCAATGTAAAAAAACTATATTTATTTCACAAATTTATTTTAAAGTGATGTTCTGTGATAGTCTGGCATCCCATCCAGGATGAACCTGAACCTTGTGTCCTGTGCTGCCTGGGATAGGCTCCAGGCCTCCCAGCAACCCTGAGCAAGGTAATTGGGTGGAAGATAGATGGACTGACATTCTACAGCTTTTGTAGCTATTATATGTGTGCCATTTTATTCATTTCAAGTCAAAACCAATAGAGATGCATCAAATGCACAACAATACAGCATACAGCATTAGATGCAGGCAAGGAAATGAAATGAGCATTTGTTGATGTCATAGTAAGTTGCCCCCCATAGCTTGATGCTCTTTGAATTTTCATTGTGCATCCATAAGGCATTAATGGATAACCTGTAAAGTTTTGATGACACTTCTGACAATGTGTTTTGGGACAACTTTGTGTAAATTCCTCTAAAGGCTCTAGGGGTAATTTCTTCCTTTTTTAGTTCCATATTACTAATCTTGTTTCTTGGTTATTTCCTAGTAACTTTAATAGTGATATGGTTCATTTTTCAAGAATTATCCAATTTTTCTAGTCATACTGTACGAGTAAAGAAGAGTGTTGTTGAAAATATGCTCTTAAATTACGCACAGCTTTTACTTTTATCAGAGATATAGAGCTTGAGTAGCATCACTTTAGCATCTTTAGCTAAACTTTAGCTAAAGTGCTTCTTGAAGATCGAGCATGTCTTGCTGTTGATCATATTTCCTCAAGCTGTATACGGTTTTCTTTTCCCATGCGGATCCTGCTGGCTACTTTCTGCAGGAAAATCGAGAAACGCAGGGGTCGGGGTGATGCTTGGGACTCGGGGCCCAGTGTGATGAAGACCAGGACACTGGGTGTGTGGGTGCCATAGAAACAGGAGTAAGCACACCGACTCATCCAGTCTGTGCCAGCCAGTAGCCAGTCAGAGTGCATGTGAGCCAATTCCATCCCATGGGGTCCTGGGGGTCGCCTTGGACCCTCTCCGCTTCTGACCACCCTGTCCTCAGCAGATCCAACTTTATGCTTCACATGGAGGCTTCTGTCAAGTCATCCGCTGTCAAACGCTTGGCCATGGCGACAGAAGATATGCGAAGTACACCCTCAGGTTAAGACAATCCATTTTGTTGTCATTTCCCACTGTGTCTCGATGATTAGCGTCCCCCATGTGAGCTGACTTCGGACCAGTTCAAATCCCCTTGTCTTAGTGTATTCAAAGCCATACTCCAGCTGCCGGCTTTTGTCCTCCAAATGACAACCTAGCAACCTTGCAATTGAATTTCGTTGGGGGAAACAACAAACTACATAGAATGACTTTATACTTCTTGGACTGTTGAGATGCTGTTGTTCCTTTGTCAGGTCAAGCCTGAACATTATTCATTTTTCAGTCCAAGGATTTTAGAGTTATGGGCCTCGCCAGCAGTTTCATAAAACAAATATGTGTTTGACATCAGACCTATGAAATACAGCATTTGCTCTGGGTCTTAGCTTCACAGGTTCGATCAGGTGCTTTTGAATAATAAGTAACAGTTTAAGACGAAGGGCAGTGAAGTTTGATTTATAAGGCTTATCTTATTATTTAGTGGTCTCTGGGTGAAGCAGGTATATATACACTTAAGATAATCCTTTCCTGCCTGCATAAATAGCCCCCATAAGAATTTTCTTTCCTGGCTTGTATTCCTCTTCTCTGGGGAGAGGAGGGGGGTACCATTGGGGGTTTACAATGTCGGGGGTCACCATGCATTGTTCCTCTCTGAAGGGCTTTTCAATGCGGGGATGGCTGTGGAAATGCTTGTGTTTGATTTCTCCATTCTGTCAGCTATGCTGCTGACTCTCGACATTAAGACGGAGGTGGTATGTTTCTGCTTTAGATGTAAACCTCAGGATGAAACCCTTCTCTGCCTTCTCCTGGATGAATAGTGTGCATAGGAAATAGGGGCTTAGAAAGCTATATCTCATAGTGCATTTTTAGCATCTCTGGCAGATGACTGAATGGTATCCAATGCCTGGGGGCTGTCCTCCCCCTGAGCCTGATATGGGGACGAACATGATGTCACCAGCTGCTTCCCTGCAATGGAGGGAGACAGATTTTCATAATAACCAACAGGCCTTGGATATGTAGAAGGGATCAGGGCCATTTGGGCTGGACGAGGCACCTGCAGAGCGTAATGAAGCTGGTTAGGTCTGCGTCACCTTAAGGTTATGGCTGCTGTCAAGGGAGGCAGAGGGCCGTACAGCCTCCCCCCCCCCCGTAACGTGTCCCAGGACAGACCTTGTAATGAGGCTGCCGTCCCAGTGGACGGAGCCTCGCCCCAAGCATCGCCAGGTCACCAGCTGCCTGGGGCCAGCTGCAACCACAGAGCATGTCTGTTCTACCTGCCTGCCTGGACCTAATAGATCAAAGGAGCTCCATTGTGCTCTATGTTTAACTATTAGGCCTGTACAGCAAAGCGATGGTGAAAACTCAATTACGATCATGAAGGATCACAGCCTATTTACCCCTTAACAATCATAACACTTCTATACACACAAAGACGGGCCTTGTGCTGGAGTTTAGCATGAGCGGTCAGATCAGCCACTGATTTACACGTTAATTAACACAGTCAGCTTGTTCTCTAATGGAGCCAAAAAAAATCACGAGGCTGATGAGTCTCTTTTGATTTATAATTAGGCAGGACAAGACCATAAGTTGCGGGGGCTCAGCTGTGAGGTTTAGTACAAATGCAAGAAGAAGCAAGAGCACGCACACTTCTGATAAGAATGAACAAACGATCTCTTTTATTTAATCCAGTCTCCCAACAAAAAACAAACAGGGTGAAATTTGCTCCTCGACAGTATGTGGATTTGGTTCCAATTACACCTCCATCAAACAAAAAGATCGTAACGAACAAGCAACATTCTCTTGACCCTATCATTGTTTGTTATTTAGAAGCCACCCTGAGTTTGAGTGTTGGTCTCACTTTATGGTCCAGATGCAAGCATTAGTCAAGCCAGCACCGTTGTCCTCAGGCTTGAGTGCAACACCTGCGTTGGCCTATAAAACTCCCCCACTTCATTAAGAGAGAAGAATACCGGGGGAAGAGAAGGGCAGCCACACCCTGGGGGAGGCAGACTCTGGCTCTTGCTGAAGGATTGATATTTATCGGTGTTCGTTCAGTGTTCTCCGTTACCAAGGATTCCACAAGACACTGGGGTACCAGAGCACTCAGGATCTGTGCTTTTATGTCAGGAATCTTGGCGATAAGGCCGGCTGCCTTTTGGAGGGAAATGTTGGAACAGACAGCATTTACCTCCCGCAACTGACCTATAGCCGTGCCCCGCTTATGATCCATATCTGTGCGTCGACTCAGCCAGGAGTCTTGGAGGCTCTATGAACTAACGACTCCAGTTTACTGTTAAGTGGAAAACCGGTTGTGGCTCCCCAGGAGCGCCTGATCGCTGGAGCTCATTGGATCTGCTGACCTATGGCCTCCCCGCACACCCAGCATCCAAGTAGTCTAAGGTGTTTAATGTCTGAAGCGAGTTTCCACAGGCGCTGCCACAGCGGAATAGAGGGAAACTCAAGTTGGATGTCGATGCCAGGGAGACCTGAGTACAAGTCCTGGGTACCTCTCTCCTCTGAGCACACTCCAGTCTGCCTCATGACATCCCAAGCAGGCAGCCCTTCCCTGGACATGTTTGGAAGACCCACAGCTGCACGCTACAGCACGCGTCATAACTCTAGCCCATATGTTTAATGTAGATGTTGTAAATGGGACGTCTGAAAGCTATCAGTTTGTAAAATAAGAGGCGATGTTCCTGCGATGCTTGCGGACAGTCTGAAATATATTCCTTGGAGCCAAAAGTCAAAAAGATCACTGGAGCTATTTCAAGAGTTGTATTCCAGCCTCGAGCTCATCTCCAGTCTGCGCTGATTGTAAACATGTGTGCTACCGAATCCAAGTAACACTGCTATCTAAGGCTTGGCATCATGGTTTTGCTGGTCTATGATTATGCATGCGGATGGCCTAGCACTCTTGAAAAGCCTGAAATAATTCCTTGTTTCACCCAAGGGGTCTAGGGGAGGGTGGAGGGGTGCAAAATGTGACAGATATTAATTATGAGAAATTTAGAATTAATCCTGCAGTTTTCTGTTTCATTTGTGTCCTCACCAAGCCTTTCTGAAAACTTCCATCTAAACTGTTCCGCAGATTTAGGCTTCCCCACAGAACCTGGGGAATTTGATATCATGGAGTCATTCTCGAAGGGGTTAGGGAGCGTCAATGTGCACAGAGAGCATGAGCACTTGTTAAAATAATGTGACGCTCAGTGCATTGCGAGTACTCGCTGAAAGATCTGTGTAACCTGCCACGATGTGGAAAGCTATGCTGTGCTACACTAATCCTTTTAGGTCTGGGTCACTGAATGTCATATTGCAGGAGCTTTTTTTGGAGTTCGGGCAAGGCTGGTTAGCCAGTGACAAAAGCCATCTGCCTCGAGTACAGCAAGCCTCTTGATGAAACGCTGCTGACCAAGACAGCATAAGTAAACATGGGCCATAGTTTGAGCGATGTGGGGACCTGGCTAATTTGTGGGTGCGTGGTTCTGCCACGCAGGCATACATGTAGTGTGACTTTGAGCTTGCTTTTCCAGCGGACCGGCCCGGAAGAGTCTGCTCCCAAGATCAGCACTCCCCTGCCCTCTGTGGGGATATAAAAATGGGATGTCAGCCATCCTTTCCTTCCTGAAGTCTCCAGCGTGAACTGTGGGAGCTATCTCACCCTGCTGTGGAAAAACAAGATGTGAACCAAGTCTCCTCTGCCGCCTGTCCTGGGCCTATAAAAGGAAGAGCGGCATGGGGAGGGCCGGGCACAGCAGGGGGGTGGGTCGGGCAGGAGGGCACAGATGCACTGAGATACCGCAATACTTCGTTCCTACAAAGGAAAAGTCGTGTCCAGCCAGGCTGGCAGCACAACAGTCACGGAGCCACAGAGCAGAGCTCTTGCTGGAAATATATTGTACTTACAAACTGGACAGACCTGCCAAAACACAGATAAACTCTTCTCTCCTTGATCTCCCCGGCAAGCTTCATTTTCCACCCTGCGATGTGTCACGGGAGATGGGCCTTCCCCAAACACAACAGGCCTGGGCCATAGCCGTCGGTGTTGCTCATTGGCAGTCCTACAAGGAAGGGGGCGGGCAGTTCAGATGAAGACCCCTGGGGCTGATTTAGCAAGGAGTGGGAACAGTCAGGTATCTGTTGTAACTGGCACGTGTGCTGCGGTACATGTGGTGCTTCTGCAGGGAGCTGGAAGTCAGCCTGTGCTCACACATGCTGGGATAGTCATTGTGAGAGAACAATCCAACACAAACTACCTCGGCCTCTTTAAACGATAAGGGAGACTCGGAGGATTCTGTACAGGGTCCTTGCCCATCACATGTACTCACCTTTCCCGAAAACAGTTTATGGGTCAGCTACAAACTGACGGAACCTCTCAAAAACAGACTTTCTGCAAAACTGCAAACTTGGTGTCTCTTTGTCATACAGACAAGAGACATCAGAAGAAACATGTTCCAGCCATGAGGGAGGCCTGTGAGGGTAGAGGTAAAATGGGGACTCACTGGGAAAATGAGGTTCACGGGAAAAAAATGGTGTAGCACATATGTCGGTGTGTGATTCCAGCGTGAGGGTGTATGTGACCCTTCGTGACACAATGGAGGCTGAGGTCACTGCAGGAATGAGCCTGGAAAAGCCTTTACACATCGTTCCTACCACCCATGTTAATACAGTAGCTGTGGCAAAAAGGAGTCACAGCTCTGTTAGGTGCAGCACAGTCATAAGGTACGCCTTTGTTTACACTGCACTCACGCACTGACCAGTAGTGTGGTCCTCTGATCAGTCAAAACTGTAGCCTTGCAAAAAAAAGCTAAATGAATCTGACCAGAGGAACACAGAGTTTCCAGTGGCGTCGTGCTTGTTTTTGGAGTTTTACAAATACGTACACAGCTTACACTTTCCCAGGGGGCAGATAAGTGCCGAAGGCAAATTCTATCTGCAAGTGGGAGGCTGCAGCTTTTATCTTGATCTCCAAAGTCTTTTGAGGCTTGAAGATCCTTGAGATTTTCGTTCTCCGATTTCTAAGCCATGCTATGGCCAACACAGCTTGGCAGTAATTTTGTTGCATTTCTGATGATTGAATTGTATTGCTACGAGGAGAATGTATTCAGTGGGTGGGGGAGGGGGGGAATGGGAGCTTGATTAATGAGTGTAACCTAAATACCTCAATCAAAACAATATCCATCTGCTGCACAATTGCAAAGACATCTGTTTGAGAGTTAATTAAAAGAAAATTATTCTGTTTAAAAGGGAAAAGGGTCCTGAATAAAATCAGGCGGCTTCAATGCAAGATGAAATTAACAAGCACTTGTTTTCTGACCCGTTGTTTTGTAATTACATAAGAACATAAGAACATAAGAAATGTACAAACGAGAGGAGGCCATTCGGCCCATCAAGCTCGTTTGGGGAG
>JAAGVU020000092.1:26381184-26396134 GCA_011763525.2 Mormyrus iriodes | reverse complement strand
TGCTTCCTCAAATTTACTTTAAAATGTTCTCCCGCTAATTTCCACTCATGGCCACGAGTTCTAGTATTTAAACTAATTGTGGAGACTGTTTATGTCATGTTTCCTGGGTTTCTCGCTTGTCTCACAGCCTCTGTTCCTCTGGCTAATACGTCTGGCTCCTGGCTCTCAAGACCCCTGAGTTTTCCTAGCCCTGAAGACTGGAGGCTGGCACTTTCTCATGAGCTAAGTAATGAAGTAATGCTGTGGAGGCTTGTTAAAATGCAGGACTGAAGAGCCTCGTCACACGGACGCAAATGTGGGCAAACTCCCCCACTCAAAATCAACTGGTATGTATATTAACATGGTGATGACGGAATTCCCCGCAGAAGCACTTGGCTGAAGAGATACTGTGCTTTAAATCTTTAATCTCCTCTTCCTGATGTTTTTAGATGCTGTGAGAAAGGTTCTGTTGAAAAGTGCAGAACTAAGAAAACCAACTTCTTAAGAATTCATTTACTCTTTTGGGTCGCGTGCTGAAGGAGAACTCTCATCATGCTCTCCTGTTCCAAATCTATGCCAAATATCTATGTGTTCCATGAGACATCTTAAAATTGCTTATTGGATTTCCAATTTTTGCTGATTTGCTTTCTGAAAATTCATTTTGCTTCCGTGGGAAACCAGAGGACTTGGTTGTTTGGCATACTTGTACAGAAATATTTGATAAAAGAGAACATTTATCAGCTGATCACTATTAGTGTAAATCGAATTCCAAGGTAGATAGAATGCCTTTATTGTCATTGTACAGATAAAATCAAGTACAATGAAATTCAATCTTTGCATGTCCTCGCATATCTCCTATGGGATGCGCATAGGTACAGGTCAGAGCAAAGCTTGGGGTTACTGCACAGGGTCAGCCATTTGGAGCAGTTTTTGGGTTTAAGGTCCTTGCTCAGAGGCCCAACAGTATTATGGTTATTATACCAACTATGGGATTTGAACTGACAACCTTCCGGTCACCGGCAGAGAGCCATACATCTCCCCTAATAGGATCTGATAGTGGTAATTGTGTCTTGAAGCCACAACTTACCATGGCACCAGCAAAACCTTGCTTGGCAAAGGCAAGGCTGCGTTTGTGTTGCTGAGCAGTGTCACCGCTTCACATCCTTCCTAACTCTGCGCTTAAATGTAGGCCTGGCTCCCAGCACGCTGTAATCTTCAGTAAGTCCTATACCGGATCTGCCTTGACATCTCTCTGCCTGCCCAAGAAAAACAACTCAGTCATACAAGCCAGGACGGTGCAGATCACTCTGTGATCCAACAAGATGCAGGAGAGAAGGACATCTGGGCTGGGTTATTATTTCAAATTATCCGGTTCTTTAAGGGACAAAAAAATGTAATTGAGAGAGAGAGAGAGAGTTTGGGGGGAAGGGTTGCAAGTCAGTGACCATACATATGGTAATGCTGTCTATGTGCTTTGTGCTTCCACATATAAATAATGGAGTGGAGCTGGGTAGCTTGCAAGCGGGGTCATGAAGACCACATGGACCGCAGAGACACGCACAGCCCATGCTTGTTGAGTGTGCTTACTATTACATCCTGAAGCCCCCTGCTTCAAGCTCCCCTTGCGCCTCCTCCTATATCTGGCTTATGTCCAGAAGACGTCCCAGGTGACACCATGCGATCTGCTTGCCCTGGGTAAAATGACATCAGGGGTGTTCCAGTTGCTGGTGAATAACTAGCCCAATCACAAAGCCCCCCCAATTACTTCCTTCTATCACCTCCACCCACCTCCTGCATTCGATTTTGATCCATTTTGAGTGTTTATAAGCACAGCACAGGGAATGATGCACTCATCTGTTTGACTTGGAAACTCGGGAATCCTGGATACAAGAAACTGGCACCCAGTGCTGGGCCTCCAAGCCTGTTTGGCAAGAGCATCAATTGAGCAATGACTGTTGCTGAAAGCTAGATACAAATACATCACAGAAAGGCTGCCTGTCCCTGAAGACAAAATTTATTGCATTTAATCAAGGGGATTAGAATAATGTTTTTGCATTTATTGATGCCAAATGGTGGCAACCTAACTGAAGAATACACCCTGCTGGATATTGTCAGGCTTTGGGTGACTTGTATTGCTGTGTTGGAAATGTTGAGGGATAGTCTGGGTTTACTTCTAGTTCCCTAGTTCCTGTTCTCCCCCTTGCGTTCCTGCCATTCCCCCACCACTTGACAGAGACATCCGCACCGGCTGCAGATAAAATGACTGGGGATTAGGGGTGGGGAAAAAAAATATCGATTACTCGCTATCCTAGCTTTGACTATTTGATATCGAGTCACAAATCCTCAAGATCGATATAGTTAATTTATGCCTTCTCCCTGTGACTTTGAACATTTTTTCCTGAATTTTGCCTACACCAATCCTCTTATCGCATAGGTGGCATTACTTTCTCTCTCGCCTAAAGAAGGGTTGCAATAGTCTCGCGCCTCCATCTTGGTACACTGTCAGTCATGGTAAAGAGGTATTCCAGCCCATAAATGCAAGCAAGTCAAGTCGAGTAGGGCTTTATTCTCACAAGAATCATATTCAGTACACTGCTTACAGTGATGCAAAATAAGGTTATATAAAAACAATATATACAAAATAAAAGCAAACAAAGCAAACAATCACACCCCAAAATGCACCACGCTCTCTCCGATCCTCCAGCACCACTTAACTTGTCCCACAATCTCTCAAGGCAAAAGGAAGACATGCACCTAGACTCTTCCCTGTTTTGGCACCTATGTGGTAGAATGAACTTCCCCTGGATGTCCGAACAGCTGAATTATTGGTTGTCTTCAAACAATGAATAAAAACCTACCTCTTTCGGAAATACCTGGATTAGCACTTCCAGGATTATTCACTTATTTAAAAAAATAGTATTACTTGCCAGCAGAGTTTTTTAGAATGACATTATTCTTAGCCCAGGTTCTGTTGATCCAGTATCAGAATGTATTCACTGATGAGACTTCTAAACGCTTATGTAAGTTGCTCTGGCTAAGGGCCTCTGCCAAATGCTGTAAATGTAAATATACAATGTAAATCGAAAACTGATATCGCTGGACGTGACCTGCTGTTACTTATGAGAATATTGTGAATTTTTCAAACATCGTGGGTAAAACTGAAGCAAATGAAAGTGGTTCAAAGTCTGTAGGTATGATTTATTCCTGACTGGGTAGATTAACTGCAAAGGGAAAAGTCTGGGTGAAATATTTCGGTGTATTCAAGGGTAAGTAGAAGACTAAATGTCCTGCTTTTTATATATTGATTTTTTGTTATCTTATTTTTGTCAATAATTATAATAATTATGTTGCATTTTTCTGCAATGTTAACGCTACAGTGCTGTGCCTTTTGTCGTTGTTTTTACAACAAATCTGGTTTGATCACACATTACTGAATGTGTGTTAAACGTAAATTGAGTGGAATTGAAATTGAATCCGACTGGCACTTGTAAATTGAAATCAGATCAAATTGTGAGGTCAGGGGCGATTCCCAGCCCTAAACCCTAACCCATTTGTTCCTCAAACACAAAGAATTTAGTTTATGTTTTGGCACATATCTCTAAGTTAAACTCCTTCTGAGTTTTGGACTTGGCCATTTTTAAGTCTGAAGTCATTTTTTGCGCTTTGAAAGTGGTTGGTTTTATTTTTTAAAGAACTATACCCATATGTTCCACACATAAAAACATTTTGGTACACAAGTCTTTGGCCTTTCTTTAGTGGTTTTTACAATTTGTTTCCAGTGACTCTGCATTTGTAAATTTGTGTTCCAGTTAAAGATTTTTAAACATCTCTCCAAATACGGAAAGCTGCTATAGAGGATTTCATATCTCATTCCTATTGGATTGATATTGAATCAGAATCAAATCAAACTGGATTGAATCAAATTATTATCTTGTGAATCCGAATGGAATCGAGGCATCTGTGCCAATAATCAGCCCTACTGGGGACAAATCTGTCCACTGCTGTAAGTCTGATGGCTCAGGGTAGTGTCACCTTCAACCCCACCCTAGACATAATTCCATCTTTAGCTCTGAGTGTGCCAGCTGTATCAAGTCACGGCGATGCCAGACTGTTGGTGTCTCCTGAAATTAACCTGGGAAAAACAGATGTACCCATCTGGACTCCACCCAAACACTCACCTCTATTTACCACAAAAAATCCACCATCTGAGATGAAATATTACCCATCCAAGCAGGGCTAACCACCAAGGACACAAATCTGATTTCAAAATTAGCCTGGGCTCTCTGAGTCTCAAGTCAATGGCAAGTACATTGCTGATTCAAATTTGCTTTTAGATATTAGTTGCATATGAAAAGATGGTGCTGCAGCAAACAAAACATGACCAATAGTTTGTCCATGTTTACCCCCAGGCAGCACAGTCAGCTATTAAAGGAAGTTAAAGTGAATGTTCAAAGGCTATTAGGTCATTTTCCAAACACTATCTACTGAATTAAATATGATTCACCCCAACTTCTTTCTTTTTTTTAAGCTTGTCTGTACAAAGGACAATTGAGCAACGCTACAGGCATGTAGACCAAGAAACTTAATATTAAAAAGAGCATTTTGTAAGGATCTGAGGAGATTGAACTATGGCCCCGTAAGCGTGAACACAGCAAATCACTCAGCATATTTAGTCATGTTTGTTTGTGCTGGTGTATAATGCTAACAAATGGTTTTAGCTACAGGAGGATCGACAGAGAAATTGACAGACTATCTTTAACTGCTGATACATGATCCCTTTGACTTAAACTTGACTCAACACATCTAACGTTGGCAGGACATCAGTGCACTGGACTGCAGAGAGCTCTGAAACGGCGGAACGACTTGGCATGGGCTCAGCGATAACTGCGTGGAAATGGCTGAAACGAGATATTTCGCCATTTTCATTGCATGAGATCAAAAGACAAGAGAGAGCCTAAGAGGGCAGAATGTGTACAAAAAGTGAGCCAACAGCGGCTTGAGAAGGATGATGTTAAGCAGGCCCCCGTGGCTGGGGGGGGGGGAGGGAGTGTGCTAAGGAATACCTGATGGTGTCCATGGCAAGTTCACAGAGATGTTTCTGCTGGTGCTGCATTGTGGGAAACCTCTATACACACAGGTACACGACCTTCCCAGGAAGCGAGTTGAATATATCGGTTGTGGGAATCAGTCGTTAATTTTTATTACCAGACCATTGGATTCTGTCAGTTCCATATGTATTTTCTGTGTGTCATTAAGTAATCAAAAAGTGGTCAACAGTCCACTGAGGTTGATTTATGTACATTTCCCTTTCTGGTTTTATGGATTGAGTCCAATGAGATTTCATGCACCTGGTGTAACAGCAGTCAACCGAACCACTCGGTCACCGGAGTCACGTAACACATTTGTAGACCAGAACCCTATGTTACCATTGACCGTGGGGGTCCCTGCCAGCACTACGGTGCTGATTTGTACAACTGCCGTAACTCAGGGCAGATGCTTTGTCAGCCTTAATTTCTTTAGGTACCACTCATGCACTGTGCTCAGGCATTTGTAGTTGCATTACAGAGGGGGTGTGGGTGGGGAGGTATGCCACGTCATGTGACCTCAGTGATGGGGAAAGCTGTTTCTGACAGGGCAGTGAAGTTATATGGATACCGGATATCCTAACCATTCCCAAAGAACTATTACATTAGTATTAATGCATGCGTTTTTGAGTTCTTTGGTTCTTAAATTTTGAAGATGGTTCAGTTTTTTTAATGTAGAACTACAGGTCACGTAAGTGTGACACTAGCTCAGAGAAACGGAACCTTCCTGTGAAAACGTTTCCAGTAGCATCACACAGATCTTTCTTAGTTCTTGTTCACTGTGCTGGAGACCCCCTGGCCAGCCATCAGCATTCTGTCATGGGGCTTAAATGATTTACAAAAATGTAAAACGTTGGAAGCTACGTGATCAGATCTAGTGTGGAAAGACTGGTTTGCAGAGGAAGGAAAGCCTGAAGACAGAGACAGACTGACGGCGGAATTAGGGCTAATGGCTCGTGTCTTAATGATCAATGCCCAAACTCCGTGCCCTCTAGAAACAAAGGCAGAGATGCTTGCGGCAATACAACTGTTTGCATTTTACACATTCCTTCGTGCAAATTCCTGCCTTCCGCCTCCCATGAATGAACCCAGACATTCCAAAGCAGCACAGGACCTGAGCTTCCTAATTGGCCTCCATTGTTTGCCACAGACGTATTGAGAGATGGGTACAGTGTGCAGGTAGACGCTGTAAAAAGAAAAGGCACCGCATTTCCTACCGTGCAGCCATGATGAAAGACGACAGACCATGCTTGTTTTTCCCAAATGTACTTCGCTTGACTTTATTCATGTAATCTTTCTGTTTGAAATCATTATAATTTTATACAATAATATTGGCTATCTTATAACTACACAAAAAGCTGCATAAATAATTTAAATGAGGAAATAATAAATATGCAGGTTCTTCTCTGTAACGGTCCCTCACATCGCTAGAAGTGATTTCGCCCCCTCCCCCCCCCCATTTCAAAGCACAGTGCTTATGGGAAGCACCCTGGGTGGGGGTACAGTAAGCACAAACACGATCACACACAGCTAAGGAATACAATTGGCACACTTTCGTCGCTTACACGACGAAATCCCTTCTAGTTCCGGTTTCAAACACGCAATTGAACAAAAGCAAACATCGGTAGCGCTGTTTACAGAAAACAGAGGGCAGGAAGCAATAGAGGAAAACAAATGGACTGCAACAATGTACGGAAATGTAGTAATATTCCTGGGAAGGGGTCCACTCGCTGTGAATAGACTGGTCTATACTGGCAGATTGGGACAGCTTGGCGTGATACTGCGGAGAGACCCTTGGGCCAAATATGTCCGGATGAGTGTTTAATAAATCTTCCTCCCTACATCCTGTGTGAAATAAAATTAAAATAAGAATGCATATTGTGGTTCATTTATGGCTCGGTTTCCTGTTTGAGTACGGAGTACCCTGCTATCTGCACGTTCCGAGTTCATCTCGGAGAGATGCTCAGCATAAGAGCGCCAATGGACGGTGGTGTGAAACAGAGGCCGCAGAGGAAAGAGCTGTGACCCAAGCATCGGTTCTGAGTGCTGACAAGGCTGGACACTGGGGGACCTTTATTTTGCCCCCCCCCCCACCCCACCACCCCAGTCACCGCATGAACTCTTTGTTCTCCTGGGACAAACAGACACGGGCCACATCTAGCGGGGAACAGCTCCCGGTGACTCACATCCTAAACACGAGAGCAATCTCATCGCAATTAAGAGGAGTCACAGTTGAAGTTCGCTTGATACCCACTTCGCGGCCGCCGGGGGCGGGCCAATTTCCAAGTGCTCCAGTCTGCTGCTGTGGCCCCATCCCTTTCCAGAGAAGTGGACGTGATCACTGGGAGTTGGAAGTGACCACTTTGGGGGTGGGCGTTGGCACCCAGGCGTCCCCCAAGTCACTCTCTACCGCATCGTTCTCTGCTGTAAACTATTATTACTGAATGGGTCATGTGATTTAGATGAGGAAGGTCTGGGCAGATGGCTGGGGAGAGTTTCAGTGCACTGTTAGAACGCGCCCATCGCAGAAGTTCCAAAAACGCTTCCATCGGCGCGCCTCTTCTTCCCTCCATGAAGAAGTGTTGTGCGTGCGGGTGTATGCGTGTGTGTCTGTGTGTGCGTGCAGCGAAGCACCAGCCTCAGTAGGGGGCGTTGTTCTTGACACGCGGCTGAGGCAGGCGGGAGCGCTTCTTGGTGCGCCGGGGCCGGACCACGGTGGCCTCCTTGGCTTCCGATTGGTTGTGGTGCCGCGTGTAGCGTTTGCACTTGCAGGAGGTGACTGCGCGAATCTTGTAGGAGCGCTGGCGGCCTTGGGGACACTGCAGCTGCACGCGCTGGGTGCGTGAGTGTGCCGGCATGCAGCGGTACTCCGACGTGCTGCTCCGCCACCACTTGCTGCGCAGGATGGAGTTGGGGAGGAGGTGTGAGGGTACGCACTGGCCGGAGCACACCAGCTCCTTCACGGGCTTCTCGCTGCGGCACGAGCCGTCTGTGATGTAGCGTGTAGAGCGCAGCTCCCTGCAACTGAGCTCCGACACATCTGGGGGAGGAGACAGAGGACACACATGTGGCGTTAGAGGAGACACACAGAGCCTGGAGGGTTGGTAGCACAGACAGGGTCAAAGGTCAAAAGGATAACCTCTAAACATAAATTTATTTGTACGTAACGCTTTACCGTCAACCGCCAGCTGCTGTTATTATAACTGCGACTCAGACAAAGACGACTGACACAAAAGCTTGGTGAAAGAAAGGCGCACACAGCAGCCTGCCATTGTACTGCAGTGCCATGGCTTTCACCCAGTCCGGTACTCCAGGAACTGCCCTCAGCCCTCAACCTCACCTTTGGTATTATCTCCCCCCCAAAAGAGCCAACTTCCGTCAAATCACAAGAGGCAAGAGGATCAGATTCGCAAGGCCGTAGCAAATTCACGTTACAGGGAGACAGACGGCAAGAAACATTGTTTTTGCATTTAACGGCAGAAACATCAATTGTACTCGAGGTCCCGGTCGTTTTACAAGCTCAGTACGAGGCATCTCCTGGATTCACTTCAGAGAAAGGTCTTAAGAAATGTCTTTTCGCCCAGACGTGGTTTTAACTATGGAGCTGCACCAAATGTTTGGGAGTCATTGCACCCAATGCCGAAATAACCGTTTCATGTTTTACCGAAAGCATTGCAGAGGGAGCCTGTACTTACAGCATTTCTAGGCTCATCACCAAGCAACATGATCAGCAACAGGCAGCCGAAAAACCTGGCACTCAGCCTCTTTGTGCCAAGATGAAAAAAGGGCTTTGTGTCCCATGACTTTAAGCTTGTCCGTCCTCCATGAACTTGATATTACACTATTGTAAGGAAGGAGAGCTGCCCCTGAACTGAATAAAAGCATGTGCATTAAGGTTCACCAGGAGGACCGTGAGGAGAGCTGGAAAACCCCAAGGAGTGCACCCCCATTACAGCCGCACTGGCGACCAGAAAAATGCAATATGGCAAAAAAAAAATAACTTTTGCCTTTTGTAATACAGAAAACATATCAGTTTTTATATATGTTTTAACTGACTTGCATTATGCTGCATTTTGACTGCGTGTTGTCTTGTTTTGCCAGGAGTTTAATTTTGTGTGTATGCATTATTAGCATTTAAGACCTTTCCCTATCTTGGAAATATCTGGGCTTATATCAAAAACTTGGGTGATTTAATGACCCGATGCATGAGTTGCATATTGATTATTGCATGTACATAAATTGTTTGCTTGCATACACACACACACACACACACGCGCGCGCGAAAGGCAGGGAACAACCCAGAATGGGGCGCCAACCCATCGCAGTATAGTACATATATAATCTTTGTGGAAATAAAAATAGATTGCATTACCATTCCCGTTCACATGCTGGAATAATTCGCTAGATTGTAATCATTTACACGTTTGTTTTAATTTAAAACCCTATGAAGACCGTATAAACTAAAATCAAGCAATCCGTAGATGTATCATAGTCTCTTTGCCAAAATCTGGATATTGAAGGAGGGTGGAATGAACACCAAAAGAAAGCGGGACACTTTCCAGAGCTGGTGTGGCGATGCCAAAATGCGCCTCTTCCGACGGAGCGAAAGCGAAGACACTGGCGGATTTGCCACTTGCTTTGTCTTCCACTTGCATTAATCACGCTATTGTTCTGAAAATACAGCTGTACAGTGCAGCTAGATTCAGTCCATCTAAATGGTTGCTTTGCTGTTAGCACCCGCGAAGACACAAACCAGAGCATAAAGCCATACGGACAAACGGAAATGAACGGCATGAAGGAGAAATGACAGGACCCGAAGAGCGTCACTTGTCAGGCCAAAAGCAAGTATCAAATATCATTTACAAAATACACATTTCTAGACTAATTCTATCAGTCTCAGATAAATAATGAATATTTACTTTAGTACCGTGCTCTTATATCAGAAGAAAATTAGTTTTTGTCTTTAAAATGGGACTTTCGATTTAGCTCTGGAAGGTTATTTTCAAAACAAATTGAACTCGACGCTTCATCACACAAAAATTAAAATTGCAGTTATACCACGGAACGTTGGAAAAGGTACAGATCTACCGATTGCAATTATTTTGTTTAAAATCTTAAGCGAATTTGACAATGATTAAAAATGTTTAAAGATATTTTGAACCCTGGAACATTTTACTGCGGTAACACATGAAACTTTGGTTTCTGCTTCTTGGTGCAAAAGCTATTCCGTCGTTACATTGTTCTTATAATAATAATAATAATAATAATAATAATAATAATAATTTTAAAAGAAACTGTCTGTCACCTTTATCAGGGAATTAATAAAATATTAAATATATGAGCTAACAATAATAATTAAATATGTAACAAATTAAAAACAATTTTATTTTGGACAGCTAGCCAATTTAGTATGTCAGGGCTGTTATATAAAACTAATCTGTATATTTCAAGGGTACTTAACTGTATAGTAACTAGACAAACCGTATTAGATTTATGAGTTTCACCAGTAAAAATGTCGCGTACCCAACCACTACTAAGTAAGCCAGCAAGTTAGTATTAGTTAGACTAGAAAGCGAAAATACGCGGGCAATTAGAGCAACGCAATACTGTGTCCACACGTAAAATAAACTCTTCCTCCTAAACTGACACTTCGTCTCCGTGAAAGCGAAACGCTCCATCCTCAGTCTGATCGCTCATTACAGACAAAGTGGTCCCTTCAAAGTGGCCTCTTCAGCAGAGAGAGCGCAACGACGCAAATCATTTTCAGCTTCGGCGCACTTTGCGCTGCCTGAAAAACAAGACGGTCTTGTGCCTTTCAGCTACATGTAGACTGGTACACAAGGTCACTAAACAACTTTAACGAGACTCAATCGAGAAAGAAGAAGAGAAAAAACTTTTTTATAGGCTATTAACTTTGACGCGTGCGCATCTGCACTGGATGTTCGGTTATTAGAAACAAGTGCACAAAACGCTACCTGTCATCTTTAATACCAGTTGTGGCATGCATGTAAAACAGAGCAGATAAGCTACATTATGAGATGTCTGCAGTGGGGCAGGCTTCTGATGAACACCATTAAAAGGTTCATTGCATATCAAAGCGCTGTCCATCGCAGAACTGCTCCCGCTGGCCAAAAATAACTGACCTCAGTGTATCTCTCTCTCTCTCTCTTTCTCACTCACACACACACACACACACACACACACACATATATATATATATACACACACACACACACACATACACACACGCATATGTGTGTGTGAGAGAGATAGAGAGAGAGAGAAATGAATTACGAAGGCTAAATAAACATTATTCATATATTCCACTTAATAAAGAGATCCGTCTTTATTAAACTGGAGAGCAAATTGCATATTTTATAACGAGATATTTTGTCTTTATGTGGCTAGAGTATAAAAATTACTGAAAGAGTCGCATTTAAATTGCGCGCTGTTAAAAAGAAACATGACTCCTATCTTCTTCTTGATATTACTTGGTCCTTCCAGAATCTGTCCGTCAAACAAAACACAGTTGTGGGTTGTAACGCAGTCCATCCTTTTGTTAAGGATATAATTTGCAAAGATTAGCCTATATCGTAAAAGAGTAAGAAAAAAATAACATTTGTTTTAAGGTAAAATTTTGTTTTGGGTCAATAATGTTTGTTTTGCCTCAGAAATATTATCCCATTATCCTCTTAGGCATCAAGTACCTGTCCGTGGCGCATAATATTTAGAGCATGTTTGCAATTTCCTATGGATTTCGCGATAAAACCCCTTACCAACTGAAGGCGCGTTGGCAGATGACCTCCTCCCTCCGTGTTTGGGACGGTTAATAGTATCATTGGTCAGCTGTCCGGCTTGCAGCGGCTGCTGCGCGTCTTCGCTGTATTCTGGTATGATTTCTGTGGCATCGTTTTTTAATGCCTTCCAGCCTCGCACGACAGTGCTGCAGCCCTGCAGCAGAAACAGCACAGAGCTAGAGAAGCAAACCGCCAGGGACACCTGCATCGTGATGTGCTATCGATCGACCACCGATCACTTCATTCAATTCCGCCCAGACTTGAAGTGCTGTAGCTATTTAAGTACCTCTGGTTTCGCAAACCCTGACAATTAAACTCTTACAAGAAGTGGGAGGGATCCAGCCTTGTCGATTCATTGAGAAACGATGGGGCGGCGGTGATAGCGGGGCGGGGGAGGCTCGGAGAGGTGTGAGCTGTATCGGACATCTTTTCTGAGGCGCACTCGGTCTACCCTCCTGGGAATCCCATGTTCATCGCGTGTTTTGGTTTTTGTACGTTAAACACTATTCAAGTGTGTTTAGTTTTTGATAGTCATTCTTGTTGCGTTTTAAGCACCTTCAGATGTTGATAAAAGTTAGATCATTCTATTCCCAGATGTGCCAGGTTCCCTAAAACTTGACTTTTTAAATTATACCCTGCCTAATTGGAATTTGCAACATAAAGTGAAGCTAGTACATTTTAATCCATATTATATGTTGTTTTCAATTTTTATTGCGCCTCAGATTGCATGTATTTTCAGCACAAGTGTACTGAGCGGACTATTTAGGCCACGTATCAAAATTTACGCTTCTGAAACTGCAGCGTTGCTTTGTTGCGAAGGCATTTATCCTCATTTTATTATAGAAACTATACAAAAGTTTTGACGTTCCTCCGAACCATAAGTGGCTCCTTTGCAGAAATGCTGCCCTCTTGAGGATAATCAAGCGTGCGCAGAAATCACACCACGAGTCTGCCTTTTGTAACGGCAGTGATGCTCACGATTCCCTTCAGTGTCGGTTAGCATCCAAGTGTTAATGAAATCCAAAATCACGCTGGAAATAGCAAACACATGATTATCAGCAAGCCCTTTAAAGCTGTATTTTACGGTTTGCCTAGCTATTAAAATACTTTCAATAAAAAAAAAAATATTTGAAAAGAGATAGATAGATAGATAGATAGATAGATAGATACTGTAGATAGATAGATGATTAAGTACGGCATACACGCCTTTGGAGGCACATTCATTGCTCACACCTGTCAGCAGTTGTATTTTGGGGGACGTAACTGTCTGGAGAACTCCAACTCAGGCCAGATCATTCTCTGATGATTTACAGGCTAAGAGTGTGTTTATCGCAATAACAGTGCACTGGTAGAGTTTCTCCTATTAAATAACAATCATATGTGTTCCAGGCCTGGTGCCTGGTTTCACAACGCCCAAAGGATCGCAGTGTCTAATGCAGCATAAACAGAGCTTTCTGATTGATGTGGAGTCCCTGTTTTCATACAGGTTTATGATTACCCTATATCTAGAGAATCAGGTGAACTATAAATAAGACTTATTTATGAAAGCAGGAGTAACAAGGCAAGGCCTGTGATCTGCTCCCTGATGTCAGTGCTGTTCCTTTCCAGGAAAATGGCTTTTTACCTGCAAACAGCTGGAGTAGGTAGTGGAGATTATTGCCAGCTCAGAAATCATCCCTGATGTGTGGCAGCATAGTGCTGGCATGTCCAAAGTTCTGCTGTACAATGTGATGTCCAGAAATCCCAAGCGAGTTATCTCAAGCTTGGCACCAGCCTTAAACCTCTCATAGTCAACTGGTCCCAAGGACCTTGTGAACCTCCCCTCTCTGTTTACTGGGAAAACTTCATTGGCTAGTTGGTATGCTAAGCACCCCTGTATAACCAGTCTACCATTGTTGCTATAGTTAGTCACTACCCATAATTACTCAGCAAATTACTCTAATTAGATGCACTCACATGCTCTCGTAAAAATGGATCATCTCTGGAATGTTTCTGGGGAGGAGATCCAAGGATAGATATTGCATGCAAACGAAACGTTATTGTAACATTACAAATCGCTCCTAATCTCTGCGTCTCTCCTCACTTTCCTCTCCCGTTTGTCCATATTTGGTCGCTTTTCCTGGGTCGTTTACGATATTGTGTAGATTGCGGGACACGGGACTTAAACTGAAGTCGATTTTACACACAGTCATTGGCATTACAGTTGGTCGATTCTCCCATTATTATTTACATTTTTTACAGTTTGTATAGCATCTATATTTATTCCACCCCCAGAATAATTTAATAAAAGGAAATTATGAGCATTTACATTACCAAACAATCCCTGTTGTAATTTTTTATGTCCCTGAATAATCAAAATATGAGGCAAATTCTACATAAAGGACTGATTTGCTTGAACAAATTGGCTGTTAGTGACATAGCAACCGCACTGCCCATAAATTTGTATTATTATAGTTAAACTTGCCATATGTTTAGAGACACCTGTGAGCTGCCAGGGCAAGCAGCGTAATTACGACCTGGAGCAATGGGGGCGGGACGTCGCTGATGTGATAGACACGCTTTGTTACTTTGTTGTGTGCTATGACTCGCATAGCCTTTTACACACAATCTTGCAAAAATTTAATTGCAAGTCAGATGCATGTAAACCATGCAGGTGAGGGGTAAATATTCTAGGAAGCCCTCAGGCTCCTTTGAAGATTCATAGTACTTCGGACCAGTCATGCTTTTCCTGGAAAAATAAATGTAACAGGCGGAGTTGAAGAGGCAAGTCTCAGCTGTCGAGCATGCAGGAATTTGGCTCTTTAGAAAAATGTTTTTTGAGGGCCGCCTGAAAAAGGGTCAGGCATTTGTTTTTCATGTGCTCTAAAAAGCCAAGAACAAGCATGCAAGCATAAATGCTGGTTATCATATCAGCTCCAATACAGACAGGTCACAGGAAGGGCAATCCCAGAGGTCACACCGCTGCTCATCATGTAGAGGTAGCTGGTGGTCATCTCTGATTCCTGTGCCCACCCACAGAGCAAGAATATGCCCCCCCCCCCCCCGCCCCCCCCCCCACGCCCCCCCCCCCCGACCTCCCCGCCGCCCCCC
>JAAGVU020000092.1:26343973-26381084 GCA_011763525.2 Mormyrus iriodes | reverse complement strand
GAGGGCACAACCCGGGGTCCCAACCCTCATCACAATAGAAAGGTGAGCGGGGGGCAACCCCCATTCCCGTGCCCAACCCAAAAACCAGAAAAGGCCCCCCCCCCCCCCCCCCCAAGAAAAGTGAACCCGCAAGTCAGATATAGACAGGTAAACACCTCACGCAATCCATCTGAGCAGCGCACTCCCCCGTTTATGTCAGACTGTAAGAGAGATACACGCACCATCGCGGGGTAATCATTTCCCCCATCTGTTCACTTTCAGTGTTCTTCTGTTCTTGTGCTGCTTTGGCCCAGATCCTGCGGTTTCCACCTGCCATCCAAAAACATACAGCTGAACTGCCTCTAAATTGCCTTTGGTGTGTTTGCGAGTGTGTGCCCTGCTGTGTACTGACATCTCATCCTGGGTGTCCCCCTCCTTGTGCCTTGTGTTTCCCAGGATAGGCTCCAAGCCCCCATATGACCCTCTGCTGGGTAAGTGATTGCAAGTGATGGATAGACATGAATCATGTCACTGTTGCTCAATGTGTACAACATGCAGACAGGATCGAGAGGTTCAGTTATCGCATAGCTAAGCATTGTAATGGCTGTGATTCCCGATCTGAGTGATTTTGAAGGAGCTGTGATTGTTTGTGCCAGACATAAGGGTTCCAGCATTTCAGGAACAGTCATCCTGGGATTTTCACACACTACAATGTTAAGAGTTTACAGAGAAGAGTGTGTTGGACAAAAAGATGTCTAGTCAGTCTGGGTTCTGTAGGTGAAAACACCTTGGTAATGGACAAGTCATTTGGAAAATAGCCAGACTCATTAAAGCTAACAGGCAGGCTACAAGTGCAAGAACAAGTGCTCAGTACAACAGTGGTGTGTGGAAAGGTATATCCCCAAATGCACAATACGTCAACCACTGATGTGGTGAGAAGGGGGTCCTGCCTGGTACTACAAACTAGAGTTTATGATACACAGAGATTATCCCAAGTTAAGGTCCTCACATAATGCACAGTGATAAACGCAAATACTCTCATCCTTGTGAATGCTTTGTTTTTTTTTCTGCAGGTTTCCATGCAGAGGTGCAGGATCTCAGGGAGGGGAGGGTGTACCCCTTGATATTAAATTAGGATTCATTCCTTCTCCCAATCAATAGACTTCTAAATATAATTTAATAAATCTTGTCCACCCCAATATCAAATCCTCTGCTTTGCGGTTGTTCCCATCGCATGTGTATTTCGCTTACGCAGTCCTCACCATATTACTTCCTTCTTTTATTCTTAAAGCGACCACAGCCTCCTGCTGTTTACCGGGGCACCTTAATGAGCAGAGCACAGGAATGCGCCACCTTAGAGCATTAATGCATGCCTCCCTTTAATGCGAGACGCAGCCTCTGCCGCTTCCTGCATTTCGATCTGCAGTTGGCTTGCATTTCGACGAGATTTACAGATGCCTGGTGATATATTCCAGATCTTCCATCCAGTCATAAATGTAATTGCACTGTGACTCTAAGTGGATGAGGGGTTACTGAGTGCTGATGCTTCTATGTTATTTCCCTCTGCTTTTGCCCTTTATGTGCATCATTTTACCTGCAGTATGAATCACCCACCATCCCCTGGGGGACTCAGTACTGCACATTCATTAAAACTGACAGTACGGCCTGTGCTGACTACGCACTGGGGGAAACTTCCCCAGCATTAGAGAGCTCGATCCAGCTTGCCCAGTTTGCCCATCACACAGACTGGGTCAGGCCCAAATGGGGACAGTGTCCCAGTTAAACCCAGCAGGTATGCCCCATTTGCTCCGTCGCTCATCCCACGAAAGCAATCCTTTCTTGACGAAGGAACGCGATGAGGGTCCGTTCACAAGCAGGATCCAGCACGTCATTAAACTGTGCTCAGCTGCATCGCTGCATTTATAAGAATGCTGCACATGCCCCTTCCTGCCTGCAGAGGAAATTAATAGAGTGATTTCAAAATGTGCTCATATTAGGGTAGAGATCCTTCAGCACTCTCCTGTCTGATTGTTACTGGCGTTCCTTTTAAAACCATTATGTCATTATGATATATGCTCATTAATAAACCGGCCCTTTATCCATACCAGACTGCATGGACTCTCTTGCCATTGGCAGCTTCCTTCTTTGCAAAATACCAAGTAATTTATTGCGACTGTGCTGCACTTTGCTCCTAATATCTACAAACTGAGATCATCTGAGCAAATAATAGTCATTGGCAGAGCCGTTTTTGGCTGGAACATGTAGCACTGCCTCTTTTAACGGATTTAGGCCCGAATGGACCAACAAGAGATGCTTACTGTTTTTCCCACCTGCAGATCTATCCGTGATGTCAGCTATTTTCGTTCATTTACAGCACGTTCATACTATTTGTTTTTCCTATTCGATCCACCATGGAGCTCATGCTACCTGTTTACATGGAATATTTTATTTCTGCTAGGTGGGCTGCTCTGTAAAATCACTGCTCACGCTCTGTGGTATTTGCACGTTCTCCCAGTATCATGCACATTACCTATGGTTTCCTTCCGCAGGCCAAAGACATGTGGTTTTGATGAATTGTGTCTGTATGTTGCCTTTAGCATTCGTTTGTGTTTGATTGTGGGTGTGTGCCAAGCGATGGCTCGGCGTCCCCTCGCCCTGTCACTTGTGCTGCCTGGGATTGGTTCCTGACTCCCCCCTGCACTGTTGTTATGGGAGATATATGGCCGTATTTATTTAAATTCCTATTTATTGCGTATTGATTCCCCTTAACCTTTGCTAGAGCTCGATGTGTGCCGTCCCCCTGCCAGTACTGGCTCTCCATCAAGCCGCCAGTGTGAATGATTTGCTAATAGACATTACCTGACTAAATAAGGGCCGAATGAAATAAACATGCCGGGTCTCAGACGGCGATGGATGGACATTCCCATGCCACTCTGCCCTCGGTGTAATTCTTACCATGGATCTCATGAGTTCATTTTTCATTTTAAATATTTCCCTTGTAGTTCCGGGAATTTTGGGGGGGGCGGGCCTCCCCCTAGGGGAAAAGCAAGAGCGGAATCATTCTTCACGCGCCCCCAGTCCCAGTACACATGCAGTGTTGGGCCGCAGTCATCCTCTAAATAAAGACACCCAGTCCAAAAATAGCACTTTCTTGTCATCATTTTGCACATTTTTTTAGCTAAAGCTGCTGCTTTTATTATTATTTTATTTATTAAGTTATGCTAACCCACTTTTGCTGTCCGCAGATCTGTGGTTCATTATATATCCCACCCGCTTTTCTGTTAAAAAAAAAATGTATTGTTATTATTATTGTCGCAGAAATGTTATTTTTACAATTACAAGTAGTGTATATAAGGCCAAAAATTCAAGTAAAAAAAAATTGAAGGGAATATTGAAGATTCTGCCAAGCAAGAAGTATGTTCCCTTAAGGGAGAGTGAAAGGCGACCGTGCTTTTTGTTATTGCTGTCATTATTGCTGGGAACACTCCCTCTGGGTGCATGAAGAGGGAGCTCAGCAGTCATGACAGTGTCATCATAAACATGGCCGCTGTTTGGCGGGCCCAGCGGGAGCGGCACGTCACCACACCGCGGCTGAGATAAAGCGAGCGGCCCCCAGCCCCCACACCGGGTGCCTGGACGCCAATCTGAAGTCCCATGCGATCCGGGCGTACCTCCTGACCCTCTCCGGTCATTAGCACTGTGCTGCACCGCAGATGTGGGCGCCCTTTCTTGCAATGTGTCCAGCGCGATGCAGGGAGGGGGACCGAGGCAGGAGCGCCGGGTCATGCGCTTGCAATCCTTATGCGATCATTAAAAGGGGAGAGGAGGCAGAAGAGAGAGAGGAATGTCCTTGAAAAGAGACTTTCATAAACGAAAGCTCGTCGTCATAAACTTAGCAGAAGAGGCTGGCACCGAGAATGCGAACACGGCTGTTTCGTAGTGAATGAAGGTCCCATCAGGGTCATGAGCACACCCTGTGGTGGTACCATCACACGGCGGCACATGCTTGCCAGAAACCGCCACTGGTTGCCGTCTCCTGGATTTCAGGCGGACAGCAGTTCCAGCACGGATACGGCAATGAGCTTTAAGATTTATAGCGCAGCTGTGCAGGGTCAGATGTAGGTTTGTGTTTAAGCAGCTGTAATCATGACCGGAACACCGCCAGTCTGAGACCAATAAGAGGCCTTTTAACCGCTGCCTCAAACAACATGATAAACTGCCGTTACGTAAAATGTATCAGATTCTAAGATATATATTCTCATCCATCTTCCACAAGTGCAGCTTCCAGAGCCCGGAGCCTATTCAGGAGGGATAGGCTACATGGTAGGAGGGTCCTCAATGGGATGCCAGTCCATGGTAGGGCACACGCTTAGGGCCACTTACACACACAAAGTCACCTGACTTCATATTTTTTGACCATGGTGGCAGCCAAAGAATTGCAAAAAAGACAAAGAGCATTCCAAATCATCTTCTAACCCACCTCCGATCCTGCTCCGGACCCGCTCCGGGCCTGCTTTAGACCTGCTCCAACCCAGCTCCAACCGTACTCCAGACTTGCTCCAACTGCTCCAGCCCTGCTCCAGACCTACTCTAGACCTGCTCCGATCCTGTTCTGAACCTGCTCCAAGCCAGCTCTGGACCTCCTGGAGAGCATCCTTTCTCCATGTGCAGCAGAAAGGGGCCAAACCCAAGAGCTGCTACTGCTGAATGAGGCCCTGGCACTGAATCAGCCCTATTGGCCCAATAGCTGTGGGGGGTGGGGGGGGGGGTACACACTCTCAGGGGGACCCAGTACGAGTGTAGCCAAGACACGTGCAGAATCGATACCGGCACAGTGGCCTTGTTATCTAGACAGCACACAGCAACCAAGAAGGGCTAGGTGAAGGAGAAGGACATCTAAGCATATTCACCATGATCAAATTCCCCCCCGCCCAGCTTAAGAAAAATCACATGCTCTGAACATGCGAATGTTGGCCTTGTGTGAGAAGGTCTGATCCTACTCGCCAGAAGACTCATTTCCTGCACTCTCTTCACGGGAGAGCGATAACAGGCAATCCGTCCCAAAAGAGAGCTGAGCGGACGAATGGAATCCACTGACTAACCCCCACCCCCCACCCCACTTTCCGAATCCTACACCTTGTTCTGTTTTTCATCTGTTAAATGCCAAATGTGCTGTGCTGTGACCCTGTACATGGGGTTCTGGGGGTGGGAGCATCCTCAGACGATCCCGGAAGAGAAAGGGAGACACCGTGACACTCAAAAAGCTCAGGCGAATAGGCTCATGGGATGAAAAAGTCACTACTGAACCGGGCTGTGATTTCTAAAGCTCATATATCAGATATTTAAAAACAGAATCAGTTTAAAACTTCATTTAAAATAATGACCCAGGTCTCTTGCAATACATACCAGTACGCCTACACAGATTTCTAAACCCACATGGTGTCATCCATTATTGATATCTTTGTTCGTCTGTCGCTATTGTAGCGCACAAGAAACAACAGAACAAAGATGTTGAATTCGATGTTCTGGCTGTGCTATTAAAGTGTTTGTCTCCACCTAGCGGTCACAACGTGCAATAGTCATTTCGAGAGACACTGATGCCGTAACAGGATTATCCGGGCCACCTACATTTTGAAATCCCTGCGGGTCACGGACAATTACGTGGAATGACAACTAAGTAATGATTTCTAACTTTGCATCTTATTTTAATAATTAGCTTAAGGCTGCGAGACCTAGATCGGCTTCTTAAATTAAAAATTGATCAGACGCGGTGTTTTCTGCTACAATCTGAAAATCGTTCTTAGCGCATTTTAAATGAATGAAGCGTCAGGGATCGCTGTTAAGAACTGTGCTTTGGTATTTTTGTTTCCTTGACTGCATTTTGTGGGAATCATAAACCTTGACAGAAGAGAAGCGGACAAGTGTAGGTTGAGCTCTTTGAAGAAAGCATACACTGCGGTGATATGAACATGATGATTTTAAATTCTAATGCATGAGCTTTCTTGGGAACAAAATTGGCTATTTTGCCAGTCTGCTAGTGTGCTAATGTGATTTTCTCCTCTGGGTTAGACAGGTTACTTGGGAGAAAGAAGTAAGAATTTAAATTTATAATTACAATGACAGCATTATAATAAAGTGTACATCACCAACGTGTACTTAGGTATTTTAAACAGCATCTTGATTCTCCATCGAATAATGAAGCAGGAAATTGCTTGATAAATAATTCATTTTTACATAAAGAAACTGTGCAAAAATGAGTATGACTCAGTGTGTGCATTTATTAAAATGAAGAACCAGGCACAAGGTTTGTTTTTTCCCACAATTTAATGTTTAACATAAAAAAGACAAACTGTTCCAGGTATGAAAAAATAAGACTGAAATCTCAAATCAAGTGCACTTCAAACATCAGTGTCTTTGTCAGCGGGAGAGGTTAGAGGTTAACATAAATTAAAAATATATAAATTAAACTTCATTGTAAGGCTTCAGGGCAGGGTGTTGGATAAGAGAAACAGAAAAATGAACTGTGGAAAACACCTTCATGCTGAGCCCGGGGCACAAACCTTCAGGAAACGGATTCTCCTACATGGCAGGACTTGTGGCACAAATGACTACAGCTGTGACTTAAAAAAATCTGGGTCCTCCAGGACGGTAAACAGACACTTGAGACACAGGAATCGGAGGATGGAAACTCTTTTGATTTTATCAGACTAGATGAGCAAAAATGCTAACAAGCCACTGTGGCTCCAAACGAAGCTGGCCCTGAAAACAGCAAGGAACATCAGAACCGAACTACATTGCTTCACCTATCCAAATGGGTCCTGCCATCCAATGCCAATTAATCCACGAGGCGGCCGCCTAGGGCACCATTTTCTGAGGGGGGCGCTGACTTAGCCAGCCAATTTCACTTTGTCTCGGGGGTGACGTTTGCCTAGGGCGCAGCATGGATTATGGCCGGTACTGCTGTTATCCCTCACCACTGGAGAAACACCCGCTTATGTCATTAAGAATTCATTCATAATTAATCAATAATTAGCAACTGATTGCGGGAATGTGGGGAGGCTTGTCCCTTGACCTTTGCCCACCCCCCCCATCTCACACAGACACAGGATGAAAGCTGCTAAATCATATTATTTTCTTCTGTCTGATGATTGTGTGGAGCGATTGGTCAAGGGAACGGGCTTGCTTGTGCTGACTCAGCCCACGTTTCCCTAATGTTTATTTAATGTCAGAGCGATGCTGAGGACTGACTGGTTCTGGGCAGTGGGGCTGGTTGTGCAAGAAAGGCCCCAGAGCTGCAGGAGCTCGGCGCAGGGCAGGGAGGTGTAAACGGCGCTAATCTGACAGCTACATTAATCACACAGAGGTGGAGCGCATGAGATGCTGTTCCTGGTATTTGTGAGGGTACAGTATGGGTGTGTGTCTGTGTGCAGGCAGGCTTTAACGCACACAGTGAAGATATACAGATGCAAAACAAGAACTAATCCAATCCATCTACAATTTTCCTTGCAGACAACCACAGGAAAAGCAATACAATGCTTTCTGCAAGCGCTACATATCACGTTACCAAGGCACTATAACAATTGGACTGGGGAGGCTAATATTTTGACAGTCTGGCATGAACATTTACCATTATTATGAAGATGTTCTGGGTGCAAGCTTGCAAGGAAACTAACATGAATACTCTTCTGTCAAAATGATGGAGTACGTGCAGAACCGTAGGACCAGAACACAAGGAGAAATCTTGAAAAGCTGCTTGCCATGGATGTATCAGGGTGGCTATCTTTCAGCGAGATGGCCAAGAAGCGACCTGGGTGGAGCCACACAAACGTCTCGTCAGTGAAGCCGCCCGCCGGCTTCAGCGGGGCTCGCCATCTGACACACAGGAACGTCCAAGGGCAAGCGCCTTCATGCGTGAAGTGAAGCCGAAGGAGATCAAATACGAACAGAAACAAACCGCTGAACGGCAGGGGGCAGTCTTTCCTTCACCCGCCGGTGGGGAATCATCGCAAAGGGTCAAAGAACATTTATGAAAGTTGACTTTTAAAGAGCAATCTCACAACACAGTAAGTTTGTCCTATTAAACTTAAACTAATCAGTAATTTGAAACCTCAGGCCAAAATCAGCACATTGATTCCACAATTCAAGGCAGGACGCTTAAGGAATGAATTCCTGCTATATACACAAATATAGCTCAGGGCGCTCCAAACAAACATAAGTTTCTTCTGTACCTTTCTGTCACTCAACTGAATGCGCTGACTGCCTTGCTGAAGGCCACCGATGACAGAATAACTTCTGAATCACTTTCCTGGCTTATTTAGATGGAAGAAATCCTTTATTTAATACATATTCTTGCTTTTTTAATAATGTTCCAAAGTTCATTAACTGAGAGGCAGGGTTTGCAGCTTTACACACCTATATAATCATATGTATAATTGAAGCAAATGTTAAGCTTATAAATAACTATTGCTTCCCCCACAGCAAGCGCATTTCTGCAAATGTTAGGGTTATAAATAGGTCTTCCCACCCTCACAGCAGTGCCAAATGGACTCACACTACAGCCCTCAGGACCCATCGAACAATCACATGACACCGAGCTGTGGTCCGAAGCCCACAACCTCCGGATTACTGCACAGGGACATCCCGCGGCATGCTGAGTCATCCTAAGGAGAAGATTTATTACTAAATGTCATGCAAGATAAGAATGGTGGCAGCCATTAGCGGCTTGTGTTCGGCGTGAGTGAAACGCCACCATGTCGGCAATGGAGTCTGATGCAGAATGGGCCAGGGCGGCTAGTGCATCTCTACAGTGAGATTTACAGCAGTCGATGCTTTTATCCACATTATGAGCCATCGATCAACATTTTTCATGCTTTTTACTTACATTCCTCCAAGAATGACAGATCGCTAAATGGTGCCCGTTACTTGAATTTATATTCTAAAGTCTACATACTACTGATATATATATAAAACACACATAGGAAGAGTCAGAGGATACAGAGGAATAGCAAAAACACCTGTACCTTTAGCATATCAATTAAATAGTCACTCTATGAAGCACATTTTAGTATCGATGTTAGTGTAAATCAACACGAAAATGAATTAAAAATACCAAAGAGCATTCATATATATCAACGTTATATTTGTGTAGCTATGTAATGGCTCTGTCATTTTAGCAAAACCCCCTCCGGTGGATATGAAAACGCCCCCAGACTTCGATCATAGCTGAAATCACATCTGACAACTGAGATGGGCAAAGCTGGCCAAGCACCAAGAAGCACAGAGCCGGGCATCCAGTTGAGGCCAAGCGATCCCTCTCACAGAAGCCGGCCGCACCCGGGTGCAGCGCATGTCAGCGGACGTCAGCTGGCATTCCGCTCTCCTCAGAACGCCGTGGTCTACCGTACAACAGCGAGGACTGGAATCCCCTCGCCGAACCAGATAGATGAAAAACACAAAGCGAGCTGAGAACATCCAAACGGGGTCATCTCGACACAGACTCCGTTATTTATGTGCCGATGGCGCATATCCTGTTTCGTTTAAGTTAGACGCCTGGCTGTCCGAGCTATGAGAGCCAACCACACACGTCAAATCACAGAGGCTAGCTTGATGTGCATAGAAAGGTCGTGTAATATAAGACCACCCTTACAGAAGGTCCCAGTGCTCAACTTCAGCAGCTATGGTAAGGCAGGCAGGGTACGGAGTGCAACGGCGTATAAGACACCCGACAGCCGTAAGGCAAGGACTCAGAGGGGGGTGGGGGGGGTTGCAAGCGCCCCATCACTGCGGGCCGGTCATGTCCAATGGCGGGCAATGAGCTGTGACGGATGGCAGTGACTGGCAGCCAGCCGTGAGTCTATCTGTCCTGCAATGCCGTGAGTCACAGCAGCCTAGATAGGTTATATCTTGAGGGCTGTTGGCTGGGGGGGGGGGGGTTGCACCAGGAAACTACTGCATAAAATTGCATTAAACATGGAGCTGGATGCATTGGGTAAGAGGGGGTCACTGTGGCTGTATGAAAGCCAGATGCAGCACTTCGTACCGCCTGCAGGAGACAGCGGCCCATCCATGTGCGACACCCGAAGGCTTCCGGAAGGTTCATGAGGGACTGACACTGCAAAGCAACAGCAGCCATGAAACCCTCTTCAAAACAAGCTTAAGATGTCAATTGGATGACCTGATGGGGGGTGGGGGTGTTCTCTGTGGTTTGGGGAGGCAGGCAGGAGCAAGACAGAGGGAGTCAAGCTGACCTTCCAGGTGGAATGCAACTGGCCGTTGCATTTATGAGGGCAGGGGCCAATACTGCAGTCACATACAACCACACAAGGGACAGTATCAGTAAGATAAGAGGGAGAAGTGTAAAATCTTACACGGGGGGGACCCAAAACCATGGCAGTTGAGAGAAAGCACTCTTTCAGCTTTTAAACCATAAGCTTCTCGCGCTTTCAAATAAAACACCCACATATATTGTGTCTCTTGTCAAAATTCGAAACAGATTCTGCCCAGTTAACATTTTTTTGAACAGTGGGTAAAAACTTTTAGTCAGAGGGGGATTTTTCTGCCCTGAAATGACCTGAAAGATCCTTGGAGGGTGCTTGTGCCTCGGTATCGAGGTGAACCAGATTCCTCAATGGCACAGACCCGGGAAAATACAATGACCTTCAGGCGAAAAATGTCTCAGAGCTCCCTAGTATAACATGTTCGCTGCAGGTCAGTGACAGCTTGCTCCCTTCTGGGAGAGATTTCAGACAGGTCAGTGGACATTGTACAGACGGCCTTTATTTATTTATTTTGGAAATGAGCTTTGACATCATAACCATCCATTAAAAGATGAGACAAGGTAGCCTGGTTATCTGTGGCAGTGGGCAACTCTAAAGTTATTGTGCTATTCTTTGATGATTGCATCGACATAAATACACCATTTCCACTATATGGCTGAATTGGTCTCTAATCTCATGCACGAGAGACTCTGCAATAAACGAGCTTTAAGGGATACTGTCAACTGCTAGCCGTGGTATTCACACCAGCCAGCTAGCAAACACCCACCAAGTTAATACAGCGAGTTCTGGAAAATTAGTGCTGGTTTGCGAAGAGTGTGGCACTCAAAGGGATGGCTGAGAGGGAAAGCTTTCCAAAAGACACGCCATTTTAAGCTCCAGAAGGATTTTCCAGCAAGAGGTGTTTCGGAGATATACCTTCAGGAAAACTCGAGAAATCTCCCAATCTCACACACAGTAATGAAAACTGGAAGGGCTACTGATCTTGAACACTTGAGTTTATACATACATACATATATATATATATATATATATATATATATATATATATATATGTGTACTGCTTAGATGCTTCAAAAAGGAGCAGGAAACCAACAGGAGGCCTTGGAAGCCTGGCAGTGGGACACCTTGTGGACAGGAACAAGGGGGGTGGGCAGGCTGAGGACCCATGCACCGTGAGCTTCCCTCATTGGCTCCCCACTGTTCACATGGGTGGAGCTTCCTCTTGACAGGCCAGCAGGTGGAGTGAGGCAGAAGGGGGGCGTGTACGAATGAAGGTGCTGGCATGGTGATTGGTGGATATGGGTATGCCGGGTAAATGACTGAGGGTACACTGGCCTGGGTAGGTGCTGGGAGGTGGAGCCTCCTGCGGGGGGGGGCAAAGTACGAGAGATGCCAGGGGCTCTCATTTGGTCTTTAACTTGCCCTCGCGGCCCAGGCGCTCATTGAGCTGGCACAGCTGCCTCAGGAAGCCGTCATTCGGGCCGATCTCCCGCTTCTGCCGCACCAGCGAGAGCGCGGTGCGAACATCCATCTTGTGGCGCAGCATGAGGTAGGCGATGACCAGCGTGGGCGAGCGGCTGTAGCCCTCCCTGCAGTGCACGTAGACCTTCCCTGGTGGGAGAGAGATCCCAGCGAAGGATCAGCAAATCTGCCTAGGCAAGCAGCTTCAGAGCCAGCAGATGAAAATGTAGCCATGACCTCAATAACAGATGAGCAATGTCGACCGAGGTCGACACCCCCTCTGACACTTCACTGTCCCCCTCCCCCTTTCCCATGCATTCATTATCGACCCCTTGCCACCCCCAAAGGACTTCCCCTAGCCAGGTCTTGTGCCGCTCCGCAGCGCACTCAAACCCTCATGTTTCTGGAGTCGAAGCCTTCAAAACGACATGCCCCCGCAGCTGGCCGACCCCCCCAGCCGGTGCCCCTCTATAAGCAGGATGCTACCCTGTTGCCCTCCTCAGTGAGACCGACCCAGAAGCATGTTTGTTTCGGTGTTGATTTACTACCCCAGACTCCCACTGCCAGAAGTCTGGGAATTAAGACGTTCCATAATTGCTCTTTTGTATCAACGATGGGCATAAAATCCATGGAGATAAACAGCCAGGTCCAGCCTCGTGTCTGCACCAATTAATGGCGTCGTTCTCTGACACTGATAGGATGTAAATTTAGGAGTGGGCACCCAGAGCCAACTCGCTACTCCGAAAGTGAATCTCCTGATTCACTGTACAGAGAGAAAAGCTTCCAGGCAACCCGCAGCGACGCTGTATATGTGATGATCCTGTAGGTGCTGTTCCTCCTCTTGAAGCATTGCACCTGTTTCTCCTACAAGGGCTGAAGCCAAGATCCTAGGAAGTGCAGGCTATTCCTGAAGGCCTCTTTGTTCTGCCATAAATCAAACCCATTTTTTAAACGATAAACAATCTGAACAGACTCTGCTGGAAAATGGGTTACTCTGCTAAAAAAATTGGGTGATCTTGTTCTTTGAAAACATCATAAGCAAACTGACAAAGATCTTGTTTGTGGAGGTGACCCAGCCTGTTACCCACCTCCCCCCCACCCCCGAACCGGAACGAAGACGCCAGAGTGACTCCTTCTGGGTTTATGAAGCAGCAGCATGTGCTTAACGCTTCAACAGTAATGCTTCTTTATGCTCAGCACTGTGTCAGGTGTAGTGCCCCTGGACAGAGCGCTCTTGGAGGACCTACTGCAGTGTGGAGAGCCTAGCTTACCCTTCCCATCCTTGTAGGCCAGAGCCTTGTCAATGAAGTCCGCACCCTCCTCGAAGAAGGCACTGAGGTCGAAGTGCTCTGTATCGTTGGCCTTCATGCCATGGTAGGTGATTCCGGTGCCAGCGTAGAACTCGGCATTGGTGTTCACGTGCATGAAGGAGTTGCCCTCAGCGGCGTTGAGGATGTGCGTCACTCCCAAACGCTGCAGTCTCATTGAATTCTGAGCCACGAACCTACAAGAACGGCAGAGACAAACACTGAGCGGAGTCCGCAGGACAGGACGCTGCACAGCAGTCTGCGCACAGGCACACCAGGACTAGAGAGGGACAAGGAAGTATATTGCTTGCACACTCCTGAGGATTGGGCTCAGCTTTAACCTGGGAAGCCAAAGGCTATTAGATAATTGAAAAAAATAAATGTACAACTGTCTGTAAACAGGGCTCAGTGTAGGTCAGTAGGGTAATGATCTGTGCCCATGACCAGAAGGTTGTGGATCCAAATCCCATGGTCAGCAGAGTAATTATATCACTGTTGGGCCCTTGAGCAAGGTCTTCACCCCAAACTGCTCCAGGGACTGGCTGATTTTCACTCGAGTGTCCTTTTAGACAAAAGCATCTACTACATAAACACACGTAAAAGGATCAGATAAGGCAGTCTGTGAAGCAGCTGAAAATAATATTGCTGTACTTTAAAGGAAACCTTTAAAGAAACTTGGGAATCATCCATATTCCATACTAGGTTGTCCCGTGCTTGGTCGCAAGGGTCTGGAACCTATCCTGAAAGCTACAAGCGCAAGTCACGGAGTAACCCAGGATGGGGTGCCAACCCATCGCAGGGCACACTCACACACCATTCACACCTACAGGCAATTTGGCAACTCCAATTCCAAGAGGATTCCAGAGGAAACCCCTCAGGGAAAAAATGCGAACTCCGGAAAAGTAGAGCCAAGACTGTTTTCAGAGGTGTGAGGTAACTATGCTAGCCACCGGACCACCATGCCACCCCAGTGTGGAAATCACTCATCAAAAAATGTGAATCTAGCAACTCCTTACAATACAGGTTTTAATGGACAGCCAGCCCCATGTGATTTGCAGCTTTATGTAGTAAATCTTCCAACACACAGCATTCCTCAGCACCCTTAAATCTAACAGAATGTTTTAATAACAATACTAATAAAATAAGAACCATAATACATTCAACTGTTTTGTTCAATTGTGTTGAAGCATCACGTTTAAACTTTACACTAGTGGCCAAAATTGTGGAAACAGCATTTTTGGCATCACGCTTTCAAAATCACTATACAAATGTTAGTGGTGATGTTTAGAAACAATCAAAGAATGCTACAAATATCATACATTGGACAATTAAATATTAAATAAGTAACTGGAGGAACAGCTGAATAGAGATATGCAATCTATAAAAATTGGAAGTGTTTCCACAATTTTGGCCACTACTGTATGTTATGTTCGATTATGTTAAACCATGTGGCTCAGCAGTTGTGTTAAACCATAATAAAAAAAGATTCCACTATGCTAGATATACTCCACCCCAGAGACAACTATTTTTAACCAGTCAGATTTAATTAGCAAGTTACATATATGTTTAATTTCTGATGCAGCCACCTATCTTCCATAATGACTATAGGGACAGTGAGCCTATCCCAGGAAGAGCAAAGTCCAAGGCCTGGGGCATCATGGATGGGAAGAAAGTACGGCATAGGGCACACACTCACACACTGTGCAGTTTAGAGACACTGTGTTTCTGGGCTGTGGGAGGAGACCAGAGTACCCAGAGAGCACACAAAACAGTGGTGGGACTGAGGTGTCCAGCCCTGGGGGTAACAGAGCTGCCCACTGAACCTCCTCTCCAACCTACTTTTGATACTGAGAATTTTGTTTTCAATAATTACTTAAGGCACTTGACACATATGACATTTACAGCCTTGGCAGGCCTCTCACACTTTGAAAAATGATGGAAATCCAGAAGCTTCTTACAGTAAGACACCTGATTAAGAGTCTTGTATATGTCAGAGCAAAGTGTGCGGGCGGTCCAAGGTGCCGGCTTATAGAAGTGCATTCCTAAATGACATCACATTCACGCTAGATATTTAAGCTGGAATGTCACTGGACAACAGCATGAGCATTTCTTAAAATCTACACTAACGCTCTTCCCCCCTTTGCCTGTCTGCCTGGGCATTGAGCTTGACGGGAATAAATCTCTGAGCCACTTTTAGACAGCAGAGATGTCTGACTAAGCTGGCAACCCTGGGGGAACAGTGGATTGTTCCAGACTTGCAGGGGCACAGAGGGGAATTTGGCCGCTGCCCAGCAGCATCCAGACGCCCGGATACAGAAGCTGCAGCCTTCAGTCTACCAGAGTGCACAGGTCCCACCCTGACATGCTTGCTTCTGTCCTCATAATCCCCCTGCCCACCTTCTGTGCCACATCCCGCCAAATAGCCCTTCGCTGATGAACGCTCTGGGCAAGACCTCTGTAGTTCCCGTGGCCGCCAATGAAAATTTTGGACCGACTCAAATGGTGCTGGGAGGTAGTGTGTGGCTCTGTGTCTGTGATCAGAGGGCTGCTGGTTCAAATCCCGTAGCCTGCAGAGTGATGCTACCATTGGGCCCTTGAGTAAGACCCTCCAACGACTAGCTGACCCTACTTTCTCAATTGTAAATCGCTTTTTATAAAAGCATCTGCTAAAGTAAATAAGTGTTTCTCAAGCTAAACATTCTGTGCAAAAAGCCCCGCTGTGGATGGAAGCCCTAAGAGCTTCCTGCTTCAGTGTGAAGCTGCTCACTGAGGCTGTGGTGTTAGCATCAGCACTGCCCTTTATCTAATGAGGAAGGAAGGAAGGCTCCTGCCTGCATCCCAGCAGCCCCTGCTTCCCTGGCACCATATGCTCACTCAGTGTCAGCCTTTGTAGCTGTTCAAAAGAACAAAAAAACTCTGCTGCTGTCTCAGGGGCCTGGATTTTGGAGGTGGGGGAACCGGCCCAAGAGGACATCAGTCATATTTCTTCCCCAGGGCCCCAATGCAGACATGTGGAACAACCTCTGCATCGGCACGGCCCCGACATGCCATGCATTACCTGCCCATAAATAATGCATTACACTTCCTAGCAAAGAGAGCAGGGTAGTGAGGAAGACTGCTGCCAGCCCAGGAGCACGGTGCAGGCGGAGGAGCAAGTAGGCGACGTGGTTATGGCCTGTAGTGCATCGTCCACCAGCGCACAGGTGAGACCTGGTCTGTTACACATCAGAGTGCCAGCTTTGCATGTGCAGGCTCCCCTGCGAAATGCCACGCATTACTGTAAGGAAGCAGCTCTGTGATTATTTATTAAAGAGTGTTTGTTCCATTACTGTGCCCCGGGACACAAACACTCACAGAAGGCACCCCACTGTGTAACAAGCCAGCGGAGTTGGCGTAAAATTCTCCCAGAGGCTAAAATTAGCACTCAAAAAAAAACAAATACCTTTCCCAAAGGCAAATGTTTGTACATGTGACTAGTCTTTTAGACTATAAAAGGTGTGCAGTGTGTTAGGAAATGAAGGTTATTTGTCTTCAGCTTTTTAACACCAGATTAAGAAATGGGAGACAAGAAGAGTGTGATCAGGAGTGAGAGTTCAGGGTGGCAGAGACAGCTCAGCACACTTTCAAATAAAGCAGGATTAGAAGAAACCTCACATATCAATAACAAGCTATTTAACTATAATTAAAGAAACTGACAGGCTAACAGTAATCTAACACTATTGTGTTCCTTGTAATCAGCTCTGTGTTTTTGGAGGAAGCGTGCTCTTTTTATTTCAAATCACCATTTACATATTACCACACCACTTAGTTAATCACCTGGAGCTGGGACCCCTTGGGGACTATCTGGGAGGGAGCAAAAACCTCAAAAAAATCTGGGGGTCCCCAAGGATCGGGTTGGAAAATAATGACATAGAGCAGCATTTCCCAATCCGGTCCTCGGAGACCCACAGACAGTCCGCATTTTGGGTCTAGATTGGGAAACAATTACTTAGATCATGACTTAGACTGTCTGCCAGGGAGCTGGGAGGGAGCAAAAACATGGAGCTGGATGTCTATCTCTGCTGTAATTTGGTTTATAGGATCTACAATACTCTCTGAGTGGGTTCAATGGGGCAGAACTTAGCGAGGGATGGGGAGGGGGGGGGGGGTGGGTTGCTGTACATGGGTTATATGAGCCGGCTGTGCTCTAAACATTTCTTCTCAAAAGGTCCACACTGTGTGAACTAAGCCCTGTCTACCTCTTTTGGTCTAAAGATACTGACTGCAGTCAAAAGCAAAGACGGATTAGACGCATTAGGATGTCGATAACGTTTAACGGAAGCGCGGACGGGTAAATGGGGACATGAAACATCTAAGCGGACGTGGAGTGCTTTAATGCTGGGAGACGCGCTGAGGGAAACGCTACTGCTGTGGAAGGCACACGTGGCGCAGCGAGAGCCAGGTGGGGCAGGCTACGCCCACACGAAAACAGATGGAGGCTGGCAAGGCATGCGGCACAATGTCAAGCGAAATAGAGAGGACGGTGGATGCTGTCAGAGATCTGCTCGTCCCCGCAGGAGCGCAGCCTCTGCACAGGCGTCAGACAGCACAGTTACATTACGAGAGCAGTTAAATAAACCCGGTGGAAGCAACGGTGTAGGAGAGAGTTTGATATCGGGGGTGGGGGCACAACTTAAAAATTTAAATAGACAGATCCTTTTATTGGGGGGATGGGACGAATTAAGCCAAATTAAATATTGGGGGTACACATCCCCGAGTTTCCTATGTCCCTGCATGAAAGAAATATCAGTACTTGTGGGGGTGAGAGATGGATGAACTCCAACCAGTCTGCCGAAACTGAATCTGCAAGCAGGAAAAGGCAAAGCGATACTTTCAAAAAACTTTTAAAGATTTCTATATAATGCATTACATAGGCCTATGCAACAGTAGGCGATGTATTACATACATTGTTGTTTAAATCATTTTACCTGAATGAGTGCATCTGATCACCTCGTGAAAACCTTAGAAGAGGTATTAGTTTAAGAAATATATTTGCAAAATGCATGAGTTACGGTACGGATCGGATATTACCGCCCGCACCCAGCGATTGACAACAAACTTGTTTCATCTGCCGGACAAAGCGGTGGAAGGTCGCTGCCATCGATCAAAACGATTGATATGAAAATCTAAAGCGCCCGCTGCTTGGCTTTCCTCCCTCGGCGGAATAGTGCGTTTCTCTGTGACTGAGAGTCATTACATGACCGAGATTTCCACACAATGCAGTCTAATTAACGGGAAATGTCAACCTGTTTAATTCGTACGGCGGCAAGAAAAAAATAACAGTTAAAAAAAGCATTATAGCCTAGTTATAACACAGAAATGGCACCAATGACAACAGGGGGCTGTCATTTTCTACGATAAAGATCGAGAAATCCGATGTTACATCGGATAATGAAAAAGTGCATGATGATAAATCAAAAATGCATTAATGTCACATATATAATTTTCATTGTTATCAGTTCCAGGAATTCAGCAACACATTCAATAAAAAAAAATACATTTAAATTATTCATAGTAGACACAAAACAAACGAATATCAATAAGCAATAATAATGCAAAATTATTAAAACGTTTAATTGTGGTGCCAGCTTTTAAAATTTTGTAGACAGACTGAAAAATGTAAATAATAGGAGAAAACATAAACTAATCAAACTTATCCTACTGTTCATTTATCCAAACAGTCGAACACTAATAAAAAAAATAAAAACAGATTTAACATTTGCATTTTCATTTACATATCTTTAAATATCTGAATAATTATATTATAGTTTTACGTGTGATTTAATCTTTTGCCGAAACGCTTTCGATTTGACAGATCATTTAAAACATTTTTTTCGAGGTGACAAGGGGTGGATAACGAATTCCCCTAAATGTCGTCATTGAGCCTGATAGTAATGTGTTTCTGAGGACAATGGAGTAATACCTGTGCCTGTCATGGCATACAGTTGTTGTTCTTTGGGGGGGAATAAACTGGGGCGAAATATGCATATCAAATTTAATAAGAGAAATAACTCACGCGTTGCCTACGTAAATCCTGGGGAAGACCTCGTGAAAATGTTGCGTGGGGAGGCTGTAATATCCGTGGCTGTCTGACAGCAGCTCGTTGAGTTGCTGTACTGAGACCTCGTAGTCTGACACGCCGACTTCAGCCGGAGCCGGAGACTGAGCCGGTGCTGCCGTCTTGAGCGGGCTCTGGTTCTTCCTCATGCTTCCAGACGGTCGGTCCAGCTGGGTGGGGCGCGAGGGAGTCTGGCTATTGTGGGAGGAAGGACAGTTTCCGATCCTGCCGCATCGCTGTCTCTGAGCCGATCCTCCTGTCGTGTGTGTACAGTGTGTGGATCGCACGATTGCTCTCTGGGCAGACACACCTCCCCTCCACCCCGCCCAGACGCGCCCCGAAGCAGACACAGCCGCTCAAGATAGAAAACTGTCTTCGGACTATGAGGCGCCGTGTAGGACATAATTCATAGTGCGGATCGCACACGTACAAGCGAACCCCACATGCTTCTTCTAAAGCTCGGGTAGACGCTTGCGTACCATCTGTAGGACGTTCGGCGGAAAGGCCAGATGTTACAGAAACACAGAAGATTTCTGTACAGCTATATGTTACGTCCAGTGCCTATAACACTGCCGTTAAGCAACAAACATGGAAAAGTACTTAAGATACCTTCTCTCGTGGTTTTTCCCGTGAGACTTTCTGATTTTTATACTAATTTACATCCATCCATCCACCCATTTTCCATACCCACTTGTCCTATGTATGATGGTCACAGGGGTCCAGAGCATATGCCACTGTTTCAATATGGTGGTAAGCATGGTGGATTGTGGTTAGCACTGTTGCCCCCACACAGGGGCATCGGGGGGGCATGGATACCTTGTCAGATTCAGGGAGCCCAGCACTCGAATACATACTATTATATGTAAAATTGGGCAGGGAGATCCAAGTTGACATTTTGTCAGGGGTCTCAAGGTGTCTAGATATGCCCCTGTCTACACTCCTCTAGGACTGAGGGTTTGGATTCCACGTCCATCGTGAGTTTGTGGAGTTCGCTTGTGTTCTCCCTCTGTTGCCACGTTTTACCCCATACTTTGGTTTCTTCCAAAACACAAAGTTTGGCTAGTTGGTGTTCCTAAATTGTCAATGGTGTGTGTGCCCTGTGATGGACTGGAAGCCCATCCAGGTTTACAGCAGCTCTGTGCTTCCTGAAACCAGATTGACCAGGTTAAGTGCGTGGAAGGTGGATGATTCAACATGGATCACTGTCAGGACCTGCCTCCTTCAGCCCTGTCCTGTTCCTGTTTGGCCAGCAGATGTCACTGCTGGCCATCCTGTGCCCTCTAGTTAGCATTTACCCCAGCTGTTTCCCATCCTTTGTGGTGAGTTAATTGTTATCGTCCACACAGGCCCCACACTACTCCTCATTATCTGTGCATATATATATATGCCTGTCCTCACCAGTCTCCCTAGCTTTGTCATTAATGTTGTGTGTTGCACTGTGGGCCCTTGTGGGCACTTGTTTGCACTTGTAAAATTAAAATCTCCTTTTTGATTTCAGCCAATGCCTGTGCATGGATTATCATTCCCTGCTGACTTATGGACATAACAGCTCGCTATGCACAGCTATGTTTTATGCCATGGTATATGCCTCGTGATTTTGAAGCAGATATACAGCAGTCGTTCACTTGTTGAATGATATGATTGACCATAAATGCAATACGTTTAGCAGGTAGGTTAACTTGAAAAAGGCTTTTGGGTTGCTGAGGCCAAAGAGGAAAAAGGAATTTGTCATGGCATTTTAATCATGTTTTTATGACTGATTTTCTGTTAAGACCATTTTTGGTATAGTAGTAGATACTGCTTACAACATGCAGATTATTACCATAGTTTGGGAAATTAAAAGACCCATATCCTGGAGTTAAATTTCCATAGTATTATGGAATTAAAGATAGGCAGTATGTAGCTCTGTGGGCTAAGCATCTGTGCCTGGGATGAGAAGAGTGCTGGTTTGAGCCCCGCCTTGGCAGAATAGTGATATCTGTGGGCCCTTGAGCAGGTCCCTTAACTCCCAGCTACATGGGCACTGCTGAAAGTAGTTTCCCTTTGCTGCCAAGCTTGCTCTCATCTACGTGTGTGTCATTGAGAGCCAGATGGGGTAGGCAAAAAGAGCATTTCCTCATGGGGATCAATAAAGCATTATTATTATATTTAAAGGAGAGAATCATTTTAAGTTTCTCAGATTTTTTTCTAATTTTGTCCGTGTCATTAGATTAGATTCTCGACCACTTGCAGCCCAGGTCTAGTGTAAGGTTCATTTGCTTTCAATGTGTCTTTACAATACAGAGAATATGTGCTCACCATAGGCCCAGTTTTTTATGCAAAGTTGTTTAGTCAGTCATGTAGCAGTTTCCATCAGACTGTAAACATTACATTCTTTTTGAAAATATATTTTTTCAAGCATTTATAAAGCACCCATCCAGTTGTTTGTCCACTATAAGGTCATGGAGAGCCTTTCCCAGAAAGCACAGCATAGAGGACAACAGGCCAACTATGGGCAATTCATAATGCATAAAAGCCTAAATGCATGTGTTTGGGCTGTGTGTGGAAGCACGTGCGACACAGACCAACATGCAAACTCCATACACAGAGCATGATTTAAACTCAGTCTTGGAGATTAGTCTATATTATTACTCACTGAGACTAATTGAGCCTAACTCAATGAGTCTATATTGCTACTCACTCGTTCACAAATGCTGTTTTGGAATAATGATCATGCAGCTCCTGCATTTGTATTTTGAAGGGTTGAATCCCCCTGCATTAATATAAATAGAGATTCAGGCATCAAGCTGCATCCCAATCACTGAAAAATGCAGTAAAAAAATCGTAGTCAAGGTCTCATCATTCAGTTTTTGTCAGTAAGGTCACCACCCATCTACTCCATGGTGACTAATGGACTGTTCAGTCTGTTGCATGTTCCATCATTTTGCAAGTTTCTCAAGACAGTTTCTTTTTTAGTGCTAGGTGAGTGATATCCTTTAAATATTTTGTCACCAGCAGTGTTTTTCACCTAGAATTCCTTGACTTTCATTCCTTCATAGACCCTAAACATCCCCTCCTCTGATCTCTCATGGGCATCTTTTAACACGAATTTGACCTTGCAGTCCTGCATTAAGCCTATTTCACAAAGACGTATTCCTCAGCAATACATTACAGCGTATAAAGCAAGCTGTGGCTCAACACCAAATGCAATGTAATAATGCAAGTTTGTCAGTCCATCATTCATATAACCTACTTATTCTTTACATGAAAGATTCAAATGTGGAGGGCATTTTATTTACTGATGCATTACTACACAACTTCAGCTACAGACGAAAGCCGGCATATTTACAATGTAGTCTGTGATTTGTGCTTAGACTCCATTTGAGATCATATGTCTCAGTTGCCATGAGTCTCTCACAGTGCTTTGGAGAAATGCCAGCCCCTTTCACCACAGAACGTTGCTCCAGCTGAAGGACATTCTTTTTTATAAGCACACCCCGCACTCTCCTGGTGTCAGCTCCATGGGGTTTAGGTCTGGACTAGACAAAGGTGACAGCTCCTTCACTCTGTCTTTGACTTACTAATGTGTTTCAGACCACTGTTTACCAGTTGTGTCTCTGCTGCAGATCATGCATGGCTGGCATGATGGCATCCTGTGCCGTGCTCTGATTATGGAGCACAGTTCAGGCTTCCTTCTGTGATGACAAGCTGTTCCACATTTTCCCTGGAATGTCTTTTCAATGGTGCTGGTAGAAACACGGACTCCCAAGGTACGATAGGCCTGTGCAGTGCCTTCACCAACTGCAGTTTAAGGCCTTTTATTACTCTTGACATTTATAATTAGTACTGAATTAAAATAAGTACTGAATTCTGTGGAACATTTTTCTGTGGAATTTTTATGTAATTATAAATCTAACTATTAATTGTCTTTTGTTGAAAAAAAAAATTGGAAATTATTCTATCAAAGTTCAGGCAAACGAATTCTGCAATTATATTACCTGCCCTTCCCCCCCAACCCCCTACATTTTGTATTTCAAAGCATTGTGAAACATTAAAAGGCTACATGACAAGAAGGACATGGAACACCAAAATAGCTCGAAAATACAAAAATACTAAATATTTTGGTATATCTTCTGCATGCACAGTTCAGCGCTGAATGCTTTGAAAATGCAACACAGAACAGTGAAAAACTAAGCAGATTCAGGGAAAGGTCTTCAGCTGCTCCTGTGCTAATTTTATAGCCGTATGCAGGCCATATGCTGGCTACAAAACCTCTATGGGGTGTTTCGACACCTCGGAAGTGTTTCTGAATTTAAAAAAGGATTCCTGCTATATGACGCTGAATTGAGGACTTTAAATATCATCCATGTGGTCTGTTTCTAGAACACATTAGTTAGATATTTAGAAACAATGTGTTGTGTGTGTGTTTTTACAAGATTTGTTTAACTTATTTTTAATTAAAAAAAAAAGGTATGTGGTCTAATACCTCCTTGGGTGTGGGCAGTGACGGATTAACAAGTTCAGGGGCCCCTTGGCTGCACTTTCCGTCGGCCCCTCTACTGCCCCCACTCCCCAGAATGATACTACAATTAACTATAAAACTATTAAATATTAGTGACTATAAAATTACTTATACAAAGTCAAAGAGAAAGTGACGCCGTATCAAACAAGAGAAATCACATCAGATGATCAACAAACCGGCAAGCTTACACTTTCACATTAGTCATATGCAGCGACCAGAAAGGGGGCAACAGAGAACTCATTGAAAATCATTGGCATCTCAGTAGCGGTAACCTTAAAACATTACACTCTGATCCAGTACGTGTCAACTGCATACACAGTGTGCATTCAACACATTTACTAAAGAGAGCTTAGACCAGTGGTAGGCAATCCTGATCCTGGAGTGTCGGTATCCAGCAGGTTTTCCATCCTACCTGGTCTGTAATGAACCACACCTGAACTCTGGCAAGTAGTAACTAGTCAGATAGGATGGAAAACCTGCTGGATTCCAGCACTCCAGGGCTTTGGTTGCCTGCCCCTGCCCCTTTACAGGGAGGTGCAAATTCCAACAGAATATAAAACAAGTTCTTATTATTATAATGTTTTCTTCTGTTCTTTCCTGGCATAAAACTCATTGATCAGGCTCGTAAAATCCATTTTTCCATAGGAAACAGACTATGCACATGCATACCAGAAAAAACCAACGGTATAAAAAGAGTGCCAAAAAAGAGATATATTTAGCATTAGTCTCACCATTCAGCTTTAACCAATCATAAACTCACAAACAAACAGATAGCCAATAAAGGATCACCTTAAAAAAATATAACTAAATTAATCTAGACAGCCAATAGGGCCCCCCTGATCACTCTGTACCCCAAGACTGCAGCCTACTCAAGCTTGTTCATTAATAACTGTGTAACTGCAGTCTTCATGTTGTCCTTATGCCCATACTGGATTCTTGCAGGTCCTATCCCAAAAACTCCCATAAACTAAAAACAAGCGGTTTGCTGAACTGATGTCACTAAAGTGAGTTTAGTATGTGAGCATGCTTGCCTGGTAATGGACAGAGATCTCATCCTGTGTTTCCCCGACACTGTACCCTGTGCTGTCTGGGATAATCTCAAGGTTCACTGCAACACTCCTCTGAATAAGCAGTTATGAATGGAGAGTGGTTATGATTGACAAATGCAATAATGCCAAATGCCACAGTCTTTACTTTTGACATTTTTTGAGATTTTAGAAAAGATAATATGAGGCTTTATGACCCTATTGTCATAATATGTTATATACAGTGTTTTTAGAATGAAGGTAATGTCAGCCAGTTATGACTTATCAGTTTCTACCTCATACAAGGTGTGGTAGACATGGAGAAGGTTTTTATCAGGTTGAAAAAAAAGCCACAACTAAGGCTACAGAACTGAACATGATAGGAGGATGAAAGATGGATGGATGGATAAAAATGACTGAACTGACCGAACATTAATACACCTTTGTCCCTTCAAAACATAAAAATCCATCATAATGATAAGGTGGAAGGGGTGTTCTTCTTAGAAGCAGTTGAATTGTGACTTTTACTGCGTGCCAGCAGTGAGGTGAATTATCATGCCCAGTACAGTACATTTATCCAAAAAAAACCCAGAAAAAATGTAAATTGAAACATGCAAAATCAATAAGTATTCCCTACATCCAAGTCACTGCAACAACAATCTTATCACCATAATTAACCCTTCACTGTGTGGTCATTGCTGCATGAACATTCCAGTGTAAGATTAATATGTTAGCAAACAAGCAGTAACATAGAAATTATATTGTTACCATTTCTATACAAGTACATGACAAACATGTTAAAGTTCAGCCAGGATAACACTGAACATCTTGTACGCCAAAAAAAAATGATGGTACTGTCTTGAACCCCAAATCATCGCAAGTGAGCAGATTATGACATAGTCATCATTTATTGACTAGGTGCAGCAATTGGATCCAACCAACCTTTTTGATCATTTGAAATTTTCAGTGTTTTAGGCATAAATTTGGTATTACCAGCCTGAAACCAACTTTGCTCATAGAACTCTGAAGGACATAACATGAGCAACAGTCAGGTTAATCTAATGACTTTCAGTAAAGTGACTTTTGATTATAAATACTGCTGCTTGTGATAGATGTGGCCAAATGGTTGACTGGAGACTCAAAATACTTCATGTTTACTTTGAGGTTGTCAGTGCGGTAGTTAACATTACAAGGCTTGAGGACATTACGAGCTAATTGTTACAAACTGTACAAGAAAGTAATTCTAAAATATCGGATCAGACAAGACTAGGCAGCTAGCTAGAAGAATCTATACTGATGTTAAATGATCAAATTGATACAGGTTTGCTGTACTTATTCTTGCCAAAAACAGCATTCATGTTTAATGGCAACTATTATTTTGGAAGATTAAAAATGGATGCTCAGGACTTTAAAGGATTAAGCTATACTAAAGCTACAAATGATGCTTAATATTAGATGTGTGCTGCACTCTACAGAATTTAAAGATTGCAGCCACTCCCATATAAAGACATCAGAAGAAAGTAACCTGGGAGAGACAGTGGTTATGGGTGAGTTCAATCAACGCAGCAAAAGCTGGGAGGCTGAGAGTGCATTACATCAAACAGACATGGCTGAAATAAGCCTTTATTGCTGAATAACGCAATCTTTAAAGTTTCCCGCTAGGCGACATCAGATTTTCTCTAATGATCTGGCCAAAGCACTAGGGTGATCAATCTTAAGGTCAATGAGAATATGACTGTGTTTTTGCAAAACTTTTGCTCATGTAAGCAGAAATCAAAGCTAAAATGTACTGTAACAAGAAAAGGTGTGAAACAATTCATAGAGATGCTGGAAGTACATTGAAAAGTTATTAAAGGTCCTACAATAACTCATTCCTCCTACAACCAAATCAAAGATGCAATAGTCTTTGGACAGCAATGCAGTCCCAAAGAGAATCTTAAACTTCAGTATTCTTTTTCAAGGCTGTAATAGGACCATTCATACAAGTTTTAAAACAAGTAGGATATTGACAAAACCTAGGATATGGAATAAATGAATGTTTTTCACAGGTGTTCATTGAAAAGGATACAAATAAATATTCTGAGCTTTTCCTGTATTCTCTCCATCTTCCGACAGTATCCAGTACAGGGTCATGGAGGTCTCTTCTTCTGCACCTCCAAGGTGCATCTCCAAGGAAGATAAGAAATAAAATCTGACCTGTTTATTATTATGTATACAGAGGCCTTAGATTAGCCTATACAATACACTCATAAATATTCTGATGAGTAATTCATTCATTCAGGATTGATGTTTAATGGCACTCTAATGTTACCCATTGAATATACAATATTTAATTAACAAATTTTCACCTGCAGTATTATGATGCAACTGTCCTCCAAGAATCCTCTGCCCACCAGCAGAGGGCGATCAGCACCACACAGCTAGACAGTAATTGTGGTTTCCTCACGGTTGGCTACAAGGAGTGCTAACTGGGAAAACTAAGGGGAGGGACTGTCTTCCCCAATGCAGCTTAAAGCCTGTGCTGGTGAGAAGGTCAAATGGAGAAGGAGAAGGGTAGGCAAGTTGTTCTCTGGCCTCAAAATTAGACAGACTGGAGGACATCTGGTCTGAGGGACTGTGACCTCCTAACCAACCCATCCGTGCTGCAGGAACCATGACTGCTTGTTTGGAGGAAGTTGTGCCTCCCTCTGAATTGCTGAGCAAAGCCCCTTCATTGCCACAACTTCTACGCATCCCTTGAGTAAATCTCACCACTCCAATAGTACTGGCTGACTCCCTCATCTCCTGTGCCTTCCCATACCTTCGGCTTAATCCATATAATACATGCGAGGAAGCACATGAAATACACATGCATAAATGTGTTTGTGGACAGATTTTTAGTGTGAGTACATATCCCACCCATCTTCTATCTCCATATCCTGGTCAGGGTCACCTGGAGCCCATCTCAGGCAGCACAGGGTACAAGGCAGAGGATAGGATGCCAGTACATCTCAAGGTGAGTATACAGTGCAGCTTATGCATATACACAGTGTAATGAAACCATCATTACATACTTCTGAATAATGTATAGCTTATTCCTGGCTATTTTCCATCCGCATACAATACAGTTTTATTTCAAGGACAAAAAACCTGAGTCAGGAATTTATTTTCTTCTCTATATTTAACCATCTGAAGTTTGTTTTCATGCCAAAACCAGACCTTTAAATGCGGTCTCGCAGCCAGCTGTCAGCTTTCCAAGTGCCTGTTTCCCCAGCATCCTGTGTCAAGCTGATATGGATTTCTGTAGTTGGTCTAACCTTTAAGAAAGCGCTGTTACTTGCTAGTTAATCAGCTACAACTACATTTAATAGCAGAGAAATGCAGCTGGTGTTTTTCAATCAGTTTTAAATCACGGTTCTCTTGCTCTCTAATTCTTAATCTAAAACATTTAAAATGTATTTCCAGTCACAGGGTCTATCAAATATACTCTTCAGAATACAATGTGCAGATTTCTTGGTAATTATGCTTGCTTTTTATGGAGAATTGTGTCGCTTTGCATTAATATCTATTTACTTTGTTGCTTTTGGGGGAAAATGTTACATTTCAATCCACATTATCAGCTTTAAAGATATGCTCTTTATTCTACCTAAAATAATACGCTTTACTGTGCACATAACACATACATATGTAGAAAAAATATCAATATCAAAAATGTCAATTTCATTTAATTTGTTGCAAATCACACTGCAGCACATTTTAGTGAGGGGGGAACAAATTGATAAAACCTTCCCAATTTTCCACCCTAGCCATCTTTCAGCCATTTTGAACAACGGGAAATAAGCAATATAAATATATAAATTATAGATACAAAGGCGATTATAGAGAACGTGTGAGGGTTTCATCTAGGCTCAAAGTGACCGGTTCAACGATCTGGGTTGCTGGAGGCAGCGCACAGAAGGGGTTTGATGCTGATGACTGGACCAAAGTGGTAAAGTGGTTCTCTGGATGTAGAAACCAGGCAGATGATGGGAGCTGCTGGTTATCTGCAGGCTCTGACCAGATGGCCTCACGGAGGCAGAACAACTTTATCGTCTCACAGTGCAGAAGCAGAGATAACAAAATGCAAGACAGAATAATTCCAGTGGGTTGCACTTTGGCCGCAAAAACAAAGATGTGAGACAGTTACTCCTCATCATGGCACAGGGAGCAAGTATGCCCTATCCAATACGTCAAGATTATAGCAGAAACATGCATTCCCCTGTGCATTTCCATGAGTTATACAGTAATTCAGTTTAGATCTACATAATCCCATCAGAATTTTATATATCATCCACCTACTATTCAGTTCAGGGTCACAGGGCTCATTATACATCTGTCTTTTAACTGCTTACCATGGTCAGGGTCACAGGAGCCTATTGTAGCACAAGGCTGGGCTGTACCCTGGATGGCCAGTCCATTGCACCCACATTCACTCACTTTCCATGGGCAATATAGAGACAACAACCCCGGAGGCTCAAGGCAACGGTAAACTCACTGAGCCAGTGTGCTTCCTTCTGGCCTCTCTGTATTAGCTAACTCCATAAGAAAATCTCATGAAAATTGCTGATTATTTGCTATTTGTTATGAGAAAATGGGTGGCTCTCACGCCTCCGGGATTAAGAGCTCGATTCTCACCCCTGTGCATGTGTGCGTAAAGTATCCATATTATACCTGTGTTTGTGCTGTTTTTCCTCCCATGATACACATGTATTTCTGTGACTGTATACCTCAGTGTTTCCCAATCCGGCCCTTGAGGCCCCACTTGTCCCAGTAGGGAGCTGCGAGGGAGCAAAAATATGGACTATCTGGGGGTCCTCGAAGACTGGAAGCTGGGAAACACTGGTCTACTGCATAAGTGGTTATAAAAGATGGAAGGAAAGTTGCATTAAAATTATAACACAGCTTAGTGTTTTATATATAGTTTACTATAGTTTATAGTTTGCCACCCAGATTTAAAAAAAATATATAAATTTCCATAGCACCAGTGACCAAAGATTATTAGAAAACTGAAATATTAGAAAAAAAAAGTTACCAGGAAACCTGTCTTTAAGGGTAAATATATATGAATATGGTTTGTAATACACAATAGGTAAGACAACCAGAAATGCAAACAGTATTGACACCGAGATCAGAAAACAATTTGACAGTTTACAATCGGTCAGACAATATAAATCATATTAGCCAAGTATGCAGTAAATGTTTACACACTCGTGATGTTTTACTATGATTTCCTGCCACGGAATTCTGCAACATTTAGGGAAATTTCACAGAAGCTTCTGAACAGTAAGATAGCAAACTTTGGTACTTTAACCAAATACAAGTTTAAAAGGATTTTTATTAGCTAATATGTCAATATGTTTTGTTTAGTGTGGTATGATATTAAAGAAACTGCTTCATGTGGATAAAATGGGTTAAACTGTGTCGCATATTTGTAAAAGTGACAAATGTCACAGGGGACCAACTGCCAATAAAATTTTAACATGAAGATTGGCATTAAATAAAGCTTCATTTTGATGACAAAATAAAAACAAATCAACCTGATACGACAGAGAATTCAATTAACCATTTCATGATTTCCCCCTGGGATCAATACATTTAATCTTATTTTATATCTCATTTTAAACAATATTTTTAAAATATTAATACTCAAGACACTGAAGGATTGCCACAGCCCCGAAAGGTCACTGCTGACCGGACTGGGACGGCAAAATTGCAACGTACGCAGTGGCAGCTTGGTTAACACTAAAAGAGACACGCAGCAACAAATATGAAACGGCAGAAAGTGATGAAACATGCAATACAAGAGAAAAATAGTAATAAATAATGCAAAGACAACACTGTTTAGACTTTAGGATTGTTGGCTGATGGAGAGTTGACTGTGGCGTGCCCTTAGCAAACCAGAAAGGTGGCTTGAGCATGCTGGCATGTTCGAAGGTCCAGGGTAACCCTGTAGAGGTGAGTCCGCCAAGCTGAGTGCCTAGGTGGTGGCGGTTTGTGTGTGTCTGTGTTTTTTTTTTAAAGCTATTTCAGCAACCAAGGTTAAATTCATAACAAAGGACAGAATGCAGTTAAGGATAAGATTGAAAATTAAGAAAGTAAAAAAAAGAAATAAGGAGTGGGATAAATAAGTAAATGCCCGAAGAAGGAAAAACTATTTCTTCGACAACAATAATAATAAAGTTCTTTCATTTAGCTATTAAAGAATTATATAGGGTGTTTAAGATTGAATTTTAATAATAAAAAAACTGAATTCCACCTAATTTAACCTATTATAAGGCCTTTACTGAACTGAACATTGGCCTAATGGAATTAAAAGAACAGCAGTTCAAAAAAATGTGCTTTACTGACCCAGTAAGACATAAAGGGGGTTCCTTGTTTGTTGGTAAAAAAGTGTGCAAGACCAGTGTATCCTGGGCGAGCCCCGCATAATGTGGGTGAGCCCAATGTATCCTGTGTGACCCCAGCTATTCCTGTGTGAGCCCAGCGTATCCTATGTCAGCTCAGCGTATCCTGTACGAGCCCAGCATATCCAGTGTGAGCCCAGCATATCCTGTGTCAGACCAGCGTATCCTGTGTCAGACCAGCCTATCCTGTGTCAGCCCAGCTTATCCTGTGTCAGCCCAGTGTATCGTGTGTGAACCCAGCGCATTGTGTGTGAGCTCAGCGTATCCTGTGCCAGCCCAGGGCATCGTGTGTGAGCCCAGCGTATCGTGTGCAAGCCCAGCATATCCTGTGTGAGTCCAGTATATCCTTTGTGAGCCCAGCATATCCTTTGCAAGCCCTGCATATTGTGTGTGAGCCCAATGTATCCTGTATGACCCAGCATATCCTGTGTCAGCCCAGCGTATCCTGTGTCAGCCCAGCGTATCCTGTGTCAGCCCAGCGTATCCTGTGTCAGCCCAGCGTATCCTGTGTCAGCCCAGTGTATCGTGTGCAAGCCCAGTGTATCCTGCGTAAGTCCAGCATATCCTGTGCCAGCCCAGGGCATCGTGTGTGAGCCCAGCGTATCGTGTGCAAGTCCAGTGTATCCTGTGTGAGCCCAGCATAGCCTGTGTGAGCCCAGTATGTCCTGTGTGAGCCCGGTATATCTTATACAGCACCTGGTGTGAACAACCCAGTCCTGGAGCTTTGAAGTTATTGCTCTACTACCAATAACCAGGTTCAGTTAATCCAGTTTGTTATTCATCTATGTGTCCCATTCAGTTTGTCATATCCTTATAATGCATGAGTTCAGGGAAGGCTTGAGAAATGAAGGTTGGCACTGACTACTTTTGGCAACATTACCAGATGTACCACCACAGATTAAAATGTTACAGTATTATTTACTATGGATTGCTAATTTAGCTAAAAAAAAAAACTGTCACGTGGTCTGTTTTCAAAGATTCAGTGCTTGGAGACAAGATTTAAAGTTTGTAAAACTGCTCTCAGTGCAGTACAGTGTTAATAAAGAGCACAGTTTTCTGTTGTAAAAATGGAAGTTTCCCTTGCTATACTAATACCAACACACTGCTGATTAACCAGAACCATATGATATCATATGATCACTGACTGCATATAGATGGATACGGGATGGAAAACTCCCTAATGTCCAAAAATGCTGATCCTAAGTATTTGCGTAAGTCTGAACAGTGTTTGCCACATCCACAGTTACGTTTGGCTTCTTTAGGTCTCAGGGGATAATGCTGCAGAAGTGTGTCTGATGCCGAATGCTTAGAATGTTTTTATTTCACGTTATTCCATTTTCAAGTTTTATAGACGAGGTCTGATCCATATGCATTTAGGTTTGGTCTCAGTTGTCTAGCATCTGATTTAAAGCAAGGACTGATTTCCTTCTACATACAATGACACTGTCTATGAATGCCATGTCAGAAAGAATCTATGAATGAAAGAATGTAAGAATCTATGAACACATTAATAACACATTATAATGGATTCATAAAGCATTATAAACATGGGTATAAATATTTATAAAAAGGCATAACACATTATAACCATGTTAATGATGCATTATGAATGCTTTATGAAGCTCTTATCTGTAATGCACTATACCTTCATTATGCTATATAATGCATTAATAAAGAATTATAAACATGGCTTTAACTATTTATAAAAAGGCGTAACACATTATAGCCATGTTTATTATGTCTTACGAATGCTCCATGAATCTATAATGCACTATTAATACCTTCATAATGTAGTACAAAGCATCCTTAATTCTTATACTGAACATTATAATGCATTATGAAGGCATCGTGTGCACCAGGAACTTCATGTTGCGGGTGGCCGGAGAACATTACCTGCTTGACTGCACTGTGCCGACTGTAAAGTTTGGTTAAAGAGGGATAATGGTATGGGGTTGTCTGGCATGGCATGCGCCCCTTACTTCCTGTGAAGAGAACTCTTAATGCTTCAGCATACCAAGACATTTTGCACAATTCTATGCTTCCAAATTTGTGGGAACAGTTTGGGGAAAGCCCTTTTCTGTTCCAACAGCACTCTGCCCCAGTGCACAAAGCAAGGTCTATAAAGGCCTTAAAGGGATGAATTAGAATGGAGTTTGCGAGCCAGGCCTTCACGTCCAACATCAGTGCCTGACCTCACAAATGCTCTTCATGATGAATGGATCAAAAATTCCCACAGACACACTCCAAAATCTGGTAGAAAGCCTTCCCAGAAGAGTGGCAGCTGTTATAGCTGCAAAGGGGGGGACCAGCTCCATATTGCTGTCTAATGGATTTAAAATGGGATGTTATAAAAGTTCCTGTAGGTGTAATGGCCGGGTGTCCCAATAATTATGTCCAAATAGTGTATTTATAAAATACCATAAGACTTCATAGCTATGTTCATCATTATGAAGGTTGCCCTCATGCCACTGGCATATTTTATGGGTTGAGCACCTGCCCCTAGAAAAAGTTTCTGCGTGGCCCTGATCTTGTCCATGGGTTTATACAGATGACTGGTGAAGGTTGTTTGATGGTGGTAATTAGGGTCAGTATGTTTGTTGCCTGGTGTAAGCATCGGTACATTTCTTGACCAGAAAGTGGTATATTTCCTGATAACCAAGTCTAGTTGAAATATTTAATGTAAATGTATAAGAAACTGGCAATGAATTGTATTTGTTCTATCCGCAGTATCATTTGATCTGGCTGTTTAAAGCGAGCAAGGGCTCTTCCATAGTATAAGGCTGCTTATAGGATTCCATATTATTAAAGAGCAAATTGATTTTCCTGCTGAGCCTGAATTGCTTGGCATTTCTCTAAAGAAGAATTCTTTTGAAATGCCTCTGCTAGTTTTTTTGTTCTTTGCGATTTAGTGTTAGTGGTTAGCAGTATGTCCTGATATTTAATATCCTGTATTTAAGACCCAACTCCCTCTCCCTTCATCCCTTGGATCAAATTCCAATCCTTCCTTACTGGTGTGCTAGAGGTTAAAATAGATACACATTATTTTCAGCTCTACCTCTTCAATTCATTAATATGCATTGCCTGCTCCCTAAAAACTTTGAACTTTGTAAGGTATTCTGTTGTTGGATATCTAAAGAAAACCCTTCCTACCTTCTCCTGCACTTCAGTTGCCTTTTTTGCATATGCCATTGAACCATGGAACACGTGTACTATTCAAGGTCACTGACGGCGAGACCAGAATGTCAGTTAACTTCGTTATAGGATCCTGAATACCCTGAACCTCATAGTAGAGGGTCTGAAATGCACACCAATTTTTTTGTAAGCTACCTTGCCCATGACTTCTCCATCTTCGAATACAATCAAGGGAAAGTAGTCACTGCCATAAAGACCAATCCCAACTTTCTTTGTGAAGTTTTGGTTTACAGATGGTTAAAAAACCTATTGCTGAAAAAGTTTGTCTCCCACAAGGATCAAGGGAGACAGCAACTGATTAACAAAGATATCCAAATGTTGTTGTGTCAGATGAATAAGGTCTTATGTAAACAGAGCAAACAGTGATGGCTTTATGTAAAGTTAGGTACATCACTATTGCAGGTAGGTTGCTGTTAATTACATTTATTTAGCAGATGCTCTTACCCAAAGCAAAGTGAGAGAGCAGGGTCAGCCAGTCCCTGGAGCCACTGGGGTTAAGGGTCTTGCCCATCGATCCAATTGTGAAATCACTCTGCTGGCCAGGAGATTTGAACCAGTGACCTTCGGGAACAGAGCAACATACTGCCCTAATTGTGTGGCTGTGAAGTATATCATGTCTCCCCAGAATCACTATATTGTCAGCAGTACGTATACCGTTCGGACCAAAGCTATTGAATGCTGCAAAATTTTGCAAATACACAGCAGTGAGTTTTTTGGAGACAAATGGCATGAGGATTAAAGTCTGTAGTCAAGCACAGCAGTTAAGTGAAAAAATGTAAAAATCTAAAACCACAGCAGTTCCAATGGGTAATACAATTACCCAACATCAAGTTAGTAAACAGTCCCTTTGCATTTTGAGGAAAGATTCTGGCTGCAAGAGATAACTGTCTCTGCCATTTCAATGTCCCTTAATTGTTGAGTCTTCTCAGATGAGAATTCTCTTCTTGGCTTGTTTTTCCATGTTGAAAACCAGACAACTTTTTGCTTTTAATATTAGTCCGGTTTTGTATTGTTGTACGACTTGAGGCCCTTTCACAGCGAAGTTCTGGAACTTGGTCCTGGTTTACAAGTCCTCAAATTGGAACTTTTGTAGCTCTTGGCCACTTTTGTGTGCCGCTTTCACACCACACAACAGGAATTGGGACCTTTATGCTAAATAAGCATGGAAGATGTAAAGAGTCTGTAGGGTAGCTAGGCACTAGTGATATTACACAAATGTGTATTGGTTAGCAATTGAATTTTCTCATGCAGAAATATGGAGACGCAAGCAAAAAATATATTAATTGATGCATTAAATGTAATTGGGGTACAAAAATAATTCCATCTACTCAATTTTTGCTCCACTACATCTCTTTTTCTGTACTTCTGCGTTCCTGTGATCAACCAATCAACAAACTATTACTGTAAGTACCTCCCCAACAGTTCGTGTTTGAACAAAAAACACGTAGTTTGGAGTAGGGACTATAAACGGGTTCTAACCGTTAATTAGTGAGGCTAACTTTTTCATTAGCAGATTAGCATTTCTGCTAACTTTGAATACCATTAACAGACCAAAAAGCTTCTGCTAAATTTAGGTCCGCAAACTGTAAATCCGCTAAAAAAAATTTGCAGCTAAAGCAAATAAAGTGTAACAGCCAAAAATGTTTGTGAACCCTATTTGTTCTTGGCTGACTTTGTGTAAACACAAGACATGTTTGGTCGAAAACTGGGCTGATTTAAGGTAGTCTGGGTTAATGCTAAAAGTAAAGTTAGTGGTTAGCAGTTTCATTAGCTTCCGCTAAATTTTTTGGTTGTTTATCGGTTTAGCGTTATCAAACTTTGGAGTTAGCGGATTAGCGGTTATCAAAGTTAACTGTTTGGTTAGCTGTGCCTACCACTAGTTTATAGTCAGGTTAAAATATAGAAATACTTCATCCAGTTTGCCTGCTTTGGAGTGGCCCACTTTCTACACACACTTACCTTTCTGTGTTTCTTTTTCTGTGATCCATATTGGGAATCCGTTTGACGAGGCCAAATGGCCATACCCACAATTATCTCCACCAGCTGATTGATGAGCTCAGGATTTCCCAGTCTTTCATCAATGTGAAGTAGGACCCACACTACTGTGCTGACACTGTGGGAGCTGCAGTAATCCACATTCTCAGGAATCATTCTTTCTCCACCGACATGGAAAACAAGGCAGCCCATTAGTCACATCACAAGCTGCCGTCAAGATGGCAGGTCCCTTACCAATAGTTGGTTGCAGTTTGAGGCTGGGTGAGATACAAGACCTCAGCTGCTACATTGGCAGGGGCTGAAGACATGTTATGAACGAAGGCCATGTGCTCAAGCCTACAACCAGCTGACATTGGAAAAACAGTCCTTTATATGAGGGGCATGTTTTTACAGTAGGTGCACAACAATAGCCTGATGTTCTTATTTTCCAGAATAAATGTATGCTTTTTCAATTTTTCCTGCCACGTTCATTAGCTGAAAATTATGGGTCATTTCTGGCTGAGTAGGAGAGAGAACAGGATCTTGGATATTCTTCCAAAAGTACATGGAAAGTGTGGGAGAAGAAAACAGTATGTGTGTAAGGCTATAAAAATTGATTTTAATCTGCGTTTCCAGTTCATCATGAACTTTTTAATCTTTAAACTTCCAGTCCTACTCCTTTGATAGTTTCAGAACCTGGCATAGCATTTTGAGGTTACAAACAATTGTAAAAATTGTATTACAAATACACTTAGCAATATAGATGTCACGCCGGCGGGCTGAACGGCGAGGCATGACACGGGGCGAAAGGAGCAGGAGGCAGCGAGTGCAAAGGAACCCCGTCCGGGGACTTTATTTAGTGCCGGAGCACAAAAC
>JAAGVU020000092.1:26302632-26335929 GCA_011763525.2 Mormyrus iriodes | reverse complement strand
GATTGGTTGATTAGATAATTGCATTAATGAGAAATTGAACAGGTGTTCCTAATAATCCTTTAGGTGAGTGTATAAACGTTCGTAATTTATGTTCTATGAATATTTTTCAAGGTGGTTTGGTTTTATAAACGTTATTTTAACACGTTTCAATGACATTCTTTTTTGGTTATTGTTGTACATCAACGTTTTAGCAATGTTGCAGGAACGTCAGATATGTAACGTTACAGCAGAACCTTCTAAGACCCGAACGGTAACGTTACTAAATGTTCTGGGAACGTTCCCTGTTAGCTGGGGGGACTGAGGCGAGCTTTTCCGTTTCTTCTGATCTCACCCTCTGTCCACAATTGGCTGACATAAATATGACGCCACGAGGTCGGTCTGCACAACTAATTCTGCAATTACCAGCATGCTTTGCACCACACCACATTTTGAAAGTGTACATTAATATGTGTATTCATGTATTTATGTAAAGAATAAATGTCATAACTGTGTAATGTTTATGTTTCGTAAGAGTGTAACCGTGAGTGTCGTGTAAATTGTTGGCTTCACTGACTGTGCCGCTGCTAATATTAAACCAATAGTGTTAATAAAAAGAGCTGAACTTCCATTTTAAAGGAGCTGTCATTTGCTTTATGAAAATGATTCACGCATTTGCCATAATTCGTTTATTTACGCTCTGTATGTGAGTCTGCTTAATCGAAGTAATTCTGCGTTCTCTCCCAAACACGTTCTCAACGTGTTTCATTTAGTTTTGTCTAGACGTCGTTTAAAGTAGACGGCGACCATCAGATTGGACACAGGAGGGGGGAGAAGACCACAAGCGCCCTCTACAGGTCAAGATCAGCTGCATGCACAGCCAGGGCAATAATTTAACCTCATTCAGTATAATTACACATATTTATGTGGGTTACAGCAGAATGCAGTGTATCGGACAGTCCGCTTTCATGTTTGCTGGGAGATCAAATAAATCTTGTTAAACTGAAATTTAAAGTAGTTACCCTAGTTTTCAAACTACAATAAATATGTGTAGCACTTCTCCCTAATGTTACAGCAAGAGTACAAAAACTTTACAGAAAGAATCACTTTTCTCCTATATAAATTAGTGTTGATTACAAAGGTTGAGAAACACTGTTTTGCATGTGTAATGAACCCGCAAGAGGTTAAATGTTTTATTACAATTTTTACATCATTCACATCACTAAAGACAAGCTAGTGCCACTATTTTTAAAAAAAAGTTTATACTTTTTTAAAATATTGTCACGTTCAAAATAATAAATGGAATTAAATTTAAACAATCAGAATCAAAATCATTTACTTAAACATCAGATACTTTTTAAATACAAGGAATTTACTTTGTGGTGTTTTATATAACAGGACAATAAATATAAAGTACATTAAAGTAATGTGCCTAGTGTACATTATTTCCAATTCAAATAGCATGGTGAGGCAGCCAATTTAAATTTCTTAAGGAAGTTTTAAGATGTTAAATGCGATTTGCCCTTGTAATGACTTCCTTTCATCTTGGTGGTGTCACAACAGAAACCCAGGGAGGAGTAATGATTTACAGGTTGACATGGTTATTCACAAAAGGTTATATTCATGGAGCTGTGCACTTGAACAAACTTTAACATCATGAATGATAACAATGACCAAGCTGGGGAACACTGTGAGGGTAGGCTCTTATATACACGGATAACAAGGACTACATGAGGGGCAGGTGTGGATCATAACGCTTAACTCATTACGCGGGATGGAAAACGGCTGGTAGATACACACACAAGACAGATACAAATGAGAGAGTAAAGGAAGGCCAGCAGCGACATCTGCTGGTCAAACAAACAGGATCGGTGGTCAGCATGAACTTGGTGCTATTGCAGGGTTGCCAACTCTCACGCATCTGGCATGACGTCTCGAGTTGAAAATCTCACTCCAGTCAGCTGACCAAAGTTAGCAACCCTAGTAGCAGACAGTACTATGTCCATAGAGAACAAAGGAAAAATTAACTTCAATTTCAGAATTTCTTGAGCAGAAGCAATTCAAGTAAAACATTTCTAGTATAACATCTTATAATTTGAGAATTACATCTCCAGTCAAGACGGTTCTGTTCTGCCAACAGAAAGTCTCAGATTTTTTTTTCAGTAACAGAACTGAATCAAAGCATCTCGTATACTTCAAAAGATACATATCATCGGCTATTTAACCAATTATATGTAAGAAATTTAAATACCCAATAAGTTGTAACAATGCAAAGTATATCAGTTGAAAATCTCAGCTACTAGAATGAATATAAAAGTATGCAGGACATGATGCCTTTTAATTAAAAAACATAGGTGCAGTGACAAGAGTATGTTGGTATTAGCACCTTATAAAAAGGTTTGCAAAATATTCACAAAACTTTGAGCAAAACCAAAGTTATAAAAAGCTTCACACATGTATGCATGTTCCACTCTAAAACCCCAAAACAGAAAACTGCATTCTTATCAACTATTTTGCAATCCAACGCAAGCAGAATACGGTATAATGAAAGGTATTCCTTTCTTAACTGATGGAAATTTTGTCTACACATGAGATTAATCCAAAGGCATACAGCATAACAAATTATTTATAGTTATTAAGCAGAGAAACCAATTATCTAAATTGGGATGAACACGTGCATCTTATAAAATCAATGACAAAATCGTGGATGAAAAGTGGTATACAATCACTGATAAAACGTGGATATTATTTATATCAGAAATAAATTTATACTCAACGTAAGTGCACAAAAGAACATATTTTTAAAAAACTAAAGAAATATGCTCTAGATCGAATAAAGGCATATAGCCAGCAGTTTTATGGTAAGCTATCCTCCTGCCTGAAGTCACACAATGCAACATCACTTGCATTTACCAATTACCTTCGTCTCATCAATGATGAGAAACCTAGTACCGCGCTTCGCTCACACTGAGAAATTAAAAGACCCGGATCTAATGGACAAAACTCTCCCAACATGCACTACGGACCGGAAGAGGACGATCTATCGATGACTGAAGAAATGTTTGAAAAATGGCGGCTTTTCGGATGATTCGAGTAGTCTTCAGGAACACGCAGTGGTGCATTTCACATGAATAGGTTCCTGAGAAATTTAAACATCTTGTCTAAATATGTAACTATGGTAAAATGAACTACGCCGTGGAGTAGTCCTGCATTTAAACCAATAATGCAGAAGTAACCTGTTGTGCTATAACAAATGGGGAAAAGTTAAAGTGAACAACATATTGGCTTCATTGTGAAATTATTATGAGATTTCGGCGTGGTAATATCAACCATCTAGGGCCCACACATGCACACACTGTCACACAGCCATATTCTATTGTCAACTTGGAGACTCCCCTCAGGTTCTTTTGGACTGTGCTAGCACAGAACCCGCGAGGCACAAACTTCACCCTCACAGAAGGTTGACAATTTGCTATTTTTTGGTACTATTCCTACTTCATCTTTATTGGCCCAATCCATTTGTGCAAAATCCTGCTTTGTAAGAGAATATAATGTTTATATTTTTGTGATTTATTAGGTCAGAGATTTTTAAAATGTAAGACTGGTGAATTTTACATTATACAACTAAATATTCATATTGAACTTACATTATTATGTGATTTCAATGTATTATACATTTATGTTGATATAAACAGCAAGTTGCGGTATGCATTGTAGATTAGAACGCCATCTACCGTGATCCTTTTCGCCATCTCATTTGTACGCGTGCGCAATAGAAAGTGGCGGGTTGCTGTAGCGCTACCAGCTTCATTTCTTTGTTTAGAGAATCAGGAGTTTGAGAAGAATAGACAGGTAGAAATCTTTAAACAGTTAACGTTTGCAGGGAAACTAGCTTTTTCTTACGGTAATTTTACTTACGCGTGGTTAATTGGCTGAACACTGGGAGGAGAGATTTTGCCGCTTGGGTGCTACAGAAGTTAGTCGGTTGCTAGCTAGCTGCCGTTTAGCGCAAACGGTTGTTTTTTTCGAGCAAGCCAGAGGTAAGTTACGTTTTGAGCTTCCCATTGCAACTTGCATAATGTTTATGTCCCTGATTTGGTCCTATGTGCTGTTATTTTAAATATTATTTTTTAAGTTTTTAATGTCTGTCTGCATGCTTCCAGTGTTTGTAATTGAATAAGCGCAACATGGAGGGAGCAAGCAGCTAACGTTAGCACAGCCCGCTTCTGAAGCCCCTTTCGGGCCAGTGGTCTGCAGCTGTTTGAGTGGTTTATTATCCAAGACTCACGCGTGTTTATGTGTGTACTTTAGAGGGTGATTCACTGTATCGGTGATACTTAGATTAAAATGCTCCTGCGTCAGTGAGGACAATATGACAGTTTGCACGAATGTCGCTAGTGTCGTGAGCTCTAACCCACAGTTGGGCGTGGGTTAGAGCTCACTGCTGAATTACTTAATATCAAAACCTACTTCGGCCGGGTGGGTTCACTTCACATATGCTGCTTGGTTTGTTTTGTAGATGCTGTGGCTGGTCAGTGTGGTGAATCCTGGAGGATTCTCTCTAAATGATTTTAATAGTCCATCCGCAAACTGTATTCGACTGTGTACTCCTCCCCCCAGTTAAGTTAATGATTTGAAAGTATTAATTTCGTCCATGTGCTGCGAAGACATCTGGTCAAAAGGAGTATTTTTTTTTCCCTTTCGCTCCTGTGCGGGGAGTGGGGGTGATGATTGCCTGAAGGTTTAACTTTATGCAAATCGCCCATATGGGAGAGAACTGAATTAAGTTACCCTCGCATCCAGTTACACCCAATCCAATCCAGTTATGTTCCAAATCTTTTTGGATCCTGAGTTGAAATTGTCCTACCTTTCCTACCCTTTACGGTGCCCCTGCTAGTGGGGTTAGCTGTCTTCTTTCCGATACTAAACATACTTTGCAAGAAATCCCAAATTGAAGTGGTTTGTTTAAAAGTTCTTGTGCATGTTTATTTTTCGTGAAAAACGTATTGAAGTGTAACAGCCTTTTTGACATTATGGTTTGTGTTTTCAAAACTGTTCAAACTGTCTCCCCACATTAGTCTTGTCTTATTGTGGCCTTGTACAGTATTTCACAGAGCACTGCTATTAAAAACCATAGGCTTAAAGTGAATTATTGTCAGTATTTTAAATATGCACCAAGTTTAATGGCTACATCTGGCAAATTACTAAATACCCTGCAATTTATATCTCTTAAAGGATGGTGCATGCAAATCCCAGCATTAATATTTTTATACATCTTCCTGTGATAAATTGACTTTGTTGGTAGTGTATGGAAGTAATTTAATGGTAGAAGTTGGTGGAATGGTAGAAGAAAAAGCATACTGAATTACACAAATTGAATAAAAATGCTTTGCATTAATAATGCCTGAATTTTAAGGTGGCTGTGATTTAATGTGATTGTACATTTAAACATTGAAATTTTTCAGTGGTTATTTCATTGTTAAAATAACAAATACAAAATATTCACCTTTCACTATTCAGTACCAGTTTCTGAAGTGCATCTTTGTGATTGTCACCTGATATCTATTTATTTACTTTCATGAATTTTCAGGTGATGGAATCTCTCACCCTCCACTACAGAAAATGATCCATCATCCAATTCCACCTTCATTATTTTAGTAGTTATGTCTTCAGCTCTGGTGCTGTTGACTTTTATTAAAGTTTAAATACTGGCCAGCAATATGGACCAAGATTGACTCTTATCGCACCTGTATTGATATGCTAATTGATATATCATGCATCTCCAAACCAAACTTACCTTGCTTACATTGGTTCCCTGCAGCCAACTACAGGGTTCCCTAGCTTGCAATCTGGCTAGGTAGTAGGGATGGGACATTAGCCCACTCGGGAACAGTCATGTCCGCAGTGACAGAGAAAATCTACTATCTTATCAATTGGTGTAACACTAATTTATACTTATCGTATGCTCAATTTTGTCAGCGGATCTAGATGAGAAATCTATCAGCGCTCAGTCCTGGATGTAGAAGCTTGAATTTCGGACCATATTTTAAACCATTGAAACTGTGCAAGTGTATTTGTGAAGCAAAAATAAGACGACTATATAATACCGCTTGAATAATAAAGATTTGATATAAAACCTCAAATGTTTACAACAAGTTTTCTTGAAATTTGAGGTCAAAGTAAATGAGCTGTACTCAGGTGAACTCTGATTTGTAAAGATGCCCTTCAAAAACTACATTTTGGAACTGAATTGTGAAAGCTGAATATTTTTGTGTTTTAACAATTACATATCTACATTACAACCCCCAAAAATTCAAGCATTATTAATGCAGTGTGTTTTTATTTGATTAGTGTAATTCAGCAAGTTTTTTTGCATCAACACCTTTTGTGATTAATTGACTTCCATAGTAGTGTGCACACTATCCTGGTGGAGTTTGGAACCCTGTGTAATGCACTTATCACAGTGGCCTGCTTTACTGTGGATCATATTTAACTTCAGAAACCTACAGAACTTTAGCAGTTTTTTTGTGCATCAGTGAATTTACATTCCAAAAGCCTCTCTTATTCTTGAATCTTGGGGCATTATTCTCCAGAAAGAATTAGTTTGCAGGTGTATGCCCCTGTTTGGAGATCATATTCAGATATCCTGTGGCATTCAAGCACTGCTCCACTTTCATCAAGGGGCCCAGTGTGTGCCGTGAAAGCATAGCCTACGCTATTATAATGCACAGCATGATGGTTACATGGACTTCTGGTTTTGTTCACCCATCAAGTCAACAAGACGGCAAATTTTTTGGTAACACTTTACTTGAGAGGGCACAAAAACTTAGTAGTAACTGTCCCTACTGAAGTACAAATCATAAATATAGTAGCTACTTTAGATGATTTATTAATTATGAACAAAGACTAGATCAGTCTTTCACTTGTTATTCATTACTAGTCCCTTCAGTAGCTCCTTCAGCAGTTCCTTTAGTAGTTCACCAAGATTTATAGAATTAAGATATAATTGATTTAGTAACTGCTTGGGATAAAAGATGCGTCACAATTCATTAACGAAGAACAAACATGAGATCAGTATATCGTGATATGTTCCTCGAGTAGTTCCTAAACGTTTCCAGAATTAACAGATATAGTACAAATATAGTAATTGCTTGAGAGAATGTTTTCCGATTTTATTAATGATGAATGAACATGAGAACAGTATGTAACTATGGTTTACTTTGTGGATAATTAATTTGTAAGTAATTGCATAATATATTATTTGTGCCCCCTGAAGTAACGTGTTACCGGTTTTATTAAATCCGGAAGTGTTCTTACTCCTTAACTTGTAGTGGTGTTTGTGTGTTTTTTTTTTTTCTCTCTGAAAGAACATCTGTGGTCAGCTACCATAGCCTACTCATGTGCATTGAGTTGTGCCCATTGAGTCTTCTGGCATAAGTATTGTACTCTACTGCTGACTAGCCATAGGCCACTTGATCCCATTCACCCATTTCTTCAGTGAGCCATTTTCAGCCACTGGTCTGCAGTTGGCTGGATATCTTAGGTGATGCATCATTCCAAATACAAATGAGACACTAAGCTTGAAAATGCAGCAGTGTTGCAGTTCCATGCAATAGCATCCTCTCTCAGTTCCTGTTGTAACTGTGTCCAGTCTTAAGAATTATTTATATATTTATTTATTGACCTTCCCACTACTGATTGAAGTGGATTTAGCATAGGGGTCTCCAACCTTACAGTGACAGCCACTTTAACAAAGAGAACAATTCAAGTTGAATACCAGTGTATTCACAAAATACAAAAAGAAATCTGATTAATAATAAGTGTTGTGTGGGCTACCTGCTGACTCCCTGTGGGTTACTACTAGCTTTTGGTCAGCACATTGGCGATCACTGATTTTAACAGGTGAAACTGATTTTTGATAACTAACCTAGATTTAGTCTATTTTCAGGATAGCAATAGAATATGCAAGTACCCACGTGTATTACAGTATACAATGCCAACAATAGTATCTTTATCATTCATCCTCATCTACTGAAGGAACGCAGGACTGGCCCACCCTATCCGAGGCATCATAGTCACTAGGCAGGGGTAGACCATAGATAGGAGGCTAGTCCATGGCAAGGACCATACACTTAGAAGTATAGTCACTATTTCACCTGTTTTCAGATTGTGTGTGAGAACTAAAATGCCCAGACGACTGTGCCACTTAAGAGAATTTTTTTTTTCTCAGTGGCATTAATTTCACTTAATTTTAAATACCCATTTTAGAAAATACAATGCATTTGATTATTTGGTGAATTTCCCCCAAAAATACCATGCTTCTGATTGTCACAACTTTTAGACAAATGACATGTATAATAGGATTATTTGAAAAGTTGTTTAGCCATTCAGAAAACTGAATGGTGCTTGGTAAATCTGTTCATTCTTTTGAAGATTGTCTTGTTGGCAAGATGTCTTTGGTTTGAGTTTGGTCTGGATTATCTGAATGTGAATGGGTGAGCCTTTGCTTCGTAGCAAATGGAAAGAATAGACTTTTGTATAAGTGCCGATTGGTGGACTGGTAACTGCAAAGAAGAGGACTGTTCTTGTTTTCAAAACCTGGCCAGTATTAATTACTCTGGGACATTTATTTGCATTGTTGCCAAATTTTTGCAGGGTACCAAATCTTGCAATACTATGTCACTTTTAAATGACTTTAAAATTGCTTTAGTGACTAACTCAACTTGGTTTAACAAATTTATTTGAAAACTACAGAAATTGTTAAAGCTGTAGTCATCAAAACATTTTTAGGAATCAAAGTTTATAATGAATGTGTACATTTGACAGTGATCTTAATTTTGCAGCTTCATTTCCCATATTATTTCGAATTAAGTTCTTTATTTGGAGGGGGAGCCTAATTTATTTAACAACCACCCAGGTAGTTTCTGAAATCATTTTATTCAAATGTTGTTGTGGATTATAATGGTTTTTTGTTTTTTTTGGCTACAGCTATCTAACTGGATTGTGTGACATGTCTGGGGCTGCCGATGTGAGCTCAGTAAATGTTTTTTTTTTTCTTTTTCTTTTCCTTACCTCCTATCTTATCTCTTTTGCGGTGTATATTCATCTACGTATATGTTTGGTGCCTTAGAATGTCATTCAGCAAAGTATAAAATGGATCAAACAAGCCTGCCCCTGGTGCCCCCATGTATTTGTATGAACATGTCGTCTGGCCTTGTATTTTTATGTACATTAGTGGCATCTAAAGTAATCCTGCTCCTCTTGCTGTTGAGTGTGAACTCTCTTGTATTCAAATGATGGTTCTTGAGAGTAGGTGTTGTCAGTTGCCTAAATTTTGAGCATAAGAACTGACTAAACCTTCACTCAGTCATGTACGTTAACTGTATGCAGTAAAATTAACAGGTCCTTAAAGCAAGGCAGAATTGTCTTTTAAAAAGTATACGTTCTCCTGAGGCTTGCAGATTCATTCTGTACAGGATTGGAATGTTCAGGAATTAAACTGTATTGTGTGCTAATTGTTAACCTTAGTATCTTTAATTGGCTTAATTGTTTACTTTATTAGAGTGAAAAACACAAATAGGTTTAAAACAAAATTAGTGTTTGTTTCATCTTTACTTTGTACACTGACTCACTTATTCTTCTCAGATGTAATTGTGTTGGAACTGTTGGTGGGGCTGGGCCGGACGTTTTGTATCAATGATACAGACTACAAAGCTAAGGAATCGCCTTTGACCCTTGATTAAAAAATGCCTCCTTTCAAAGAGGGCAGCACCAGTTTGGACAGACTTGAACAGAAGGGGTCATTCTGGCTTGCATGTCAATACAGTGTCATGCTAAGCCTTGTGCCGGTGTTTGAGGCAGAAGCCTAATGACGACTGTGAGATGTGATTTGTTCTTACGATTGCCATTCTCTCCACCCTTGTGCTTTTCTTCCCCCTTGCTGTCATGTTGATTGCTGACCCCGCCCCTTCCCTCACCACCCCTCTGTTGCCGTTGACAAGGAACCAGCTGGTTCCACAGACTCTGCCCTGCCAAGCATGAGCCAGCCTTCAGAACCCCCTGTTGATGCTCCCGCAGTTACAGCAGGTCTCGGATAACTTTGTACTTCACTGTTTTGTCTTTTGTGTGTGGGGTGGTGGGTGGGATATGGTCTGTTTAAGGTTTAAGGGCACTGGTTAATTTTTAGTGAGGACACTCGGGTAGATTTTAAATGTACAGTAATGTCTTACATGGTTTATGGAAACCCCAGACAATACATTTAATTTTTCACCACTGTGGACTGGCACAAAGTTAATAACCCTTATGTACTTCAGGGCAGTTACCATCATATAGTTTTTTTCCCCCTTCAAATTCTGATTTGGCTGAAACTTGCCTTGTATTTAAAAGTACAAAGTAGAGCTGTGTGAAAATAAATACTGCACAGGCATGTTCCGTGGCATCTCCTTCTTGTAATTTTTTTTCCAGATTTTTCCCATGGTTTTAGAACTGGGAAATGTATACCACAGGGGGCAAAAACCAAATCGTACAAGAAAACACTGCCAACAAATGTAAAACCAAATAAAATGATTTAATAGCTTCACCCCTCTTTAGATGTACCTACTGCTGCTTGATCCGCATCAAGTTTTGAAATGACAAGTCAGCTGAAGACTGTAATTTACCAATTAAGATGTGATCGGTTTAAACCCCTCTTAAATCTCAGCTTCGTCAGCGGTGATCCCTATATGAGAAATCAATACTTAGATATTTTTTTTTAAACATCTTCTGTTTTTCTTTTGCGAATTGCTGCTTTATTTTACAGTTTTAGTACTAAGATGCAAATATAGGTCTGTATTTAATATCTTCTTTGAGGAAATTTACCATTCTTTCCTCCTCAAAAAAGCAGCTGTACAGATTGAGAGAGAACTTAAATTTAAGATACTGTAATTTACAGGTTACTGTCAGAAAAGGCACCTGCCTCTGCTGAAAAACATTTACAGAACTGTGGCCCCTTTACACTCATTTGGATTCCAAAAACACAGCTGCTGTGGTGTTCATTGATTCTCATTTCAGCTGTATGCGGTAATCTCAGCTTTTGCTAGAGTTAATCAGAAGGTCCTTGTATAAATATCACTTAACATGTTTCTTAAACCAAAACCAGTAATTTCCTCAATTATTCAGAGCAGGACCACTGTCGGTTTTCAAAAGCAGAAACAAGTCCCAAACTGTTCTTGCAGTCATCTTGCTATAAGGCATCAGAGATACAAACCTGCTTATCAGGTATTTGCTGGAAGCATTTTATATTGCTTATTCACACTTGTATGGAAACATACTTGACTAATAATAGGATTCTGTCTTATCTCCATGGTTGTTATTCTTTATACAGGCCCAAAAGATGCTATTGTCTGGAATGTTTGTTGTGTGCTGCTGGTGCTGCTTTGACCTTAAGTTATGTTCTGGCAACCTTTGCAGTATAATTTAATTGGTGTGACATTTAGGAAATGCATCTAAGCCTTTCTCAAGCTTGTATAGCTTAATGCATTTTATTTTTTGGTAAACTGCACTATATGACTAGTTCATTTTCTATGCTAAACAAAATAAGGCAAGTAAATACAAGTCCATGTTTGTCAGGACTTTTTAGTTGATTCAGCATTTCCTCAGCACTAATGGTGCACATAGACTCCAGATACCTGCCTTACTTTCCATCCGCTGCTTTGTCCAGATTCATAGAAACCCTGCCCACCTAGGACTGAGCTTGGCCCATGCTGGACATTTTCCCATGTGTAGAATTCTTCCTTACAAACTGTCATTGTAGTTCTATATGAATACAGTGAATGGTGGACATGGTATTTTGACTTGCCTCATTAAGGGAGTTGAGACTCGCATATAGTATATGGATATTTGGTTCTTCCTATGTATACGTCACCCTGTAAAACTAGCGTATACCTGCGATAGAGAGACATGTTTAGTTGATATTCTTCATATTTGCGAACTGTCGAGTTAGTGTTCTCAGGCCCCAGGAACAGGTAGGCCTAATGCATTAAAAATTGCTTCTGTGCTTTTTAGTTGTTCACCCTCCATAGTCTGTCATAAATAACTAGCTCATTGCTTTTAAACTTTGCTCACCCCCCCCCCCCCCAGCAGATAAGGTATATATTTAAATATCTGATTAAATTAATAATCTGATTATTGGGACGTTTTAATATTGTGTGCCTGCAATGTTGTGGTTTCCACATAAATGTAGACTTTACGCACAGGACTAGGCAGTATGATAAAACAGCCTTTCTGAAAAAGTCAGTTTCTAATGGAACATAACTACTTTTACACAGCCATGAATACTTAAGTATATATTTGAAGACCTCGGAACTTCACTTCTCAATCACTGCAAAGGGAGTTCCCGCTGATAATCAGAGGTGTGACCTTGATATAGAGGGTCTGGATTTGTCAATTGCACCCAGTTGCGGGGACACACGTCTGTGCGACTGAAAAGTGACTAATTGGAGACCCCTGCACTTTATATATGCACCTTTAATCGATGTTGATCTCTGCCAACTGATGATGATGATTATGATTTGGTTACTTTTATGTACAGGGTTTGCCAAGAGTGCTTTGGGGTTTTTATGATACTACTTTGTGTTTAGTCTCATTTGCATGCAGTTTTGTATATGGGTGCCTTCTGCCCTGATTCAGAACAAATCAAAAGGCTTATGTTCTGATGATGCTTGCTTCCTATAAGAAGCAAGCATTGTGGGGGATACTCTTAATATATTGTTTTGATGCCTGATTCAATGCTAGTTGCCAGCTTCTGGCAATAGAAAATCTAGCGATAGTGTGTTGACAAGTGTCAAGGTGATGTTGAGTGACGGGCCTGTTCTTTTGGGCTAACTGCTTGCCCCTGTTCCCTGATTCCTCCCTGCTCTTCCTGCCAGTTCCCCTGCCTGAGGCCAAGCTGGCGGCCACCACTGGGAAAAAGCAGAACAAGAAGAAGGTGGAGGAGGTGGTTGAGGAGGAGGAAGAAGAATATGTGGTGGAGAAGGTTCTGGATCGACGGGTGATGAAGGGCAAGGTGGAGTACCTGCTAAAGTGGAAGGGATTTTCAGAGTAAGTGCTTCACCTGCGAGATATGTGCTGGCTATTGGTCAGGAGTTTTCAAAACGGAAGGGTAACCAGGTGGTGGTTTGTTCATGTATGCGTGATCCTCTCTGTGTAGGTATGCGCAATGCCTGCGTGTAAACTTTTCACCCATGAATGTATGCATTTAACACACTTTCATGCTGTTGTGAAAATGGCCACTATTCCTTAATATTCGTACAATTCTTTGCTCGTTTATCTCTGCATTTGATCTTGATTCCCCCCCCCCGCCCATTCCTCTGTTTCCTATGAATGTTAATGCCTGTGAAAAGGTAGCGAGACCCTGTGTCAGTTCTCTGGGCTACAGCACATAACCTCTGCAGTACGGGATACATTACAAGAATGTATTTCATAACAAAGCAGTTTCTGATATATTTCTACAGCCATGAACATAATCGATTAATCTCTTCCATTTTATAGTAAATTGTTATGCTCCTGTTTGAGTAGTTTTTACCCGGTCATATGTTCTACATTTTCGTTGGAAGAGATGGTATCTCCTCTTTGAGGGCCTCATGGTCATATAAGAGGCACCATTGTCAGTGCTGCTCTGTGCACAATGAGAAACTGAAGTTTTAAAATGGTTTCTTGACTTTTTTCTCGTTGCAGTCCTCAGCATAGTCTGTTTCTTATGGCAACAGTGTTATGACTCCAGTAAAAGCTGGTTGTTTACACTCAAGGTATTAGTTGCCTTAAAACCACACTTTGTCAAAACCCGGGAGGCATTTAGGCTGCAGGCATTAACTGCAGCTTTCATATAGGTGTCCAAATAAAATGCCAGTGAAGTGTCAAGTTCCTTGTGAAAAGAGACCTCATTTCATTTGCTTTTTATTAACTTAATTCAGTGGAGACAACCTGCTCTCACCCATTATATGCAACTACTGTAACTGCTGCATCCCAGTATTTTCCAGGAACGAAATATGTACATCATAATCAGATCAACAGAACTTGCAGACCTTCACTTCAGTAGCTATGCCTGTATTTCTTGTGTCTATCTTTTAGATACAGGGCATGTTAGCAGCAATAAAATGCCAGTAATGCTGCTGATTGTTTAAAGCTTGAGGCTCAGGTGCCCGTAATGTTCTTTAGTTGCTCCTTGCAGTAATGCTGTCCGCCTGCATGCACAGATCAGTTTAGCTACAAATGTTACTCGTTGTCTGGTAATGAAGTGTCATATGGTGATGATGAATCACGTAAGACTACTGAACAAAAAGATAAGAGCGAACACACACACAGTTGAAGAGTTTTTCCTTGCGTATTACCGTGAAGGTTAACCAGTACAAATGTAGTGAATGTAGTAATAACAATAGTAAGAGAAGGTTAAATACTTTCCTGCGCAATGACGTACATTTTTGGGTCAGAGAGCAGGGTCACTCCATGGAGCAGCTGGGGTTTAAGGACTAAATGATTAGATATTACCTTGGGCACAGATCCCTGATCCAATAAGCCATACTGTAGCCACTGGTAGTAGGTGTCTTCTAAAAAGCCTTTTTTTCTCAGTGTGTCAAATTGTGTGACACTCGCTGTAATGCCATCATTGTTACACTGAGTTAGCAGAAGCTGTGCTGTTTGCTTTGTCTGAATCTCACAGCTCATTTTACCATGAGGAATTACATATTTGTATTTGCTCTGTTATATCTTGGAGAAACATTTTGTGTGATGACAGATAAGTCGTTGTGTATGCGTCTCTGCCCAAAAGTGAGTTGTTACATTTAGCTCTTGTTTCCCAGTGAGGACAACACCTGGGAACCTGAGGACAACCTCGACTGCCCGGACCTGATCGCGGAGTTCCTCCAGTCGCAGAAAGCGGCCCATGAGGCTGGTGGGAAGAGGAAGCCGGAGTCTGATGCAGACGGGGCAGGAGCAGGGGAGGAGAGCCGGCCCAAGAAGAGGAAAGATGAGGTGACCCTCCCTGTCGTAGAAGACTCCACTCAGAGATGAAAGTCTTTCCTGAAGTCTCCGTCTGACTTGCGCTGGTTCTGTTGTAGCCTGAGAAGCTCAGAGGGTTTGCACGAGGCCTGGATCCCGAGCGCATCATCGGGGCCACGGACTCCAGTGGGGAACTCATGTTCCTCATGAAGTGGTGTGTATTGCTTGTGTGTTGGTATGCACATAGTCATTTAAATGTCACTGTAAAGTGACTATGACATTACTTGTGGATTTTACAGACCAGTGGCAATGTGGTTGCAATAGCTTGGTTGTAAATGGTTGTTACAGAGAGCTTCGCCAGACCAGCTTTGAGTGATGTTTATAGTTTCCTTGTATATTCTTGACCATTGCAATTCACTGGCCATGTTTTCTGCTGTTCCAGTCATGACACCTACATTTAAGCAGGTAATCAATTGATCTGGTTGTTCAGGTTGTAGGTTTTTTTAAGTTGTAGGTTTTGCTCCATTTAATTGAGCCTGTCATTTTAAAAGGAAGGCTTATTAGAAATATTGACAAAGTGTTTATGTTTAACTTCTTTCTTCGATGTTGCCTCGATTATTCATAAGCTTTCTTTTCCTGAAATAAGGCAGCGGCATTGAGGTTTAGTGGCCAATCTTAGCACTTTACATTAGTGTGTCTTTGTATGTTAGACCATGTCTTGTATTTATGAAGTAATGATTAAATTTGCCAGTCAGTGTTTCTCCATATCAAGAACGCAAAGATCATACTTGTGGTCTTCGCAAAACCAGTCCTGCAAACTTGCCTTTCGAGAATGAGCTTGGCACAGTGAAGCATGGGATTGGTGTCTTTCGGCGAGGATGCAACCGATGGGGCGGTGACAGATCAAGAACACAAATATCAACATCTGGGGATTTTTTTTTTTAATCATCCTCCGTACTTCTGTTCTTAGTATTGGAACTGGTCTTCGGCCATGGAAGATGACGTAAAACTGGCACGCGAGAACACAAGTATGGTCAAGTACGCATATTGAGAAACACCCAGAGTTCTTTCAGAATTGATCCTTTTTAAATTAATGCTGATAGCCTACTGAGTTACACAGCAGTCTGACTCTGTGCTCGGACCTCAGAACGTCTTTCAGTTCCTCAGATTCTCCAGTAAAAGTGCAGGTCCCACTCACCTGGTGTGTTATCTTGCCAGCAAGATCCTCAGACTCGTGTCAATCTTTAAACTTGAAACTGTCCCCCTCCCCCCGCAGGAAAAACTCAGATGAGGCAGACCTCGTGCCAGCCAAGGAGGCCAACGTTAAGTGTCCACAGGTGGTCATCTCTTTCTATGAGGAAAGGCTCACGTGGCACTCGTACCCCACAGAGGAGGAGGAGAAGAAGGAGGACAAGAATTAGATGGGCTGGGGGTAGCAGGCGAGGTGGGGGGTGGGGCTGCAGATGCCCATCTATTTTTGGTTTTTATGGTTTTCTTTAAAAACACAAACTCACATCACTTAGGTGAGCTGGTCGGAGGAGGCCGAAGGAGGTGTGTGGAGGGGTGGGGCAGCATGGCGGAGGTGCAGTATCCCATTCTGTTTAGACACTGGTCACCGCTCAAGCCGTCAGCGTCAGCTGGGTTTTTCAGATACTCATGGTATGGTCACACATTTGTATCCAACAGATTGTCTACAGACATTTTTTTAACATTATTTTTAATGGCTAGAAATAAATCAGAAACATTAAAGGCTGCCAAAGACTAGTTGTGATGACCTTTCACTTTCACAAAAGAAACCATCTTTTCTTTTTAAGCTTTTTATCTTTTGGATTTTTCTTTCTTTTGTTCTAGCTTGTATATCAGCAAGTCTGCAAAACAGACTTTAAATTTGCGCTGGAACAACATCATGCCATGGAGGGTGCATGGTCTGGCTGTGGTGTTCCGCTCTGGCGACGTGCTCAGAAGGGCTCCCAGGAAGCTATGAAATGGGTGTACACAGGATCAACAGCAGGCAGCCAGCATCTGTCCGGTGCCCGCGAGCTAGCTGACATCTGTGTGCATAGAATGATGGGAAATTACTGCACAGTCTGTAATGGTACTTGCAAGCTAGACAACATTTATTTCCTTTTTTGGCTGGTTCTGAGTGTAAATGTCTCCTGAGCTACAGAGGTTTAAAATATGTCCAATGATTGTGTCCTTGCCTCTGAACGGAAAGCTGGTGTGTCCAGCAATACAAGCATACACACAAACACACACACACACACACACACACGTCTGGCCACTAGTCCCAGAGGCCACGAGCTGTAAGCGTGGGGCTAGTGGACCGGAGAGACCCTGAGCAGATTAACAGGTGCAGAATGAAAGTACTGTTTAGTATGGGGTAAATGTTTATTTTGGACCAAATATCTTTATTTTTAAAATGCATTTCAAGACGGACAGTACTGATTAATTCTTCAGCAGTTACTTTTCTGTTTAGCATGGTGCTGCATGTGAGTGCAGAACCCTGTTAGGATAATGGATAAAAAAAAAATCATAGTATTTCAAAGAGAAGCAAGCAAGCGTGTGATAGCAGTATTATTCATTTGCTGCTCCATCTCATCACTGATGTTGCCGCTGCCAATCTGTTTTAACAGAACTTTGGAAAAGAAAGTGCAATTAATGAGTCCTTTTCAGAAAGGTGTGTTTTTTTTAATATCTATTGAATAGCTCGCTCATCTGTTTATGACTAGAGTAATCCTTCCAAGAAATTGTCCGATGTCCCCCCCCCCCCATTTGCTCCCTGCTTTGTGGTGTCTGGTTGTCAGTTGGGGGCAGAAGTTGAATACTGCTTACTCAGATCCAACCAAAAAGGAATCCCCATGCTTTATAGAAAAGGGGCTCCACAGGTAACAGTCTTCTATACCACTTTACCACATAAATTACCTAGCTCCTCAAATGAATGTTCTTCACAGTCCTGTGTTAGTTGCCAGTCTTCTGTGTTGCGATATGAGGAATGAGGCTTCAGTGCCCATGTGGGGTGGGATTTGCTGCATACTGTCAATCACTGCCTGGTCTAACCCAAAGGGAGCCACAGAGCAAGCCAGTCAGAAGTGGGGCACACTGTTAAACCTGGGCCTTTGAAGCCTTATTTCTGCTATCACTGCTTTGTTGGATTTCTGCTGAGTACAGTTTAGTTTGTCAGGGAATTTTCATTCTGACATTTAAGGCAGTATTCATCACTGCAGCGTGTTAAGATTTGATTCCTGTTCTAAATTCCCTGTCAGTGCTGCCTTTCAAGGTCAGACGGGTTTATTTTCCTACCCAGATAAGCAGGTTCACTATTTGCCTCTCATCACTGTTAGTAATCATGGACTTGACTCTTCCTTGTCAGTGTGTCTGGGTTTACAGAGTTGGGTTTGAGATGTGAAAAGCATGCGATCATTTTGTTTTATAATATAGTATGAAAATTTCCTTCACGTTTACATTTTAGAATTGAAGAGACCACAGAGTACAGTTTTTGTTTTGTCATTTTGTGATTTTCTTGTGGAAGAAGCATCATTTTCTTGGTTTACCCCACCCCCTACCTTTTTTTTCCCCCAAGGACAAAAATATGTTGAGGGGAAGAAACAAATGGCTTTTGTAAATGATAAGCAGTTTGTTTTGCATGTACCACTGTTTTGTGATCCTTGGTTTAGGAAATGTTACTGTAACTTGGATGTTCTTTTTTTTTGGTAATACATGCTTTTTTGTCATGTCTAGTTTACTGTGTTGATTCAGTTTTTCTCAAATCCTTTTGTGTTGTCATGCATTTTCAGCAACGTGAATTATCAGTGTAATGTCCTGTATGAAATGGCCACTAGATGGCACAATGACAGTAAAGAATTTAGGAATTCTAGAATATTCCTAACAGTCCTGTCCAAACTAGCACGAGGATGTATTTCTGTGGTGATTTATACAAATGTAGCTATTTAAAGACCCTTCGAGTTCAGTACTCTAGTTTCAGTGCCAAGTAACGGACAGAATTCTTATTTGTCAAGTCTCCTCGCCACCTCCAGCCCACATATCACCTCATGAAATCAGAATGTGCACAACTAAAGTCTTCTGAAATATACTTTCCTGCAAAGGACATAATTTTGCAGTATTTTTTTTTGTAATTACATGATAGAATTGTCCAGACAAAACAAAAATCGAAAGTCAGAACTGCAACCTGCTTGCAGTGTATTGCAGTGAAATATGGCATCAGAGTAAATTCATTAGTACACGTCTTACTATATTTGAAATGCAAGTTCTTTCCTCATGTAGCATTTAATGAGTAAATGAGTGTGATATGTACATTTAAACTCCAGTTACCACCTGTGTTTTACAGTGTGAGGTGTGAAGGTTTCTCTCTCCTTGCCTTTCAGCTTATTAATTCCAGCCTGGAATTAGCTGGAATGGTAATTGCACAGTGGCACCGGCTGCTACATTTATGGCTGTAACTTGTTAGCAATTTGGACAATGTTTCATGCATCAAAACAATTTGAAGTCCCATAGGTGTCTTGCTGCTACAACCTTATTTCAGGTTAAGATCCGGTTAAATTGTAATTAATTGCAATTGAATAGTTTGTATAAAGATTTTTTTGGCTTAAAAACTATTGGCAAACATTATAGGTTATACCGTATGTAAATTATGTTGTTTTGGCAGCCTTTGAGTGTAGCTAAATACCTCAAGACACAAATTTTAAGCAAATTGATTATAAATGTATAAAACAAACTGTACATTTGCCATTGTTGCTTATACATGACTCTTTGCAGTAGAGGGCACTGTTGTTACATATTTCGTATGTTTGTTGGAGTCAGTTCTGAAAAGTACTGCTAATCGAGCATTAGTTATAGGCGAAAGGGGGCACATGAAAGGCAGAGGGTTAACACTGGTATGAGACCCATTTTGGGGTGTTAATGTTATCCACCTTCCAAACTAATACTTCAAAATGATCTCACGTCTGCTGCGACGAGCTAAACCCAGGCCAAGTTTGCTGTGTGCAATTGCTCAAGACATCAGAAGTCGGTAGTTTTCTTGTTAAGGGAGCTCTTTTGATTGGCTGGCATTCTCCTGGGGGAGGGGTATGGAAGGGAGGAGAGGAGGGAATCTACACCTATAGTGGGAGAAATGCACATGTACACCATCATAAAGCATGTGGTAGCCCTTCCATCTCCTAACAAAAGCATAGCTGCTCAGTCATATGGCTGGATTAGCAGGAATCAGTGCCATTGTTTTCCCACGCATTATGTATTGGGAGCAAGTGAAGAGAGTGTAGGTTTCTTACAGAGGTGTCCTCAACCTGCTGTGCAGTACAGACAGACGAATTCAAAGCAAAATCTATTGGTGAAGGCAGAATTTTCCATTGCTTTCACTCCCCTGGTTGTTTTGTCTGCCCTCTTAAAAAATACTGCTCTCATCAGTGATGTAATTTCCTTTGCTCATTTTATGGTGTCTTGCTGCGGCGTCTACTGACTGACTTTAATTTGATTATGACGACTGGTGTATTTATATCATATTAGTGTAGCTCAGCAGATATGTACTTCGGAAGACTGGCCGCACGTGGTCCATGTCAGACAAGATGCAAGATGTGTGGTTGGTTTGTTAGGCCCACAAAGACTTTAGCTAGACTGCATGTCTAGTTCCCATGGATATGCAGAGGGAAGCTGTGGAGTGCCATGGCAACCAACCTGTTGTAGAGACTTTTGGCCTTATTGTTCTTATACATGGTTTAATTCCAATGCTTGTGTGTGTCTCTCTCCCATTGCTTTAAGATGCTAGTACTTCTTAGAAATAGCGTGGAATATTAAAAGAGTAGGCAAGCCGAAATGGGTCAGTGTGATTTGGGTGGCTGTGCTCAGTAGTATGGTTCCTTTATTCCAGGCTGTTGGTTACTTTGCTATCACCCTAATTACTATATTCAATACAAGAGCAATGGCCTACTCTACAAGATCTGCCCTTTGACTTTTTCTTTTTCATCAGGAATTCACTACATGGTCTGGGTAAAATCACACAGCATTGTGCCATTTTCAGCGTTCCATCTAAATGGGGTTTCTTGTGATAATAGCCTGTCTCGCTGTGTGTCACCCATCTTGCTGGTTACTTGTGGGGTTAATGTTGCCAAAAGCTTAGCCATCAAAAATTTGGCACTGCTTGCATGTGTGTTATGAAAGGACGCCTTGGAGAAAAGAGTCAAATTTTCCAATTTATCAGTCAGTACAATCTCTGCTCTTTCCTGCCACCATATGTCCCTGATCATTATCATTATCCTCTGGAAAGGATGTTCTTGTCATCAGAGGGACAATGTGGTCTCCCTCTGACCGCAGGTGGTGTGGTGGATGGTGGTGTTAGGGAGAAGCTGACAGAGGATGGAGGTGGACGGAGGCGATGAACATGAGGGAAGATAGCTGAGTGTGTGTGCTGTGATCCTGCCTGTAGTGTAATAGGTGGAGAATTCATTTAACTGACATTGTAGTGCATCCTCGGTCCAGGTGTCCATTCTGAATAAGTTTATATTGCATATGAATTTTGCAGTGCGATTAATATGTCTAAGAGCGAGTGCAACTGTCTGCAGTTCCAGAATTGTCTTGTAGAGAGAATTGACAGGCTGGTAGTGCCTCAAATGGCTTACCCGTTCAGCTAGTAAATACCAGAAAATGGATTTTGTTTATTTTCCAGAGAAGATAAACTGAAGTCATGTCTGTACAGTAATTATAGTACAGGCAACAATTGGCTAAAGTAGTTGTTTAGGATCCAAATGCCACTGAGGAATTTAGTCCTCTGTAATGCACTTAAGTAGAACATCTAAACTCAAGCATTATAGCAGAATTACTAACTGGTTCGCTAACGACAAGCACGAGATTCATTGGTGAATTTTTGGACATATATTTATGCATATTTTTGTAACCTTATAATACATTTCTTACCATAAAATATTGCCCTTTGATGGACTCCAGTGAACGTACGCAAAACACCATCACTCATTTTGTGTATAAGAAAATCAGAGAGTGTATTTAAATGAGCGCTCACAGCAACTTTTACCCACATCCCAACCAGCTCTGCAAAATGGGCATGGTGAATTTGATTTGGATTGATATGGAATATATGATGTGCCAGCCTGCTGTTACATTCATGCGTGACCCTACAGGAGCCCAAAACTAATCTCCGCGGAATGATGCATTTTAGACAGGAGCCAACTCCACTCAATATAAATACAATAGTTCAAAAGCAGTGCAAGCTCATAGGGCTGTATTTGTTATTATATAAATAGAGATGTAAAATCATGTTAAATTTGCTTGTCATAAATTTAAGTTTTATGACCAAATGTACATTACAGAATTAGATTGGTTATTAGCTAAAGAAAATTGGTCGTGTTCCCTCTATTCATTCAATGTTCTTAATTGATAGCCTTTGAAATGAAATATTTAATCAGTAAAATCCCTTTTCTGTATTTTTAACAATATTGAGACCCTCTCAGTCAAACGTGGTTACAACGTGGGTAAAATAAAAAGCATGCTCATACATTAGGGAAAAATGTAATTAAAGGCATTATTCAGTAATTCTTAAACTGAATACTTTCTCATATGCTATAAAGGTTTCCCCTGTTTCTACAATACTGACAGCCCTTCACCCAAAACAGATTACACAGGGCCTTAATACCAGTAAGAAAGCTAATCTGTCAGTAGGCAATATATTGCCTGCAGACTTGATGAAGCATTAAGCGTTTGATCCCTCATAGTTCAGAGAATGGTGAGTGATTACCATCGACATCTAAGCCCTGAACAGTCCAGTCTTCTGGTGGGTTTGAGAACCTTCCAAACTTCATACAGGTTTTAAGGTGATCTCTTTTGACAAATTTTTACAGATAACGTCGTCATGCTCAGGCTAACTACAGCCTAGTTGTGTGTTGTTGCTGAAGCAGTTATGTTTTTAAATGTGATTTTTTTCTTTTTTCTCCCAGCAATTAATTTAGTGTTTCATGTAATTGGATCATTTTGTGTATACTTAATGGCGTACAGCATCACAGCTTGAATATACGGGTAAATCCATGGTCTCTGCAAGTGATAAATAGCTCTACTTGGTTTCTGAACTATTCCTTGCTGGAATTTTTCTTGGTGCCCCAAATATAACCCCACTGTCCATTTCCCATTTTAACTTGGGTGCCCCAGATATTACAGTCCCAGAAGGAAGAGGCAATGAGAGAAGAAACGGGGTGTTCACACTGTGCTGACCAGCTTCCCGGAAAAGCTCACTGCATCTTCCACATCTTCATCTGACATGACAACAGCATGGATTCCAGAGGCACATACGCAGTCATGCGCCGCATAATGACGTTTTGGTCAACAACAGTCCACAAATATAATGGTGGTCCCATAAGGTTATACTGTAATGGAGCTGAAAAATTACATTGTTGTGTTGTGTAAGGCTCACGTGTTTGTGGTGATGCAGTAGGTTTGTTTACAGCAACGCTGCCAGTCGTATAAAACTGTAAGGCATACCATTATGTACGGAAGACAATACTTGAAAATAACTTTTGCTCTTTTATGTATTTTGTACATTTTATTGTTATTAAGGCTATACCATATAGCCTAGGTGAGGAGTAAGCTATACCATCTAGGTTTGTATAAGTATACACTGTGATATTTCTGCAATAACAAAATTGCCTAATAATGCATTTCTCATAAAGTGTCCCTGTTGCTAAGTGAAGCATGACTGATGTAGCAAATCGCCATCTCTTCCAGCTTTAATTTTTTTTTTTTTTTAATGTTTGAAAACCTAGAAACTGTTTTAGTTTTATGTGCATTCTTTTGACAAAACTAAACACATTTGAATGTTTACATCAGAACATATACACTATATTGCCAAAAGTATTGGGACATCTGCCTTTACACATACATGAACTTTAATGACATCCCGTTCTTAATACATAGGCTTTAATATGGAGTTGGCCCACCCTTTGCAGCTATAACAGCTCCAATTCTTCTGGGAAGACTTTCCACAAGGTTTAGATTTAATGGGAATTTTTGACCATTCTTCCAGGAGACCATTTGTGAGGTCAGGCACTGATGTTGGAGAAGGAGGCCAGGCTCGCAGTCTCTGCTCTAATTCATCCCAAAGGTGCTTTGTCTGGGACTGCTCATGTCATGTTGAGGTCAGGGCTCTGTGCAGGCCAGTTAAGTTCCTCCACACCAAACTCGCTAATCCATGTCTCTATAGGCCTTGCTGACCCAGACTCGTCCTTCAGATTGCCAGACAGAAGTGTGATTCATCACTCCAGAGAACACGACTCCACTGCTGTAGAGTCCAGTGGCGGTGTGCTTTATACCACTGCATCTGATGCTTTGCATTGCACTTGGTGATGTAAGGCTTGGGTGCAGCTGCTCGGCCATGGAAACCCATTCCATGAAGCTCTCTACGCACTGTTCTTGAGTTAATCTGAAGACCACACGAAGTTTGGAGGTCTGTTGCTATTGACTCTGCCGAAAGTTGCCGACTTCTGCACAGTGCGCCTCAGCATGCGCTGTCCCTGCTCTGATTTTACTTGGCCAACCACTTTGTGGCTGTATTGCTGTCCTAATTGCTTCCACTTTTTTATAATGCCACTTACAGTTGACCATGGCATACATAGTAGCCAGGAAATTTCATGAATGGACTTATTGCACAGGTGGCATCCTGTCATGGTACCACGCTTGAATTCACTGAGTTCCTGAGAGCGACCCATTCTGTCACAAATGTTTGTAGAAGCAGACTGCCTAGGTGCTTGATTTTATACATTTGTGGCCGTGGAAGTGATTGGAACACCTAAATTCAGTGATTTGGAGGGGTGTCCAAATACTTTTGGCAATATAGTGTGTGTGTGTGTGTGTGTGTGTGTGTATATAAATGGATTTTTGCTGAATGTCGGATGAGCCGGATTAAACCAAAGGCTTCTCACATTGCCAGTATTTTGCTTAGGGATACATTAGAAAATTGCCATGTTTATAAAGTCAGAATACATTTGATGAAATCCATTAATCTTCCAATCTCTTAACCAGCATAGTGTCATGGTGACTTAGGAGCCTATCCCAGGGGGAACACGGGACGTGGCAGGGGACACTCTGGATGGGAAGCCAGTCCATTATAGGACACACGCAGTCACACACTGCAATTTAGAGAAGCCAGTGTTTATAACCAGATGTTTTTTTTGACTGGGAGAGGAAACCTGTGAAACACAAGGAGAACGTGCAACATCCATGCAGTGACCAGCGGCAGGACTTGAACCAATCCTGGAGGTGTGAGTAGAATGATAAGAATGTGACAATGTGACTCTGCTTTTATTTGTATAAGAGAGTGATTTGAGAGGAGATTTAAGAAGATGGCAGATAAGAAAATTTAGTATTAATATTTTATGTACTTAGGCTTGGTAAAAGTAGTAAAGAGGCTATTAAAGATTTATTAAACTTTGGCCAAATATTTGGTAGAAAATCAGATCTTTGACAGCTTTGGGAGTCTGTGTGATTGGCTGCCTCATTCCTATGATCAGAATAGCATGTGTCTCAGATGCCCCTCCCCCCCGAGATGATATCCTGAAAATGCAGCCATTGCAGGAAAAGATTGGGGATGAGGTCACAGTAAATGATTTACTGCAATTCAGTAGTGCAGGGGGGGTGCTTTCCTGACATGGTGTTGACGTTAAAGCTCTTCATGGCATTTTACATTTTACTTTCAGAACTGGGAACACCTAAATATTTTTAGCTATGCAGAATAAATGCATTTTGTCAACCTAGGTGAGGAGGGTACTGATTGTGACCTTTCATACACTACGCCTCCCTGCATGCTTTTGAAAGCACAACAACCTAAGGAAGCAAGTTCTCTTATTCGTTTAAATAATATATAGTTATTTTTAACAAGTACAATTTTTTAATTATGTGATGCATGAAAAATATTTTCCTCCTCCTGTTCTCTTCCACCTGGTGCATTTTTCTTTCAAAACACACACTTTCCTGCAGCAGTTATACATGCATACGATGCAGATACTATGTATCACTGTAAGCTCCCTATTGACATCTGTACTTCAAAAACATGCGTTTTCCATTTTACAGCAAGAGCTACCCGGGTATACCAAGACTGCCAAATGTCGTTTCTCTACTTTTCCCTGCTTTTTCCAGGGAACCCTGTAATTCGGTGGTGAGTGTCCCTCATTATGGCACAGCGGTTGTCTTACCTGTTTATTATGCATGATACAGCCGCTGTGGGTCAGTAAATGCAGTTTTATACAGCCCTGCCCCCCCCCCCCTCCCCCACAGACATATAGAGGTAAGGAGAGATGCAGATTTGTAGGATCAAAGAGGTGCTGGTCTGCTCATTAGGAATTTTTCAGCTCCAATATTGGGTATTAAAAGCTCAATCTGGGCTGTTATCGCACCACCACACTGATTCAACTGAATTTAAGAGAGATTACCAACCATATTGGATCAACATTCTGGAACCATGATACACATCAATGCTAAATCCTATATGTAGGGAAAAATTTTTTGAGGCAATCAGTTCAGGTATTTCCCAGAGCATCATGGAAGAATCCATATGTGCTTTTTGCATCAACGGTTGATGGCCATTGATTGAATGACCTCTTTATCAATATCGCTCCCCTGCCAATTGGGAAGGGCACAGAGGTAATCAGGATAGGAGTAGGACAGCACCTGGGTCCAGTGAAAAATCACAGCAATGACCATCAATCTAAAGGATTCTTGTTCAATAATAGAGTACTGGCCATTTCTTGTTTCGGATAATCCATGCATGGTGTAAGAATATACTGGGTTAAATGACTTGTATGCGGCCACAGCTAGCCAATAGGGGGGCACTAGGCTGTTGCCCTCCCTGGTGGAAAATATTTTTGATTTTAATAAACAATAATTACTTATTTGAAGTATGTGTTTGTTTAAAATGCACGGTAACACGTAATATATAAAATATATGGAATTATATTTGGGAGGAAATTAGCTTTATGTTCATCCCCTTTCTCTCAATATCTGTTGTGGGGCGCTCTGTACAGCCAACTGGTGACACGAGACATGCACATAGCAACATATTTTTAGTCAATCAGCATCCTCAAATTGGGTCCCCGAGTCGGCTCCTGGTCTGGGCAAACCTGGCATTTGGCGGGGGCACCAGACCACTAGGGGTGCACTGGCAGGGTTGGAAATAGTATTGTACAAATGCCTTGCGCCACCATCTTGGTGCATCCGTTTTCAGTACACTGCATAAGGTAACGTAAAACAATGCTATATAAAATGTTACATAAAAGCAAAATAAATAAAATAGAAGCAAACAAGAAAGATGTTACTGGGTGTGACCCACATTTAAAGCAAAATGGTTGTGAGCCGCCCGCTGTCCATTATGAGGATATTGTTAATTATCTGTTTTTTCAAACTTCATGGGTAACTGAAGCAAACGAGACTAACTAAAGGTAAATTGCTGATCGATTTAGTTTATTCCTTTTTGGCTTTCATGTAGCTGAAGGGACTGTCGCATTTGTTTCTATTTGCTTTCCTTTCTTGATGTCCGTGATTCTGACAGGCTGCTGTATGTGAAGTTTGGTGATGGTGGCCAGTTAATGTAGCCTCTGTCATACACAGTGGCTGCAAACTTGATAGGATAAAAATGGCCTTTTGTGTATTGTTTCCAGGGCAAATTTTTAAAGATTTAGAAATTTTGCTAGCCCCATAATAATTTTTGTTTTTTTAATCTGTCTATTTTTAATGCCAGTTAAACAATTACTGACTATTTCTCAGAGCACTGTTATCCTGCAGTTTGTGTTTAATTGTATCGGGATGGATATAGGAACTGACTATGGCACAAACTGCCCCACCTGGAATATCTTTCACCAGCCGCCACTGCTTTTATGGTGATTAAATTTGATCTCTTATTTTACAGTTTTCGTTTTTTTGTGGATATTTAAGTATGGTACTGAAATGGTTCCTGTTGTTCCACACTCAACAATATAGGAGGAGCTTCCATTGAACTAAATCCCACAAATATTTAGCCAGATGCCAAGTTCTTTAAGCACCATACGACCTGCTCTGTGTGCAGGAACGTGTGTTGGCTGGCTGTTGGTGGAGTGTGCTCATAATAGTCAAGCTGCACGTGATGGACCATCTGTGTGACTCAGGTTGCAGAATAAATAACAATCCTATCAATATGTGAAATGGGTGACATTTGCAAAAGTCAACTGTGTACTCCATGTGTGTCTATGTCGTCTTTGGCAGAGCCACTGAATAGAGGACAATATGTTAGAGCAGACTGGAAAGGGATGACATGATGGACAGATATGTCAGCAACACCTTTTGGTGCATGTGCTGAAGATCACTGTGAAAGATGCACTTCATAATTACCATTTCATGTTCACATCTGGAAGAACAATGTCTACCTTAATTTCTGGGCTTTCACGGTATTGATTTGATTCATTTTCACAGGCAGTCTCTGGGTTGAGAACGTCCGACTTACAGACAACTCGCACTTATGTACGGACTGCCATGAAGCTTGTTATAGTCAAAATTTTAGTTAAGTACAATGGTTTGTAATAATGAACAAACAGGCTACTTTGAGACGCTCATGAAAACATTGCATTGCTTCAGCGGTTCGTTGGTTCAAGATACAGTACAGTACCAACTGTAGTTACTTTTATTATTACTATACCATTATTATTATTATGCCTTGAAGAATTTCCAATAAGGGTGATATATGTACTTGGAGAAAATCCATCTATCCATTTTATAGCTACTTATTTTAGTCAGGGTCAGCATGCCTATCCATTACAGGGCACTGAGAGGGAAACCCCACTTTAATATCTGTTGTCTGGAATCCTCTTGATTTTATTTATAGGCAAAAGCTTTGTCAAGAGCAGTGATACATTGCAGTAATAATCCTGGCAGTGTCCCACTGGGAGCAGTGGGATCTCTGCAAATCCCAGTGCTGCAAGGCCAAGAAGTGATGACATCAATGGGGGAGGTGCAGATCGAGATGGGGGCGCAGCACAGGTTGTACATCATAATAGGCCCATGGGGAACACCATGTTCGGTGAAAAACACATGTGAACCACCTGAAGCCATGAGTGACCTTGCTTGCACGGTACCCACGCACATCACACCCTCAGTCTGTCTGGTGCTTACATTTGACTGTAAGTTTTGCAAGGCTGGAACAGAGTCAAGGGTGGTTACAGCTCCACACCCTACTCTACATGCAATTACTAGTTAGGTCAAACATTTGAGAATTTTTAAATAGTAACGCTCATCTGGAAAGCAATTTTCTGCCCTGTATTTTAAAAGCACCACATGTTACTGTGGTTTTTAAGAGGCAACGCCAGCTTGAAGAAGTATAGGTAGCCAGCTACCGAGTTCAGGTCAGAAGTTGAGAGCAGTTCCTGATCGACCAGTGGCTGAAGTCTTGAGGGTAGGGAGATGCTTTCGATTGTTGATCCACAGCCCACCTGTCTCCTTCACCCCTGCATGTTGTAAAGGTAATATCCTCCAGCCACCTGTATTTGGCTATTACATGACATCCTCACATAGTGCATAATTTTCATGGAGATAGGAGGTACAACACCTATCAATTAACTTTGTAACCATAACAATGTATAACTGATAGGAAAACATTATGGTTACTAAATAGTTATTTAGGCATTATCTCATTTATTAGACAGAGCCTAAATAATGCCTTCGGGAGAACCTTACTCCCACCCATAGGTGATTTTTTTTTTTTTCCAGGGGAGCAGGTAGGTGCAATTCCACCCCCGTACTGAGCAGATGAAAATGATGTTTGAACATATTAAGTTCAATAATATTTAATTGCTGTGTTGTGTTATATTTAAATATGACTTGTGTTAGTCACATCAATGTGTAATAATAATTTATTGTAAATGTATTTATTTTTATTATTCTCTTTTATTTTAACAAATTTCTTTATCTGGATGAATGACTGGTTGGGCTCTGTCACCTTGCCCCCCCCCTGGGAGAAAAGCCTCGACTCATCTATACACCCACAAGACTGTAATTCAGATCAATCACTGAAGAATTTGCACAACATAAAACACAATTGGTGACTCTCAGTGTCAGTCAATAAAGGTGCTCTTTCTGACCCTGCACTAAATTCTGCAGCTCTGAAGTTAATTTAGTGTCTTGCTAGATCCTTCAGATGTTTTCAAACAGTTAGCAGGAAGTGACCTGCTGCTGTTCTGTAGTACCACTGTCTCTCCTCTTCTGTGCTGTTACCTAGGAGTGCCTTTCAGGAATCTGCATGGGCAGAGGGGAATTGTAAACATGAATTCAGTGCTATTTTCAAGGTGACAGGGAACCGTAACATACACAGCTCACAGCCTGCGTAGCAACTGTGTGAAATGGTGTAATGTGACTTCAACAAGCGACATAAACGGATGGCAGGTTCCTGAGACTCGCTAGAGAGGAACTAATAATCTGAAGGACAGAAAACAACACAGTACCGCTTTGGCTGAAAATGTGAAAGCAATAAGACAAGAATAATGCACACTCGTCACCATAGGATCAGGGCCAAGCTAATGCAATAGCAATAGTCTTTTTCAATTGTTGACGAATACAAATATAAACTGAATGCATGTTAGCTGGCTAGCTAGGTACATCAAGTGCTTGTAAATTTTTTGCCTGTATTAGCTAGTCAGTTCTATGAAGACCTTTTTTCTGTTGGTTAGGAACCATTCTTATTTGTCACAGTTTATATCCATTAACAAGGGAATTATATGTAAAAAATGAACTGATCATTTAGGTACCAAAACCAGTGCATTGTTTCAAACATGTAGCAAGCATACTGTAACTGGGTATGGAAAATCTAGGTCTGTTGGCACGTATTATTTTTGGATTTTTGGAACCGCAATAGAAGTGACATAGGGGCAAAAAAAATATCTGACAGCTAAGGCTATAAATTTTTCCTTTCCCTTATTTCCCTTTATGTTTTGCTATAAGGCAAATTATAAAATAATTTAATTTGTGAAAACACGAATTTTCGGTGCATTTATCCATATATTCACTTGTAATACTGAAAAGTATCAGTTCATAATATTATTTCTGATGTTTTTTGAAAATTCTGTCAGAAAAAAAATTTGCTGGGTAGCTGCCGCAGTATGCGTGGGTCTAACTGTGTTCACAATATACTCCAGACTCTGCCCTTGTTCCGTTAATAAGACCTGCTTCCACATGCAAATGAAGCAAAAAAAATCGTATTTGCCAAGAACAGAGATGTGATGTTGCTTTGTTGACATAGAGTAATGAGATCTTTATTTTTAACAGAATTAATACAGTATTGCATTTACAAATAACAGAATATTTCTTTGTGTGTGTGTGTGTGTGTGTGTGATAAAAAAGAATCAAAACATCAGGAAAGGCTCACACTTTATAAAATAAATATAAGTAAATAGAATTATTTTAGCATGTGAATAATGGACAGAGTAGCAGAGACTTATGCAGGGAGGACATGGTGAGATGGATTTGGCGATTTCGGCGAAGCTGCTGCTGTGGAGAGCTGTCCTGAAGATGATGTTCTCCTGATGTATAGAGAGTAGATCGTTATCAGGAGACATATAGGTCAGACGCTTACACAATCCATAGCCTTTGTCGTGTACCAGTACGGGACTGTAAGGGAAAGCAGAGAAGAAATGCAAGAGTCACCGCAACAGCACTAACATGAGTTTCGCGGTTCCTCCTCATCAACAAATCGAGTCAGAACCCGACCTTGTCAGAGAGATTTTAACTACAACATTTTACAAGTATAAATGTCATACGAAGGAATTACAGGCAAGTTAATACGTTGTTTATATTTATTATAGCTTTTGTTATAATATCATAATTATAAATACCTGTTGTTGCTGATTGTGTGGAAAAAGAAGGGGAAAAAAACTGTAGTTTGCATTTGAATTATCAGCTCAGAGTTGTTCAAAAGGGACCTTTGGATAGACTGTTCAGAACATGTGGTGGGGGAGGGGTTCCTGTACAAGCAACAGAGGAAACGGATTTGTGGGCCGTAAGGAGCTGCTTTCAACAAATACGTCTGCGTAGCAACATCAGAAAGTTCACACCCCCAAACTACCTGCTTCCAAATTCTGGCAACATCCGACCGATGCGTCTGTTGTTTATGACATTAATTCCTCCACCAGTGTATAAACACTGCCTGGTTATGCTATTGAAATGGAACTGCAAGTTTATTATTAGACCAAGTTCTCCTGGATGACAGCATTCGTCCCACGTCTGACGCACCTCGACACACAATCGTGCCGAAGGAAAAAAGGAGCTGATGTCATCAGGAGGGTGTAGCACATTCCCGCTACTCTGACCTTACCACACGAGTAGCTTCTTGTCTGTCAAGAAACACACCTCTCTGTACTCTCAGACCTCTCCTGATTTCACACCCTTCTATTTTCCAACGTTAAGTACCATACATAAATCTTTCAGAATGGCCATTACTTGCAGTCACCCTTCCTTTCTACTGTCTGCAATTATTTCGCTTTCTAGCTGTGCCACCTGAAGTGTTGCTCTCAAACCTGTTTTAAATTTCTTCCACTGAAATGAAATTCAGTGAGTGAAAGCATTTCCTTTTCCCTGGTTGAGACTGCTGTTCCCACACAATATGTGCGGCATGAAAGTAATGAGATCTTAAATGGCAATGATGGAAACAGGAATTGTAAGCAATTCCCCCTTTAAAGGGCGGCAAAGTATATTGAAACCACACATTTGCGTGGAGCCCCTGAGGTTTGAGAACCTCCTGTTGGTCACAAACAGTCACCAAACTGGAGGCAATGGAGTCCCAGAAAAAAACCCTCCTCTAGATACAGGGCAAATAATTAAAAAGTTGATGATGTACCAGAATCGTGTGCATAAAAATGTACGTTTTGGTCTAGCACACTTTCATCTGTGAAATTAACTTCTGACCCAATGTGCATAAGCAAACTTTCCAAGAACAAGACAGGCATAAGTAAACTAGAGCTCATTTTGCATTAAAAAAAAAAAAAAAAAATCATTACCTATTTATCTATGTAATTTCATTATCATTTTTATATCACTGAGCCTTTTCAGAAGGCTGATAATTAAGAATCACAACCTAAATTAAAGTGTGAATGAGACACAGATAATGCTATTTATATATTATTATCAAATTGTACCAAATTAATTCAGGAAATGAGGTATCACATATCCCAGATACATTGTTAATATCAACAGCTTAGCATTAGGATTGGCGCACTTCCCCCCCCCCCCCATATCATGGGAGCCAAGGTGGACACCCCCGGAATATGCATGTTGCATTTGTTAGGCACTGATGTTCACGGGGAGGATCCGGAAACTTATTTAAAGGGC
>JAAGVU020000092.1:26237269-26302532 GCA_011763525.2 Mormyrus iriodes | reverse complement strand
ATAAATCAAAGAGAGAACCAAAAACACCAATACCACTATACAACCCAACAACTACCCATGACGCACGCGCCCCCCCCCCCCCCCCCCCCCCCCCCCCCATATCATGTGAGCCAAGGTGGACACCTCAGGAATATGCATGTTGCATTTGTTAGGCAATGATGTTCACGCAGAGCATCGGGAACATTATTTAAAGGGCCGTTATGATCCTGGCATAATTAAAAATTCCTAACAAGCTGTAATGGCAAATGAAGAAAAAAAAACAGAAATATACTTAAATTAGAGACACATTCAGTCAGTGAAGAGCATAACAAAATAACAGATAATATTACAGAGAATGGCATGCTCAGTATTCATGGCAGAAAGAAAAATGTGATGACTCAGTGTGTCAGGAATGAAGGACCCAATCGTGGCGGGTTTGCATGCCCCGAAGAATGCATGACTTTCTAACAGAAAAGATTTGCGCACAGTGTAAACTGGAACTTCAACAGCTTTTTACGAAAGCTGCTGCAGACATATCTGTGATGACATTCTCTGTCTCTCTTCTGAAACTATGTAGTGACTGAAGAGTCCATCCATCCTGTACAGGGCTGTAGCGAATAATAGCAAGATATCACCTGTGCTCATCCTAGGACAAGACAGGGGACACTGTGGACAGGATGCCAGTTGGTAACAGACTTGGTTTTACATGAAGGGCCTTTTCCGAGCCAAACTTTAAATACCCATCCAGCCCAGGTTCTTATCAGTGTAGACCAGGGTCTGCTAATGTTTATTTAATTTCACTGTTTAGTGAGGTATTAGAAGTTATTTAGATAATAAGCCATATCACCTGATTTTTAGGTGAAAATAAAAGACTAATTGAAAGATAACAGTAGCTCCACGGGAGTCTGGCTCTGCAAGACCAGCCTTGGCCAGCCTAGTCTACAGTCACACCTACACAATGCCCATCTGTTATAACACAAAGCCCTAACATCCACCCCCCCCCCATCCAGACACTGATCCAATTAGAGGGAGGCTCAACAATAACTAGGCCTAAGCCCTCCCTCTCCTACTCAGCCGTCACACGTTAGCTAGCCGTGCTGTGAGAGGACAATCTGCCAAAGCCTGCTCTTTAATTAAACATCCCCAACTGGCCCTTGATAGGAGAGGTGCTGAGGAACCCCTTACTGACCCACTGACAGATGGGTCCGTGTTGCTATAGCAACCCAACAACAACTCCACCCTTTTCCAGCCCTTTTGGAAACCGCACTCTGCTCTCCACGCATTCAATCATTGGAAATAATACCGCTGATAATAATAATACTAATAATAATAATACCACCGATAATAATGATCAGAATAGACAGCTTTAAACATTTCAACGTAAAACTTAATATAGGGAAGCTTCTCCCCGTGTCATTGTGGGGTTTCCCCCCACAGTGCAAAAACATGCTAAGGTGAATTGGAGTAAATTGCTAAGTTATCTGTAGGTATGAATGGTATGTGTTCCTTGCCTATTCCTTGTCTTGCCCCCCATAGTTTCTGAGATATGGTCAGACCTCCTTCCAACCCCCGTGACCCTGCTTAGGACAAGCAGGTATGGTAGATCGATGGATTCAAAATGCCCCTTGTTCTGATTTCCCAGTTTTCGGAGCATGCCAGGCTTACCAGCTGCGACTGCAAGCATATGTCATGCTCTGCTTTGGCATTTCTGTGCTAAAAACATGTAAACGAAGTTCCAACTTATACTAGTGGCCAAAATTGTGGGAACACCTAGCAGTTTTGTCATTATGCTTTAAAAATTACTGCACAGATATTGGCATTAATGTTTACAAACAAAGAATGTTTACAAATATCATACACTGGATGATTAAATAAGTAACTGGAGCAGCAGCTGAATAATGTTCCCGCAATTTTGGCTACTTGTGTCTATTTCACATTTTTGAAGGAAATTATATTAAATCCACTATCTGTGTCTTTGTGGGGAAATCTGGTTCAATTAACTGCATTACAGAATCCCATCATGATGCAATCAGAGAGCTGCGCGCTGGCTTTATGCCTTGTGTGTCAGGAGTACTCCACTGGCCAGTGTGCACCAAGGCCCCGAATATTCTCAGAGGTTCTCTCTTGGTGGGAGCGACAGTGTTTTTCAGCAGAATTCAATGAAGCACAGCCAATCTAATGACGATGCACAATCCAATTAGATCCAATGAGAAGATAGCTTCAGAGAGATAGATGGGGGAGGTTAATTTGCTTTTTTTTCAGTGAGATGGCTTTTTCACCATGACAGTGAAGCGGCACAGTGACCCCAATGAGAGGAGTGAGTTCAGCAGTTAAGGAGCAGAGAAAGCATCGTTGCTCCATTTGTTGCTAATACTGCATGTGTTTTTAGAATAGCAGCACTGTGGCATCATTCTTTGGTGTTCTCTCCTCAAAGGGCTTAGTGTGTAGTGGACAGAGGTTACCTAAATCCAGCTACTGTGGAAACACGGGCACCGAAAGAGAAGAGTGTGAGTTTATTAGTAAAGTATTTCCCAATCCGGTCCTTAGGGACCCACAGACAATCCATGTTTTTGCTCCTTCCCAGCTTCCAACACGGACTGGGCCTGAGGCATGGAGGGGTAGGTTACCACAAGCCATCCTCAGCTCCGACTTTCCCTATTGACGTGGCCCTGAAACACCATTGCCTTTGTTAGCTGGCCACGGGGAAATTACAACCTGTCCTTAGACTGGCTATTCCCACTAGTTCTTGCATTTTTTAAGACTCACTTTTTTTCTGTGGCAAAGCACTGTCGAATTATTCATGAGACCTCCGTGGAGGTATTTCCGAAGATTTTAGTTTTATTACTATGATGTTACTGGACAGCATGGCTCTCAGGCCAAAATCTGTATGGAACGCAAACATTCCTGCTCATTCCTGGTTTACCCATCTTCTGGATGACTTATTTCGAAGTCTGATTCCCAGTGCTGCTGTTTGGAAGCGCAATCAAATAATTTCCTATTAATCCAGAGGAACAAAAAAAAAGGCTTCAGGACAAGAAACTCGATTGTATTGCAGAGGGAATAACTCACCAAAACAACGACTTTCCTGATGAAACAGTACTGATGGTCATCATGAGCATGCTACCATAGTCAGAAATGCCTATGTGAGCTTTAATGGAAAGTTACTAGTAATTTTCTTTGAATCATAGCCGCAAATAAGGTATAATGACTTATCAGTACATTTTTGGTGTGTCTTTGAGTGGAAGGTTCCACATTAGATGCTGTGTATCGCAGTACCGTGACTAGACAGGGCATGCCCTGCCCAATAGCAAACAGGAGTGGTAAAGAGAACAGCTAATTTGAGCTTTTAATGGAGCATAGTTCTTAATGAAGCCCTAACAAAGCCCCCCCTCCCACCCTGCCCTTTCTCTCCATCAGATCTCCGGAGTGTGCTTAAAATAGTATTCAGTGTTTTGGCCAGACCTGAGCTTGACTCGGCTCACAGGGCTGAATGTGAAAAGCAGCCGGCCGTGTGTGTGTTGGGAGAGAGCTCTGCAGGATGCCCTGCCACGTGCCTATGGAGAGGCTTTCATAGACTCTCAGTTGGCATCGACACGTGAGGAAACAAGACTGCAGCAGCTGGAGAGAGAATCTCTGTAATATGCACCTGATGTTATAGGTTTAAGGTTGATTATGAGGCATCACACACCTACCAGCAGAGCCATTTTTCCTGGGTTCCTCCCGAATGTCAAGGCCATGTCCCGACGCCCTTCTGTTTTATTGATTGTACTAGGAAGCCCCCGTAATTTGCACAGCCCTTAAACTTTATTATGAATAATCATCATACACGGATCCATAAGTTTTGTGTTTGCTTGACATTACACGAGTTGCCAGATTTTGAAACACAATCCACACACTAAATACTGTACAATTTCAACCCATCTGTTACTGAAACCTGGCAACCCGGCAGGTCAGTCGAATGCTGAATGAATGCTATATAAATTGATATGTGTTATGTACGACAGTGCTAAACTGCAGTGCTTCTCTTATAAACTGATGTTGATATTTTGTCAGAACATAAATATAAATAATAATATAAATCTGGTTATTTAATATTTCACTTATTTACTTACTTATCGAACCCCCCCCCAGGCAAAAAAAGAAAAACTCGCACATTTTGAAACCTAATGTTGGCAGGTATGGTATCAGTGTGAAGTGATCTTTACCTGTCTTGGTCAGGCAGGTAGAAACACCCACGATGCTGTCTATGCGAGTCCACAACCAACAGTAGAAAGTTGTTTTTGGCACAGATTGTGACCCCAGTGGACCCCCTTGGGGCCCCTGGATGTCTTACATTTTGCATCCTGCCACTGCCCTCTTAAGACAATCACAGGAGGAGCAGCGGAGAGTCCGGGGCTTGCTGTGTTTTCAGCTTATCGGAATGCTGCACCTTGAGGCTGAGATTGGTTTGCAAGACCACAGAGAAGATGATGATCTGTGTGTGTGTATATGTGTGTTTGATTATATGTTTGTAGGTGATTAAGAGTTGTACACCGCCAGTTAACAGCCCTTATAATTTGGTTTTTAATTATTTTTTTTACTTATTTCCTCTATCATTGTAAAATCTGTCATGAAAATATTTTCTTTGTTGTGCCACGTAGCATGTCATTACACTAAGACAGTGCATCACATTTGTTCTGAAGCAGATGATAACAGGACAGTATTTACTAAGCACAGCTACAAAGGGGGTGTTTATCAATGTCAAGAACGCAAAGAATGTGCTTGTGTTCTTGACAAGGGTGTTCTTTCGAACTTGCCTCCCAAGAACGAATTTGGGACACTATGAATCATGGGATTGTTCTCGATGGTAAGGATTCAATCGACGTATCCATGATATGTGGGACTGGGCAAGAACGACACCTGGGAATTTTTACCATCCTCTGTACTTCTGTTCTTGAGTATTGGAACTGTACTTTGGCAATGGAAGATGACACCACACGGGTACCCGAAAACACAAATGCAGTGGAGTTGGTTCCCCCTTTGCAGCTATAATAGCTGCCACTCTTCTGGGAAGGCTTTCCAAAACATTTTGGAATGTATCTATGGGAATTTTTGCCCATTTATACAGAAGAGTGTTCTAGTTCATCCCAAAGGTGTTTGATGGGGTTGAGGTCAGGGCTCTGTGTGGGCCAGGCAAGTTCTTTCACACCAACTGCACTCAACCATTTCTTTATGGACCTTGCTTTGTGCAATGGGGCACAGTCATGCTGGAACAAAAATGGACCTTACCCATACTGTTGCCACGGAGTTGGAAGTATAGAATTGTCCAACATGTCTTGGTATGCTGACACATTAAGAGTTCTCCTCACTGGATCTAAGGAGCCTAGTCCAACACCTGAAAAATATTCCCATTATCCCTCCTCCACCAAACTTTACAGTTGACACAATGCAGCCAGGCAGGTAAAGTTCTACTGGCACCTGCCATACCCAGATTTCTCCATCAGACTGCCAGGCAGAGAAGCGTCATTCATCATTCCTCATGGTGTAGTGGCATTGTACTAAACACCATGGAAGCCCATTCCATGAAGCTCCCAGTGTACAGTTTTTGTGCTGGGATTAATGCCAGAGAAAGTTTAAAATTCTGCAGTTATTGAATCAACAGAGCGTTGCCGATTCATACGCACTTTGCACCTCAGCACTCAGTAACCCCGTTCTGTTACTTTACATGCTCTTCCACTTTGTGGCTGAGTTTCTGTTGTTCCTAAACACTTCCCCTTTGCATTAACACCACTTACAGATGACCGTGGAATATCTAGCAGGGAAGAAATTTCACGAACTGACTTATTGCAAAGGTGGCATCCTATGACAGTACCACACGTGAATTCACTGAGCTCTTCAGAACGACCCATTGTTTCACAAATATCTGTAAACCTGACCACATGGCTAGGTGCTTGATTTTATACACCTGTGGCCATGGGTCTGAATGAAACACCTAAATTCAATGATTAAGAGGTGAGTCCCAATACTTTTGTCCATATAGTGTATATAAAGGGAAAGGTTCCAACATGGCTCCTCTGTGATAGTGGCTATTGCACACTTCTGTGATTTTCCTTCACCTGGTTCCTGGCAGTACTGTGCACTCTACTCCTTGGCTGTGGGCAAATTGATAAACTAGGCCCAGCTGCTGCAGTTGCAGAGAGAGAGGGGAGAGCAACATCTCATCTTCTGGGATGTGTGTAACAATTCTCTCCTCCAATTGTTTTTCAAATAAAGTTGTTCTGGCTTCAGCAAAATTATTTGCTACATGGGTTTTTTTGAATTTTCAGCTATGCCTGCAGAAGTCGACTTGATTCAACTGCCTTAAGGTGAAGACCCCTGGGGATGACATCCGAAAGGGTAATGCGGATGCCCGAATCCCGCGCCGTGTGCATATTTGTCTAGGAAGGAATCCAGTGCTGCCCTAATGCTACATAAAATAGCTTTAGATAATATCTGAAGGACACCAGCATTAATTTAAATGTCAAGCTCTGACCTTCAGAGACAAAAAGGAACCTGAACAGAAAAGAATAGTAGGAGAACAAATCCAGGGAATCTCAAATTAAACTGATGAAAATGGGTTCGTTCTTCCAACTACACCAAACACAAAGGAACCAAGTATTACAGAATATCCTCATAAACTGAATAAAAAACAACATTGTATGAAAATATTGCAATAATCCAAGTGACTGGCGCAGAACAGAACAGATGAAAACAATGATAGGTATATCCTTGATTCCTGTTCATCGCCCTCATGTTTTCATTTTTTAACATTTCTTATGAATACAGACTACTGACACATAGTGACTAGCATTATGCATTTATGTATGACTATTGGGGGTGTAATATAACTAGAAATTGTGGTTTGACAGGCTTATATAGATTCCCTTTATGTAAACTGATTTTTCCTGAGGGTGAGAAGGGTCCAGAGGTCAGGAAACTGTAATGTATTGGGGAATAAAGCATGCAGTACCAGATGTCTGAGTGTTCATATGTGAGCTGTTGCCAGGAGTCACCTGACATATAACATGTCGTCGATTGATCCAAGGGCGACGTCCCCCCAGTGTTGCAACTGGTGTTACAGGTTTAAGGCCGATTATGACCAGGACGTAGCAGATACCTGCCAGCACACCTGTCTTTCCTGGGTTTCTGCCATATTTCTAGGCCATGTCCTGGCACCTTCCCATTTTATTGTTCCTCCTGTGAAACTCCTGTAATTTGTATGGCCCTTAAACTTTAGCCCTTAAACTTTATGAAGAATAATCATAATATAAGGTTCCATAAATTTTGTACGTCTGTCTGAAGTTACCTAAGTTGCCAAATTGTTTCTGAAACATAATCTACACATATAATTCACACACTACATACAATTTCAACCCATCTGTTACTGCAACCTGGCAACCCACATCCCCATTAAAGGCCGGCAGGCCAGTTAAATGCTGAATGAATTAGCTAGCTTTATAAACATAAATTGATATTTATATACATAACATGTTGTCGATTGATCCAAGAGTGACCCCCCCCCCCCCCACAAGTCTGCCTCGAGGAACATCACCAGGAGGGTCATTTCTCTAATGACAGGACGAGCACTCAGAGACAATGGTGCCCTTTTTAGCAGGGGCACTGAACAATGGAGTCCACGCATAATATAACCATCTGTACAGGCATTTAAAGGATTATACACAGAAAGCATTACTGGTTACAGGGTGGGATGCAAGGCAGAAGAGAATGAGGAATTTGGACGTTAAGAACCAGTAAGAAGATAAGGAAGGTAGCAGTATCTGTCTGTTGGTTGCTTCTTTTTATTAAATATTGTTTTGAATTATGGATATTAATGGTATCGAGGAAGCTGAGTGCATGTACAGAGACCCACAAAGTAAAATTATCTATCTATCTATCTATCTATCTATCTCTCAACCACACATTGACGTGGGGCATGGTAAAATGAAGAGAGGTATTTCAGATTTACCTTAATTCATTCAGCAGACACTTTGTATCTATAGCAGGACACAGTTGAGAAAGTCGGGTTAGCCAGTGCTTGCACCAATTGGGGTTAAGATAAAATCACTCTGCTGACCAGAGTACTCAAACTCGCAACCTTCTGATTACGGGCACAGAGTCCTAACCCACAGAGCCACTCACCACCTCTCCCAAAATTTCATATGAAGATGCAAAATTATATAGTAAGACACTGTAACAGCCTAAGAAGTAAGACACGAGAGACTGAATGTGGAGAAGTGAGCAGAAGAGTCCATTCCTCCCTCCGCGGGTCACAGACCTCTGCTGCCACGTGGCGGCCCAGCCTACTCCCAGGCCCTGGAGCACTCTGTCTGCTTGGCACCTGCCCTGTGGTCTGGCGTCTGAAGCCCTCTGCTCAGAAAGACAACTGCTGCTGCTGCGGAATAGGGGAGAGAGAACATGGCAAAGAAGAGGGAGCAGGACTGGGGGGCGGGGGGACTGCCTGGGGCATTCTGTCCCACCAAACCGTCTCTAAACTGACCCAGTGGAAAGTATTAAAAAGAGCTTAAAAATGCCCAACCCCGGCCAAGAATATACAGTGTACCATTTCAGACTGAGCGAGTGGGTCTTGATGATTGTATCACATTGTGATTATGATTAGTTTACCATCTGCTTTGAATGGCCTCTGTACCTCTGTGTCTTTTACAGTGACTCTTGACTGCAAACCCCTTTATCCTTCAGGGTCAAACAGCTTCATAGCACCTGGAAACCATCATTAGTGCCTCACCTCCCCACCTTGCTATCAGCCTATCACACAGAGCAGCCTACTTGAGCAGCACGCTGCCAGCTCATCACCCCTCACCATTTCCGATGGTATGAGCCGTTCTTCCACAACTCTCAGCAGTCTTCTCAGTCCCCCTCCCTAGATGAATCCAGCATAACGGCTCCTGTTTGTGTCTTAGCTGCAGCCTGGCTTTTTGTCCTGTTTAATGTATTGGCAGCCATACAGCATGCCAGGCAGGACTCTTCAGCGCTTAGAGTTTAAGGAAGTGGATAGAGGAACAATGCAGTTACTTTTTAGTATGTGTCTGAAAGGCACTTATGATCAACACAAATTAAAACATACTTCTGAGGCTGGCAGTGCAAACAGTAATGTGTTTGCTGGCAGGCAGTGTATTTAAAACCTTGGAGCACAGTCCTTTGACCCCACATTTCATGATGGCTGATAAGCAACCTAATAAAATACATTTGTTTCAATAATATCATTTCAAAGCATCTGAAGATGTCACACTGATCTTCTCCCGATATACCACCTCTCTTTCTGCATCAAATGCTAATCTTGCCGCTATCTGACATCTCAGGTTTTAATCAAAGGCTGACAGATGTTGACACCCGGCCGATGTGCCCCCTCTCCTGATACACATTCACACCCTCCAAGTCCCAGCCAGAGCCATCCAAGGCCCACGACACAATGGGGGCAATAGATTATTGGGGGCCTCCTGGTGACCCCGCCCCCCCCCCCAACACACAGTCACATAAACGTCAGGAACGAGAAATGAGGTCAGGGCACCCTCTGAGATGGAAATGTCTGCCACCCCCAGTGGGGGAGACAGGCCACTTTTTTGTGTTTGGATCTGTCATCAGAGGTCCAAAAACCTCTCTGTGATCCATTGACCTTTCCAGTTGGGAAGCAGTTGAATATAATGTCATTTTCTGTGTGTGTACATGTTTTGATAACCTTCTGAAGCTGTTATTTTATTTTTTTTGGGGGGGGGGGGGTATCCCTGATAAAATTCCACTTTTGTAAGCCTAGCTTTAAAAATGGTAGTTTTTTTCAGAAAGTCAAAACTGCAGCAGAGCTTTGTTTCTGTGTGTGTGTGTGTGTGTGTGTGGTCATGTATATATTACATTGTGGAGACCATGAATGCGTGATAAATTATGAGACCAATGAGATAAAAACTGTTATTTTATAAAAAATCTGTGACTACAATCAAAAAGCTGAAACTGCCAAAAGAGTTGTATTTTGTATGGTTACTTATGGTTAAGGTTAGAGCTCGGTGGGGGTTAACCATTGTCATTGTTGGATTAGGGTTACACCCACACAAATGAGTGGACGGTCCCCACAAAGATTTGAATACAAACAGAATAAGATACAGGTCAAAGCTGCATCAAAAAAAGTACAGAAAGATTGCAGCAACAAAAGAGAAGACGATCAATACTAGGGTCAATAGAGGGAAATCAATCAATGCATGACGTCTGGCATGAATGCATGTCTAATGTATGACTGACTTGGAGACAAATGGAGTGACATTGTCACCAAAGAACAGTATATAATTAGCTGCATCTGTTCAAAGCATTTAACACTTAACAGTGTTGAAGCAATGAGCCCATCCTAACATCGCAGCCCATCCCCAGAATGATGCACTATATGAGGGAAGCAGTGGCCGATGCTCTGAACACTTGTGGTTCCTGTCAACCTACATTTATACAAAAGTATATATTTACTTTTACTTATTTAGCAAACACTTTATCCTACAATTAATAAATACACAATCCCTGGAGTAACCGGGGTTAAAGCCGTGCTCAAGGTCCCCATGGTGTAATGACTCTGTTGACCCTATTCACAGTTGTAACCCACACAGCCACACACCACCCCAAGGAGGTTTATACACACATAGTTCTTTTCCTGTTGATTTAGTTTAGTTGTTTAGTGCTGTTTGCTAAAGCTTAAGTTTGAGTTGTGGGGCTGCAACCAAAACAACGACACTGAACAAAACAATGCACTGTCTATACACTGCTCTACAAAGACAAAACACAGACAAAACTATGCTGATGCAGAAACTGAGACAAAGGGCTTCAACGTATTTGACTGTCCACCTGTATGTGTAGTAGGCAAGTAAATAAAACATTCCTGTCAACAAAAAGAGATTTTGTGACGAGGTAAAACAGAACCAAAAAGACCCCATTTCTAGCATAACTCAGTTTTGATAAAGTATGTGTATGTGTATTTGTACACCAGTATAGTGATTCCATTTTCCATGGTCTGTGCTCTAATTCTTTAGATATTTCAGGCTACTGTTTGCTTTATTTGTATATGATTAAAACGGGGTCTCTTCATTTTGCTATAGCTAAACAAATGCGGTATTACGTCATGTGACCCATACAAAGGACACAAACTGAAACAGGAGAAACAGAGCGCTCTCAGGTTCTGAGACATCCCTACCCCTGGAGAAAATCCACTGCAAGCGGCTGACGCAAGCATTAGTCAAGAAGGGATACCCTATCAAGAGGACAAAATGCCTTTCAAAGCTCTTTGAGAATATAAATAATGAAAATCCTCTTTGCAATGTTACTACTCCAAACAACCAATACAGGATGAGATACATAAGTGGCCCAACCTGTTGGCATCTCAAAACTGGGAAGGAAAACCACATATGATGTAATCATATAAATGCTATAACTTAATGCATACTCCTGACTGGTCCCCTGGGTCCTACGTTGCAACAGGTTCTCCCTGGCTTACATATGTCTATCTGTTGTAGCTGTGGGCAAACTCACTTTTAAGGTTTTGTTGACAAGTTTTGCCAGGGGCAGAATATATATATATATAGTATTCCTGCAAATATAAATGTCTGTGCTGTCTGTGTGATGACAGTCCTGTTATCAGCGGTGCTGTCCATGTGTTCAAATGTCAATAAATGATAAATATCAATCTTTTGCATGCATGTAATAAAACATGTCTTTTGATTTTTCATCAGTATGTATTGATTTGTGTGTCTTCAAACTCATCCTACACCTAATTTCTAAAGGCTGATGCCTTTTGCAAAGAAATGTTAGCAGGCAACAGACATACCGGGTTCAGCTGGTGTTACCATCTCTAATAAACAAGGAAGATTGGCCAAATTATTCTGTTATCAGTCTGCTTCGTTTTTTAAATAGAATCTTAGAGCTGCAAAACACTCGTCTTGGAGCACTGGCACGTTGTTCAAATGCCTATCATTCTAGCTGCTATAAAATCTGCTATTCTACAAGAACGAGATGCTCTTCCAAACTTATAAATATTGATGTCATCTTTTCTACACAGGAAAGTATTCAAGTAGAAATTTCAGCATTGCTTTTGCAAGTATACATCTCAAATCAGCCCATGCAGGCTGCGATAGCGTGCATAAAATAAAATTTTATGGTATAATTTATTCTTTTGTTAGGTTACCCCTTTGGAGTTTTAAGAGTTTTCATTAATCATTGCAATAAATGCAGTGATAATAAGAAGACATAGATAGTTAGATTGTATAAGATTCCACCTGCAGTTCAAACACATACACTTAGATGAACTTTTGCATTCATATCACTCATAGCATATAAGGATATGCCTGTCCTGCTTCCCATTCTGCCCTCTGCCAGAGGTGGAAAGGTCAGGTGCAGAAAGTGATTTTATTTCAACCAGTCAGTTGACTACTCTGTGACTGTGACTCTTTACGTTCAACTGGTTGGTTGAAACAAAATCTTGGTCTAGATTTTTACTTTCTGGACCTGAACTTTCCACCTCTGCCCTCTGCTTCCAGGGACAGGCTCCAGGCTATGAAGGATATGTTCGATATCAGAGTGATGTAAATCCAGATCAGGTTTAACTCTGAGGTTTGATTTAGCTTATGACTTGCTTGCATGTTAAAGATCTGGTTAAGCATTATTTTTGACAGAGAATCAATTGACATTGGAAAGAAATTAAAAAGACAAAAGAAAGCTGACGTTTCAGTCCTTCATTCGGAGCACTTGCAGACGCCAGTGAATGCGTCTTCGGTATTGTCCAAGGAGTCCACAGTCATTGGATCTAAAGATTTCTTGCCATTTCAACTATTCATTTTTTTAACCAGTCAGCCCCCAGGTTATCATGGTTCTGCCATCCTCACATTCTTGTGCAGTGATTGCACCTGTCACTTCAGAATGGCCACCCATGTATCGGGCGTTCACAGAGGCCTGACTCTGAGGCCACAGGGTGACCCAGATAGTGTCAGGTCTGTCAGGGATGGCTAAGATCCTCCTGTGGACCTCTGAGTTCACACACTTTGAGACTTTCATTTTAGATTTGGAAGGGAAACATCACTAAATATAGGTCAGAGATATTCTCCACACATTCCTCCAGGAGACCCTTTTACCTGTCACAAGTATGTTTGTCGATGAAGTGCACCCGCCTCCTGGGGTCAATCTAAAGGAGGTTCAATACATTTTGCTCTATTTCACACCCACCGCTGCACAAAAAAAATACCTAGTAGAAAAATTTGGGAATGCCCAGCGTAAAACGTTAAGCATCACAGAGGAAACAAAGCTGAAGATAATGAGAAAGCTGATTTTGACAAGGTAGTAAATCATGGGTTTTATCCAAAGCTGTCTTTCAGTGACCCTCCCTTTCCTCAACTATCTGTGCTGCCTCCTGACAGTTCGCACCCTGCCCGCTCTGCTTGTCCTGAGTTCCTGGGAGCGATCTATTATTCTTGGCCACTGGAGCCCTCAGCAGTGGCTGTGAGTTACCACTGCTGGCCATTTGTAAAGCGCTCTGCATTGTACAAAGGCACCCAGCCCCATGAGCAGAGCGATTAACATTACAAAACCAGAAGACGGAATCCCTCACTTGTATGACAGTGCTCTATAATCAACACCACCGTAGTGATATTATTTCCATTTAAAACCTTTTTTAAACCAACATCGGCAGAACAAATGGCACTGTTTTGTTGTTCGGAAAAGTGACTGGTTGGCACCTTATTAGAAGCATGGCAGAATTTGACAGGGATCTTTTTGGACGCCCTGCTCAGAAACGGCAATTGGTCACATAAACAGCACAATGACCGTTTAACTGTTTGCCTCACTAGAACAGACAACCTGAACTCAGTGCACCCCGGATGAGTCTCAGCCACTTGCCCTTGTTTCCATTCCCTGTACTGCTCTCCATTAAGGGGACACTGGTGACATTAAAACTTCCTTGAGGTATTTGTCTGTCTGTGTGTAATATTCAAGTATTTATTTCTGGAATAGCATCATATGTTCCTAACTTCCCTGTGAAATGTAACACATACAAAGTTACTCCTGCAGTGAAATGATTTGGTAGAGGGGCAAAGGCCCAGAAGTCTCGGTGATCAGAGACACCGTTTGGGGCAGCCCTGACACTAGCGACTCATTGCATTATTATTCATGGTTATGAAAATGAAGTAGAACAGTATATTATAGGAAGAGGGAATATTCTTTACAGGTACCTGTGATAAATAGAATCAGTATTAGCCCAAGGTAACGGCAAATGAGCTACATAATTTTATTTTTATTATATACTTATGTATTTTTATTCATGCTTTTTCAAGAAAATTATCATTAATTTTGTCTTATAAAGTCTAGTATAAGGTATCACAATTGCTTTTTTCTTATGTAAATCCATCACCCAAAAGTCAATAACATTTTATTTAATATAGATATTGAATTAAAAAATGGCAAGAAATGAAAATGATTCCCTGACACCCATCAAAGAAGCCAGTTAAGTGGGAGTTTAGCATTTTAAAGTCTACAAATCGGGCACAAACACATTAGCTGGGAAGATATGAGATTGAATAGGGTAGCCAGCGATCATGTGATCAGCCAATCATGTGATGAGGGTGGTGGACATGAGTCCTGAGAGACAGCCGACACAGATGAGTCTATCAGTGAACTGGATCATGCTGGTGACTATGCCTTTCTGAGCACTGTCTGTGATCTATGGCAGTGTTTCTCAGTCCAGTCCTTGGGGGCCCACAGACAGTCCATGGTTTTGCTCCATCCCAGTTCTTGCTAGGAGGGAGCAAAAATGTGGACTGTCTGGTAGCGGGCTCGGAGGGAGCAAAAACATGGACGACTGTGGGTCCCTGAGGACTGGAATGGGAAACACTGATCTATAGTCTTGGGACCAGATGGCCATGATTAGAAGGCAGAAAGCAAGGCTAAGACAATCACTTGACATTTTTCAATAAATATTTTAATTTTATAGGAAGCAAGACAGCCAACTGCAATACGGAATTGCCCTGGTGCCCTAAGCCACTAATGAGAGAAACAAGGATTTGAAACCCTCAGTGGTTGGGATTACAGTGCTCTGTCAGTTACCAGCTGGATTAACTTATTTCCCAGTGGTTACTTTGGGTTCCCTTGGGGTAAATCCACCTATCTTGGATTTCAAAGTCTTGTTTCTCCCATTACTTCCCTAGGCTATAGTAGTATTATAAGAAAAACAAGAGCTATTCCATATATAGGTACCTATGAAGGACACAGTCAAGGTCATATCAGAGCACAGCATTGGAAGGGCTGTCTGAGCAGCATGTTAGCATTTGAGCGCATGGCTACGCATCTCATCAACGACAGACAGGGTCCATATCATCGTCTTTAGGTATATCTAAGATTTAACATAGAGATTTTTACCCAGGATTTAAATAGGTCGCATGTCTGGATCATGGAAATTAGCCAGCAAGTTTCACTATGTAACTAACTACAGGTACAGTTTTCATTAAAAAAAAAAGTGAATTCAGTCCAATTCAAATTGTAGCATCAAGCCAAACAGCATGTTTTAACTTCAAATTTGATCAGTTATTTAATTGGAGAGGCCATTAGTTACTTTTATGGGCATCCAGGGCCTTAGCCTTGAAGCAATAATGCTTGACTTGGGTTGGAAGCAAGTGTTACTGTCTCTCACTAACTTACGGAGCCTCCTTAATAGTGCGCCATACAGTGTGCTCACACAGCAAGCCCCACAAAGAGAAGGCACTGCTAGAGAAAAAAAAGGGTGATTTTACTTAAGTGATTTCTTGATTATTAAAGTTTTAAAATGTGTATAAACAACCATCCATGTATCAGACAGGCAGGTATAGAAAATGGATGGATGGATGAACAACTGAAACAGCTTTAGTAATTTCAAACATGAAGGTGGAGCCAGCTGACTTGTTTCAAACACATGTTACGGGCATTTTTAATAATAATCATTTGTATCAGTTATTTACAAGCTTGACCTTGTTGGTATAACTGAGCTAACAAACAGACAGGCCTACCAGGGGTAAAGAGATCAAAATATTTATTTGCAATAACGGAGACTGGTCATTTGGTGCTTCCAGCACTCATTTTTTTAAATTTAAAATGCACTTATAACCTGAACACGTATTGAGCCTCAGCACAACCTTGCAACCTTGCAATGAAATCCAATGCTAGGCCAGTGCACCATCTCTGTGTAAACTGCCTATCTGTATGAATAAAGAGAAAAATTATATGCATTACCGCATTACCATGTCTTAGGCTCCCTAGGATCCTGGAACAGACTTTGGATTTTTGGAAAACATGGAGGGGGAGCCTTAATAATTTAAAAACATATTTTTTTTTGCATTTTTTACTATTTTTGTTTTTTGGCTGTAAGAATATAAGATTTGCAGCTGGTGGAGCACATAGACATTTTAATAAATCCTGTGAGATGTTTCAGCCTGTCCTGTAGCCCAGTTACTCAGATGCTTCTCATCTGCAGAAGCTGTAAATGGTTTCAGATACACAGGTGATTGTGTTGGAACCACGGGGTTACTATTGCACTTGTAGGGTTACCATATACACTCATTACACAGCAGTCTATTTATTGACCATTCTCCCAGGCCTGCCAGGCAGAGGAGATTGGGGGTGTTAGATCAGGCATGAAGTTGTGCAGGGAGAGTGAATTTGGGAGTAAAGATTCATGCTTCTCCCTGCAGTGTACAAAATGGGGCCATGTGAGATACAAAACTAAGCAGGCCCTGCTTTTTGAGATGACCTCCTCACCTCCGCAGTGGGGTGGCTACACATGTCACAGACACTCCTGAGGTCAGAAGTATGTCAGTCAGCATCAAGTCAGCCTCCCTTCCTGCTTACTGGCAATCCCTTTATCACAGGTTGCCTTTGTGGATAATTAGCAGGAAAGATCAACAAACACCAGGACATTAGTGTAGACTGAGGTGGGAGGAGGGGGCGCTGTTCACTGTAACCTGGTTATTTTGTTTGCCGTGGGAGGGAGAAGCATTCAAGCTCACTGTCTCACACACACAGAGGAAAAATCTGATGACCTTTATTTTATTTTATTTATTTTATCAGCCCTGCTTGTCCTTTGCTAGCTAACTTCTCTCTAATTATCCCACTGCTGTTGTGTCCAGCATTTGGGACAAGAATAAGGTCACCGATCGTAGGCCAGCATCCTTCATTTTTAAATGTAATCAACACTGCTGCAACAAAAATTAGCATATTTAAAAAAAGAATTAGCAAGTCACTCACAATGCACCAAAACCACAAGCTATATATAGAAACAGTTCTAAGAACAAGAAGCTGATCTGTCTTAATATCGGTGTCCCTCCCCCATGTGGACAGGCTTTCCTGCCCAAAGCACGCTTAGCAGTGAAAAGTCAATTCGCTCCATTTAAATAGCCTGCTTCAAACCTTCCTGACTCCATAAAGCAGCAGGTGTGCACAAAGCATTCCCGTAGAGATTTAACATTATAGCACAAGCGATTGTGGTGAGCTTACAAAAATCTTTCTGGAAAACACACTTCAGACATCACTATGTGTATCCATTTATTAAGTGATGCAAGCTGTGCAAATGCTAGGAAGATCTGTGGACATGGTGCCAATTCCGCATTACACAGCTCACTCACTGAGTACACTTATTAAAGAAACACCAGGTTGAGTATATTTTCCCAATTTCCCGAATAACAACCATAAATAAAGCCCTCTTTTAACCCCTTATCTAGTGCATTGCTAGTGCCTCAGGCAGCATAGGGCAGAGAACATGCTAAAACAAATGCCAAGACACGGAGAATCTGGATATAAAAATAAAAATACATTTAATTGCCTTAGGAATGCCGGAAGTAAATGGAGTACCTTGTGGAAAGCCACAAAACATGGGGAGAACTCCACACACAGAGCGGGGGGGGAGAGATTTGAGACCCCAACGTTGGAGCTGTGAGTTAATAGTGCCACTCACTGAGACACCCTCAGGCGAACCAGATAGCGCTTAATTACTCGGCGTCTGGGGGAGAAAACGGGAGTAAGAATGATAGTGTTTTTTTAATGAACAAAATATAGCATGCATAAAGGGTGACCATTTGTAAAGAGTCACATGGATCTCAATTAGTAACATACACTTAGTCTACACTTTATTATCTACTAATAAGCAGGATGCTCTTTTGCCTCCAGACCCACTTCAAAATTCAACATCTTGTGTGTTCAGACACCTTTCTGCACACCACTGTTATGCTGAGCTGTTACTGTATCACTTGGGGCAACATGTCTCCCATCCATCTTCTAGCTGCTTCAGGGAGGGGATATAAATCAAAATAAACATACATTTTCCTTCAACAATACCCAAAAAAAACTCTTTCAACAAATGACAAGTGCCTGACAGCAGTTAAACGTGACACCCTAACCCACTGCGTCATCAGCTCCTCCTTGTTCTGTTTCCGCAGCGTACTGATCTCACACGTCTCTCATTGCAACCTAGACATAATTTTGTTGTGAAGTTTTACCTGCACCGTGTGATCCTGAATGCCCTTTGTGGGGTCTTGTTATATTGGTTTTTCATGTTCTCTTTTGTTTTGGGATTTCCCCGTGGAATACTCCTGCAACCCATTTGCTGTGTCTATGCATTTGAGTGATAGAAAACATCAAATCTCAGTATTAATATAAAGTCTTCTGATTTTTATAGCAGGCTTAAGAACAACTACACTAGGGCCACACTGATGAGAAAACGCCTAAATATTTGACTTTTTTAATAACGTGATCAACATCTAAATTAAATCAGAGTGATAATCTACATTTACTGACATTGCATCAAATGTACTTAAATCGATTTTTAAAGAGATGTACCGTGGAAGATTTGCTGATCGAACTGCAAAATGGAGACCTTTTGTGAATCTTAACAGATATTTTTCAAAGAAATTTAACAAATATGACAAGCCAAAGCAGAAAAATCTCATAGCCCTTTCCCCACTAAATCCATTATATACTGTATTGTAGCCCTGGAGCATGCTGGGAAACTGAAAATAGCTCCCCTCTGTATGTTATTGTTAATACTTGAGGTGTTCCCGATTGTTGTGTGTGCCGTTTCCTGTGTCTTGTGTGAACCCTGTCCATCCTCACGTGTCTTTAGTCATTGTATAAACCCACCACCCACCATGTGTGTGCTTTACTGTCCAGCATCAGACCTCCCCAGGTTTTCCCATTTTGTGTGGTTCAGTGGTTGTTAATGCAGGTGTTAGTCTTTTTAAGGCCTTAATAATGGGGTGTATTCTTCTTTTAAGAAGAAGCCTCTTTGTCTTTTGCTACAACTGCAATGCTTTGGTCTGCCAGACATTAGAATATGTCTTAATGTTTTTTTCTTTTCTTGCTTTTGTAGGTTTGATTAAGAAAAAAAGCTAACAGTTTAGGAAACGTCGACCAATGAAGGTCAAGTCTGCTTTTTCACACGCCAATGGATAGTAACTATCACTGTCACCGTCTGCTCACAGTTCAAACCGGCGCCTGTTCGAGCCTCCTGCAATTATCAGATTTATTTCAGAGCTTTGAACCATTTTTCCGGAGGCTGAACGTACATGCAACCCCAGAAACATCTCCGCAAAAAGTTCTGGGCAAGTTTGTGGTCGAGAGCTCTTTCATCTCCTCTTTAAAAATGAACTTGTGCCAAATCAAAGGCCGCCTGTGTCCAAAGGTTTTTGAAGGTAACAGTAGTGCGCTCAGACAGAAACCGCTAGCTGGAACAGGAACAGCTGGGACTAAAGCCTAACTCTCCATCAGGATCGAGTATCTTTGAAGAATCAGCTTTCATCTTCTCCCGTCAGCTTGTTTTCCCACAACCTTGCTCCTCAGACCCAAAGTCCTGGGTGTACAGCACACACTTCAACACATATTTTAAGGCTTTAATAATGGATGGCTTTAGTGTTGAGAAGCCCAGCTTTTGACTATATTTATGGATCTGCATTCATGTGCAGGTTTAGTTGAGAATGTCTCCTGGAAAGTACTTCCTTCTCTCACTCAGCTAATTTCCCAGCTTCCTCACACTGGATTACTCGGAAAACGAAAAGCTCCCTTCCTCTTTATTTGTCCCCAGAAGTGAGACTCTGCCCCTGCCTTGAGATGGCCGGTTCTACCAGCACCTGGCAGCGAAGCTCTATCTTTAGCCCGGCAGGACGAGAAGCAACCTGCTCAGCAGTCACTAGGCACATCCGTTACTGGGCAGATTAATGGCAGCCCCCGCTGCTGCTTTCTTTGGTCCGGGGTGACGTACATGACATGAGTGTCCTTCTGCTCACAAAGGAGGGAGCCCCCCCCCCCCCCAGGTACAGTGGGAGCCCAGGGGACACCTGGGAAACGATGCGCATGGTCCGTAATGAGCGTGTGCCGGATGTGGGGGGCAGAGCTGCTGACGTCCCAGGATCCTTCTCCTCCTACCCAAGGAAACACTAACTGTGCATACGTCAGCACCAGGCTACAGTCATACTGTCACATATTATGCTATAGAATATTGTGCACTCTTTTATGTAACGTACTGCAGTCACTATGACATTTTAAAGCAAATGTGCCAAAAAAAATTGAATATAGGTTCCTAACCATAAACATCTCGCTCAACATTTAAGTCAAGTCAAGTCAAGTGAATTTTATTTATATAGCGCATTTTCACAACATTACATTGTCTCAAAGCGCTTTACATAATCTCTGCCCAAAGCCCCCAATGAGCAAGCCAGAGGTGACAGTGGCAAGGAAAAACTCCATAGAAGGAAGAAACCTTGGGAGGAACCAGACTCAAAGGGGGAGCCCATCCTCCAGGGGCAGGCAGAAGAGATCAAATTATATTGTCACGGAGCAGAGGGCAGGCAGGTGATGGCAGGAAGGTGTTGGTGCTTCTTCAAATAGTAGGATGAAATAGTAGCATTTAAGCTTCTAGTGTGTGACCTGGGCGGCATTGGGAGATTGGGCCCCCCAATAAGCCATAAGTAATCACGACCCTCCTCCCCCCAGAAGAAAGAAAATGACACACCATTGTAGATTATCATACTTTTAGGAGAGTCATGAGTTACTCTGCCCAGTGCCAGGTGGTGTGGGGTCTCGCAGATCAGCACTGCAGCTTCTCAGTTCAAAGCCTGTGGGTTTGCATCTCACCCGCCACATTCAAGCGAATTCCAAGAAGCATCATCCACAAACCCAGCGATGGCCACGTCAAGTTAGCTGTGTACCTGCTAACAAATGCTTTTCACAGGGAACTTAGCACTGACCCAGCTGGTGTACTAATCCTCACCAGTGACTCTATCTGGGCCAGGTTAGTGTGATGGTCGCTGGGTGCCTGTGATAGGCTGTCTGTCTCAGCAGACACAGACACACACACCCTCCCAGCCATCAGGTTTTATGATTACCTGACTCCGAGCAGACTGGGCTGCCGGTTCTATGACAAGGCGTGAGATGTGGTCATGACTTCAGCAGCACCCCCCCCCCACCCCCTTCCCGTCTCCGGGGCCCCGTGATTCAGAGGGGCCCCATTGTGATCTGGGGGACGTGGCCGAGCCTGGGGAAGAGTAAGCCCATCATTTTCCTGTCTGGGTTTGGATGTTGTCCAGCTGAGAGAAAAACACCCAGCCCCCCCCCCCTCCAAAAATAATTTTAAAAAAAAGTAATTATGGCTATGATTATACCACAATAACCTGCATTTTCCTTCTTCGTTTGGTGCAAAACCACATCACATAACCCTGACAGCCATTGTTCCTGCTCGGGACTGAGGAGTTGTCTGGAGCTGTATGGTACTTGTACAGCTGGGGAGAATGGGGCAGGGGGGGTCAGTTTGGTGGAGGAAACAGATGGGAAAAAGCAGCCTGTTAATATTTGCTTTTAAAGATATCATAATGGAAACGAATGGTTTCCTTCTATTTTAGTGTCAAGCATATAGCAGGAAAAACAATCAAGATGTAATGTAAAAAAGGCCTGTTTAATAGGGGCCTCTGCAATAGCTGGTTCATTTGCTCCCATAGTGTAACTGCCCTCATAAGACTGATCGGTGATCGTTCAGGCCGGGAGTGAGTAACATTGCCTGTGATGCTTATTTTCTCCCAGATTTGTCCCAGGTTTTGCAACTTGTCTATAAAAGGTACAGATTTTTCACTCTCACTCTCTCTGGGGATGCACCGTTCATGCTTTGCTGTTTCCACATTTAATGAAACCCCAAAAGTGTCCGTGAAATGATACACTCAGACAGGCACGTGCACATGCCGCACGCTATCGCACGCCTCCAGTTGTCCGTAAATGCTCACGTTCCGCCAATTTGCGATTAGAATGACAATGCGGCTAGCTGTCACCTAATGTGCCTCTTAGTGGACTTACTGCAGGGCATTGTAATTAAGATGCCCTTAATCGGCGTGTCTGCGTGTGGGGGGTTGGTAAGATAAGCATTGTGCTGAAGGCTGTAGTGATGGATTGGGAATGAATAGCAAACGGTGTTCATACCCGTGGAGTTTGGAGGCTTACTGTTCCTCATATTCAGGCTCTGATGTCATGAATTTTATCTTTGCCCATGTGGCTCAAACCATGCTCAAAAGGACATGAAAGTATTGTTAGGGTTTACATTAAGAGGGCTGAGCACAGTCTGGTGACATCTTTACAACACCAAAGAGTCCACAGGCTTCTCCTCCAAGTATCCTATAGCAGAAGTGGACAATCGTATCGGCAAAGGGCTAGTGTTTTTGCACGTTTTTGGGACAACCTTTAGGTCAGCTGTTCAAACCCAGGTGTGAAGACTCTTCAGCCAATCAGTCCTCTAATTAGTAATCTAATTAGTCAGTTGCAGCGAAAACCCGTAAACCTATCGGCCCTTTCTGGTTAAGACTGCCCATCCCTGTCCTAAAGGATCAGGTTGCAAAATGCATGGTATTGAGAGAAACCACATCTTACCAAATTGTCATTTCTGGAAACATGGCATTTGTCTTGTTATTCAAACTGACTCATTGATGTTACACAGCTCACTTGGTTTCAAGTTCAATAACTACAGAGTAGGATTTTCCAAATGTATAAAAAACACATATGAAATGATTCACAAATTTGTTGTTTTTGGTGGCTTCACACCTCCAAGATTACGGATTTGATTCCTGCTTCAAACTCTGGGCATATGGAGATTGTATGTTCTCCCAAAAATACATGGGATTCTTCTAGGCACTCTGGCTTTCGCTTTAGGGGGAATGGAATCACCTTTGAGCTTCATGCGATCAGCTGTTGGCTGGATGCAAGCCTGTACAAGATAAGCAGTTGCTGAAAATACATGGGCACTTACTTAGCTGGCAGGGGAGATATGATGAACCACACAGGTGCCTCACCCAGGGTAATGCTCAGTCACTGCACTACAGCTGCTCTGACCCATGCAGTGTCCCCAAATGCAAGAATCCAAGCTGCAGAATTTACTGCATTCGCAATCTCCACTGATGGTCTTTTGCAGGTGGTGTGTGGGTCTGATGGTCTTTGGCTGGTGGTGTGTGGGTCTGCATGTTAGGATTCTGTCACCATTTTCGGAAGGTTGCTGGTTTGAATACTGTGGCCGGTGGGGTAATCATATCACTGTTGGACTCTTGAGCAAGGTCCTTGACCCCAAAAACTGTTGCAGATGTGGCGGACCGCAAACTTTGCTGTATTATATGTTTCATGGAAAGCACGTGGGCACATATGAAAGTCACAGAATTCCTATGTACTCCGACTTCCTCCGACTTGTAATGATTAATAAAATATCTTAACACTTTTATCCAAAGTGATAAGCAGTTTGTACATTAGCTGTGTGTGTACAGTTTGTATCTTCTGCCCACGCTATGGAGGTTTCCTCCAGGTTCCTCCCACAGACCAGAAACATGCAGTGTAGGTGGAGTGGTATCCTTAAAGACAGAGAGTGTGTCCGTTCTGTGATGGTCTGGCATCCAGTCCAGGGTGTCCCCTGCCTTATGTCCTCCTAGCTTGGAGTGGCTCTGCTTAGGTCATACAGTTCTGAAAAACGAATGGCCAAATATTGAGTGGAATAGTTGGTGTCAAACATTTTCCCCATGGAAACAAATGTAAGGATCTTCATTGGGCTTTGAGCTGACAAACTTTGGTTTATTTATCCTTTTTACTACTTACTTTTTTCATACACAGTGTTCTTAATTGTTCAATGTAAATGTTATACATTATTTTTCTTCTTAAAATTATCCTCTTATCTAACATAGATTTTAGTGTGAATGTCCAAGGTATCTTTTCATCATATTGATTTAAATGTCCACAGTGGTTGACTGTATCCTTTGATGGACTGGCATCCTGTCCTAGGTAGAACCCCACCTTGTACCACCACCCCCTCCCCCAGGCTCCCATGACGTTATACTGGAGGAACGATTGAAAATGGACAGATTTATTTTGAACATAAGGTTGAACAATAAAAGTTTGCTCAATAAATCAAAATCAAAATGAAGGCAGCTGTCTGACATTTCTTGGTGCATGTGCATGAAGCAAGCAGCTTCCTTTATGGCTTGAATGCCCCCCGCCCCCCATCCCACTGCTGCCTTTATCAGCAGCAGGGGAGCATGTAGCTGAATCAGATGCCAGGCCGAAGGCACTGTCATCAAGCGCCAGAAGCGAGCGGGTCACGTGACACAGGGGCCTATTGGGATTTCCACTGGCATACTTTAATATGATTATGCTTTGATTGATGCTGCAGAAATGCAAGGAATCCACACCTGAGAATCAAAGAAACAACGATGCCTCTGAAAGCATCTCAAGGCAGAGCCTCAGTGCTTGTAATTAATTAATCTACGCTCAGCAGGACAGGAGGCCTGAACACTAGGGATAGAGTGAGTTTGGTGCCCATTTTCTCTTCATGCGGGGTGATATCTGCGGCCATTACTTAACAATGAGACACCATTACATTAGCTAGATTACACAAATGGCCCATCCACATAACGCAGCATTTGGCAAACTGTTATCATACAGTTGCCCCCCAGGGGAAGGGTATGGGGGTAGCTTGGAGGCAGCCCCAACAAGCCAATCCAGTCAACGAGATGGCAGCCCCCCAAAACAAATGCTGACCCCACCCCTCTGTCGACCTTACATATGCTAACGCATTGCAAAGCTAATGACACACAACAAACCATCCTCACTAACAACTCGTTTTGTGCACAATGGGCCGTCTTGATGGAAAAGAAGCCTGGCCCCTCGTAAACCAGCTTTACAAACAGCGGATCTACCCAGTTTCTCCCGTGTAACCTCCCCGTGCCATAAGTGAGCCGTTCCATGTCAAAAGTCTGAAGTGGCTCGACCCGTTTTTAATAATTCAGGTGCCGAGGTGCCTATGCAGATTTTACAGAGGGGAGGAGAAGAGCAGGGGGGTAGAGTGTGATTTAGCAGCGCAGAAGCGCGTGTACGTGCCTGTGCTACCTCTGCATTGCAGCAAACTGTCTGCAAGCGCCTGCGAGTGAGCAGTGGCGGGCACTGACGCCAACGCTCTCTGCATTATTCCCTCTCATGACACCGAGAAACACGCTGCGGACTTCTTCGCTCATTTGCAGCCAGCTTTTGTCCTGCTTATACTCAGCTGTCCCTGGCCAAACAGGGACATGAGAAAAGAAATCAAAGAGAAATGCAGGTAAATTAGCATAATGACTCTGAGGGGGTGTTCTTCTGTCTTTTTTTTTCTGTCTGTTTGACTCCAGAAAGGAGACAGAGCCTCATATTTTCAGTTGAGTTCAGGATCTTTCCTCTGTCGAAATCACCCGTGTTGCTTTCCCCTGGCATTAAGTTGGTGCTGCGCAGTCTGTGTTCTGACCTACATAGTCAGTGGTGGATGTGAGGAGGCGAGAAAGTTTTCGTCGTGACAGTATAAATGATGAGGCCCTAGAAAGCAGCCACTGGCAGAATATGCTACTTCTCTAAACCTGGAACTAAAGTCAGATAAGTTATGTTACTTTCACCAGATCTTTTGATGATTAAACACATAAAAGTGTGACGTGAAAAAAAATTGCTAATAATTCTCATTGTTGCCAGTGTTCTTGGCATTCACAGATGCCAAGAAGTGCATTGTGGGAAACGAAGGACGCGTGAAAGACTGTTCCATGATAATTTGCATTTATGCAAATGCTGTCTGAAAACTAATTACACTCGGCAGTCTCTTTTTCCACCTTGCCCTTGACCTGGTTCCAGGAAGCCAGACAGGCATTTTCCTCATTTGTTTTTGGTTTTTTTTTGTGAGAAACTTTTCTTCCAAACCTCTAACTTTCCACAGTTGCTAAAATAGGCAGCAATAAGGAAGAAGGGGAAAGTCATTATGCTGAGATGGCCGCCTCAGTCACACCTCATAAAACCCATCAGCAGGCTCCAGCAATGATGCGATTCTTCATTAAAATTCCCTTTGGAAAATGTTGACCAAAGATCTTCAGACTTTGGTGTTATATCCCATTCCAGACATTTATCCGTCCATTTAAAGAAGTCCTTCTCAGTCAGGGTTGCAGTGATACGAATCCTTGCCCAGTCGGCAGAGTGTACAAGGCGGGGTGCAGTCTGGACAGGCTCCCTACACATATTTATCAAACAGCCCAAGTCATCTGATTGCAGTACCAGAAGGAAAGACAAGCCCTGCAAAAATACAGCGAACATTGGAGGGATGCCAACACTATCCTCCAAGCCAGTGTGTCAACTCTGTACCCAGTGATGTCAGATAATTCTAATGAGAGTGTACAGGTGCTGCTTTTACTGTCAATTTTAGACAACATCCCAACTGCTGTGCCCTGGAACTGGTGTGAGACATGCCTTCAAACCCTAAAACTTATCCTGGCCAATGTTAAGCTGCACTGAAGTGGCCTCAGCCCTGGATGAGCTGATGGAGGCTCTGCCTCCCAGGTGTGCTGTTCACATCAGACAAATAAGCTGCTGATTCCACATATGAGAAATATCGTATCATACCAGCTGAAACTGGAGAACACAAACGGGAAACCTGGACTGCAGGGTTCTAGGAAACCTAAGTAAAACTACAAATAAAGTATTTTTTTAAAGTTTGTCACCATGGAAACAGCGTCACATATCCACTCAGTCTGCCACTACGGCAGGACGATTCTCAAGGCATCACGCTCTGGCTGCTTGACACCTGCTTCATCTCGATGCGGGTGGAGGGGGGGTGGCCCAGATCCCATCCAGCATGATGACTAAGGGCCGAGAGCTGAAGCTGTGATTCACAGCCGCTCCTGCTGGGCGGGTCGGGGATCACCAGGAGCAGAGAGGAGTCGTGAGACTGAGGCAGGAGGCATGAACAATCAACACGATTCACTGTACAGCCGCAGCCTACAGTGATCCAGTGTACTGAGACCTTCAGTGAGCCTGTATAACTGAAGCCTTCACTGAGCCATTGTACTGCATTCTACAGTGAGCCTGTGTAACTGCAGCCTATACTTAGCCTGTGTACAGCAGCCCACAATATGCCTGTGTACAGCAGCCTACAGTAGCCTACAGTGAGCCTGTGCATCTGCAGCGCTGATGGCAACACCTGTTTCCCCGGACATCTGCCAAGTGCCTGTAGAGATTTTTCAGCAATGACATTTACTTCAAGCTGCTAAAGCTGCGGCCCCCTTAGTTACCGAAAGCTGTAGTTTGTGTTCAACATTCCTAAGCCCAGTGTCTTCACTGCACCTTGAGAGTCATGAAAAAAGGATCACCTTTGCCCTTAATGTCACAAATGGCATGAAGATCAAATTCTTTCCATTCCCGGAATGTCTGTCTAGGTAAATATGCCATAAAAATGCAGCAGATATATAATTATGAATCATGAGAGACAGGTCATGCCAGTACTGATTAAAATATTTATGCCACATGGTGGTCGCCACATCCCCCTGTGATTTATGGAAAAACCACAGAGTCCCAATAACCGTGTTAAATCAGGCATGCTTCCTTATCATGTCATCCTCTTTTGGTTCTATATCCTGAAACAATGTTTCCTTAGCTATAATTGTCAAGTTGTTTTAGGCAATTGCTGGCATTAATTGTTTGTTTATATTTGCACAACTGATCATAAAGGAGATTCTGTTTTACTGTCATACATCAAACGTGCTGAATGTCAGGATTGTAACATCAGGTCCGCCATCAATCCATCCATTCATTTTCTGTACTCGCTTGTCCTACGCAGGGTTTCCAAGTGGTCCGGAGCCTATCCCGGAAGGTATGGACACAAGGCAAGGAAAGGCAAGGAATAACCCAGGATGGGGCGCCAACCCATCGCAGGGCACACATCAGGTACTCAAAGCACCAAAAACACTCAAAACACTTTGATAGAAAGCAACTTACATAGTTTATATTCATGCGCCACCTCCTTCCCACTACTTTAAAGATGCAAGATCAACTATATCTTCTTTTCTATGGAACGCTCATAAACCTCGGATAAGGTACTCCTCCCTGACCCTCTCTAGGGATGCTGGGGGCGTCGCTTTACCGGATTATGAATGGTACCGTTGGTCTTTTGTTCTTCGCTCAGTCTGGCACTGGCTTGACCCTCCCTCATCACCGCCCTCCTGGTTTTGGATTGAAGAGAATCTGGCGTGTCCACACCAGCTACGACACCTTCCTTTTGTCTCCCTGAAGACCCAGGCAACAAATCCTACGCTGGGTCCTACGCTAGTGTCTTATGCTGTACAGACCTTCGATTGCGTTGAGAGACTAATCAGTCCTATACCACGCTGGCATTCCCGTACTCCAATATTTTTCAATAGAGCACTCAACATCGGAGGGCAGCCCATCTCAAACTCCCAGTGGATTTCATCAGGAGTCCACACACTGGGGGATCTGTATGATGGTTCTGGCCTCCTCACGTTCCAGGCTCCATGCTCTACATTTTCTATCCCTCCTTTTTCCTTCTATTTCTATCTTCAACTGCGATCTGTCCTTAGAACGTGTGGAATATGTTTCTCTGCTTCTTTGCCAACTCATCCTCTCCATAAATTTACCGCTTCTTTGTCAAACTCCGATAAACCCGTTTCTGTGATGTATGCACTGCTGCGGAATACTGGTAAGGTAACTTTTCCTATTGTCCGGAAATGGAATGAAGATATTCCTTCATCCACTCCATTGTGGTGATATACTATCTTTAAGAATGTCAAATGCGTTTCTAAAAACCCTAACCACCAACACATCCAATTTAGATTTGCACATAGGACATACTTCACTCCAAAACTACGTTTCGCATTGGCTCTTGAATCTGATCCCCTATGTAAGTTGTGCCCACTTAAAGCTCTTGGTACATTTTTCCACATGTTCTGGGAATGCCCCCCTGTAGCAACTCTTTGGCGCTCAGTGTCTTCCTTTCTTGCTGACATATTAGATGTAACTGTCCCTTCTTCTCCTCAACTATTTTTACTCTTGGATTCCTCTCCTCTTTCTTTCTCCCCTTTTCAGCAGCAGGCAATTTCTTTATCTTCTGTTGCTGCAAATCTTTTGTTAGTCTCTAGGTGGAAAGACCCAGAACGCAGCACTTTAATAGTTTGGAGGGCTTCTTTTTACAATCTCATCATGTCAGAGCTGTCTGCTACGCGAATAAACGCTGCTTCTGCCACCACTATAGACAGTTGGGAGCACATGGCCTCAATTGTGGGAGGTACCATCAATGGGAGCACATCACACTCTGTTTGATTATTACTACTTATTTTTTCAGTACTTCTGTAGGTTTCCTAGAGTTTTGCTCTGGATGTGGGTGGCGGGGTGGGGTTGTGGGGTCATGGGGTCTTTGTTTCTGGTTTTTTCTTTTTGTACAATCTTGCCTGTAAATTTTGGAAAATAATAAAAAAATTTATTGCAAAAAAAAACGTTTACATTCATGCATTTTATAGAGTTTATATAAATGGCCATTTCAATGAAACAGTTTGCTTTAGGCACACTGTGACCCTGTATGTGATAAGCAATGAAGGAAGATGGCTAGATTGAATTCAGGTTAATTATCTGCTCAAAGATGCTACAGAAAAATTCCTACAGTGACCTGAATTAAATAACAGCTTGGCCCAACTCTAAAAGGTTAACCGTAATGGTGCCTTACATTAAATATGTGGAAAAGACTTTTTTTTTTAATTGACAGAGAGTCACCTGTAACAGCACTATGCCCTAAACAGGGTTCACATGACCTTATTTTGTACCACTGAGAGACAGTGCCTCCCAGGCCAAAAATACAGCCATTTTTAGATGTGTTGCAGCCTCCTGGAGGGGGAATAATGCCAGCCCATATAGGGGGTATGCAAGAAGGCCTGATCCACATGACCAAAGGGGCTGTTCTCCCTAGCAGGGGGTGTTGGCAGCCTCAGGGCCAGATGCCATAGATGCAGGGCAACAAGCTGGGAAGCACATGCTAAATCCTGACGCTGATGGAAAACTCAGGCTAATTTCCACGTCACTGCAGATTTAATGAATTACGTAAACACTCTCAGATAAAAAAAACGTGACTATGGATTTATAAGAGCGACAGATGTTACACAATCTAAGACAAATACTTCTAAAATGTTGTTATACCAATGTTTAACCTTTAGTTCAATCTGAACTCTGTGTTAAGCCGCACCCTATTTATTTGTATGCTTGCTGTTGTTGTTTTTTTGTAATAGACCCATCAAGCCAATGACTAACCACTCAGTCAGACGTGTTACTGGAATTTGCACCCAGAGACTGTTGGTGCTAATTACAGTTGGACAATAAGCGTTTTCCGACACGAAGGAGTGACGTGCAGGAGTTTAGCTCTGGGGCCCGGAAGAGCCAAAAGGCCTAGGTTTAGGGGACGGTAGCACACTGCAGCTTTATGGGGTTTCCGACAGGGTACACTAGTGGCCAACATTGGAAGTACTTCCAGTTTCTAGAGACTGCAGAACTTTATTCAACTGTTTCTCCAGTTACTTATTTAATCGTCCAGTGTATGATATTTATAACATTCTTTGATTGTTTATAAACATTATTATCAATATTCGTGCCGTAATGTTTAAAGCGTAATGCCAAAAATGCCAGGTGTCTCCCAAATTTTGGCCACTGGTGTTGATATTGCTCCTAATAAGGAGTATATAAATTGTTAATTTACAAAAAAATAATCAAATGATGAACTCAGCAGCGTTATAGTTTATAGTATATAGGATTAATTGTACAGTGAGGAATCCCAGCTAAGAAGAGCACAGGCCCCAGTATGAAAACGTAAATAACATGTTGAAGTGGTAAGTGATAAATATTTATCTGTTATGTGCTTTGAGGCTTGTGGTCATTCATATTGCTAGGAAACATGTCAACAGCAAGTGCAGACACACACATATACACACGCATACACACACAGGACGCAATTATCCAGTTACATTGTGTTCTTTTATTGTGTACTCCAGTAACAAATTAAGAAAGAAGACCAGTCAGGACTGGCGTAACAAACAATCGTATGAGGGAGAGAGCTAGGAGTGGAGAGGAGACAACAGGGGAACGGCCCACAGAATCGTCTGCCGACGTAGGTGAAGAAACCTGAAAATCCGGCTTGGGTGAATGAGCTCCACAGAGACTGCTCGGAGGCTTGCCAACAGAGTTTCACAGTGTGGGACGTACAGTATCTGAACTGTATTCCACACTCCACTGCTCTTCTTAAGCCACTGGGCTTTTCGCTGGCAACAGTGCCAGATTTTGGCCACAGTCAGGGTGCCTATGTGAGCATGTGTGTGTAAAAGCAGTAGATAATCTCAAAGTGCAGATTACTGATTGTTTATTTTGACAGCCCTGTTTCTCAGAAATGGGTGTGCTGGTAAAAGCTTTAAACTGCGAGGATTGTCTTCACTGGTATTAATGTAAATGTGAGGATGTAAGCAAGAGATAGATTAAACCGGTTTAAATATTTGAGAGTGCGTGCTTGTATGAGTGAAGACAAATTTGTCTGTTGACACACTCGAGTGAGGCCGATGTGACGGGCGAGAAGCGGCGAGTTCGCTGTCAGGGCATGTCGCCCCCTTATCTCTCTGAAGGGAGATAATGCCTGAACACACACGCCGTTACTGACACACACACAAACGGCAACACATTTATTCCTGGTAGCGTGACTGCTCCACTTTACGGCAGCTGAGACATGCTAACTCTCTGTTTTTCTCGTCAGGGGACTGGAGTTCCCTCTATATATTAAACTCAGCCCCTTCCTGACCATTGCACTCCTGTTCCGCAGGAACACATTCCACTCATACTTCTCCATCTTGCCCAATTTGAGAGCCATTGAGATCAAAGACGGCTAGGCTGACTTCCCGTTACCAACAAATAATAGAAATTCTGCTCACAGCTAGTTATAGACTCTAAAATGTGAGGAGCATTAATGTCTTGGGCTGCATCCAGTATTTTCTTTGTATCGATATGAGTTTCACGTCTGTCTGAATAGTCTATCTTTGAAAGTAAGCTTTGTTTGCCATTTATACATTACAATACTTAGATTTCACATATCACATCTTGCACTTGTTTAATACATATACAGGTGAGAGCAAAGCTTGGGGTCCAAGCACAGGGTCAGTCATTTATCCGGCACCCCTGGGGCAATTTTCAGGGACTAAGGACCTTGAAAAAGTCAGAGCATGGGATTTAAATGGTTAACCTTCTGATTACAGGAACAAACGCCTAACCACTGAGTCACACCCCCTAAACAAGCTGTACTGAAATAAATCCATCCATCCATCCATACATCCATCATCCATCCATCTGATCTATCTATCTGATTGTTTTGTACAGGGTGGCAGGGCAGAAATGCATTTCAGGAAAAGAATGGGTTTTTTAATGTCGTGGTGCTCTGTACGTCAGTTTGCAACTGTCTTTGCAAGTCATGATCATAAATCATTTTCAAAAGCCAGGCCTCTTAAGATTGTGGTGTGGCTTTTAAAATTATATAAGCATAAAAACATTACATGCTGCAATTGTGCTTAAATATAGTGCAGCAGAGTACCTGACCAAACAATATAGCTGTGTAGTGCTTAAGGAACCTGACTTGTACATTAGCTGCCTGGAGGAATCTTGTTATTGTTGAGTTCATCAAAGTGATTAACCTTAAATGGGTTAAAAAGAGTAAACCAGCTATATAAAATATGTACATTTCAAGGTACCATTGTAGGTTTTATTAAATAAAACAGTCTGATAGGGAGCTGAATTGAGGTGAGAATCAATTTAATTTCCTGACTGAGTGAGACAGACCTTGTTTGATGTTTACCGATTAATCAACGGTGCGCATGAGATTGCGGCAAAACAACCTATTGTGTCCCAGCAGAGAATCCTGCAAAGCATGTGGTTTTACAATGATTTATTTGGGGTGGTAAATGAGCTAGCTGTTTATCAGCAATAAACAAGAAAGGAGACTGGGGCAAATCGTCTCCCTGTTTGCTCCTCTGGAAGCTGTCTAGCCAAGGTAATCTCACCACGTGCACCCTAACCCTGCAGTCACCTCCACCCCCAGCCAGCTATCCCGCGACGAGATGAAGACGTAGCCTCTAGTTCAACTTTTGGCACAGAGAAGCAGGTACAGGGTACAAGCAGACACCACAATGCAGAGGAAAAACAACAGCAGAGCCAAGCTGGATGGCTAAACAAGGTGTTTGTGAAGAGTCTGTGAGACTCCCAAGAGATTTACATACTTTTTTTGCATACCTTGTATTAGCATAACAAAGACAGTTATGAATACTTTTTTAAAGTACAGTTTGTTAACTTTGAGGAGCGATTAAATAGGGAGCAGATAGCTTGTGTCGTACATGAAAAAAAACAATGCTACATGCCCTGATTTTAACTTACAGTCTGTTCCAAAGTGTAATCAAAGTACTGCTGGCAAACAAAATTTTAGGATAAAAAGAAAAGACAGTTTGCTATTTATTTTCTTGTGTGAATAACAATTCCATTCTCAATTTGCATTTGGTGTTTCCCTGTTCCTACTGTAAAATTAGATCCATACATTCCATAGGCTTCAGTACATCCATTACATATGAAAAGCACAGAGCAAAATGTCTTTGTAAAAGCAAGCAAATGTACTTGCTTCTGAGCTAATGATAAGTTCTTTCTCGACAAATAAACAAAGTACACATACTATGTGGATGTCATATATTCCTCTCCAGAAAAGATCATCATTAGTTCTCTCCAAGTCTCTAAGAATTACTTTGCGCTACCGAGCTCTGGAATTATTTTACTTTATTTTCCAGGGCGTTAGGTTCTGTGCAAAACATAATTGAATGAAAATCAGAACCAAAATGAAATGTGCAGCGCATTTAACATGGATTACATTTCTGTATTGTCATTTTTTAGTGTATTTGCACGCATTGATAAAACTATATGGTATTTCCCCCAGACTGAACAGGACCATAATAGACAATACACAAAACAGACAGACAAATATCACAGTGAGAAGTAGAGCATAAAGTGAAAGGTAAATAAATATATTCAAAAAGGATAGTCTGCAAAGTGTCCAGTGTTAAAGTGTCCAGTGTTGGCAGGGGAGGTTAAAGGGATGTTGGCGAAATGTGTGTGATGTGAGGTGGCAGAGGGAGGTCAGGAGTATAAAGGCTTGAGGGGAAGAAGCTGTTTAGTAGCCTGGTCGTTATTGTCACCCAGATATCTGTCTAACTTTCGACCACTTACAGTGTCTCAGTGAACCTGGAGCCTATTCTTGGATGGGATAACAGTTATTAATTATTATTATTATTATTATTCATGTTGTTGTTGAGTGACATTTAACAAGCAGGTTTAACATACAAGTTTTGTGTAAGCAGAACACATTTGTGCTTCATAAAGTTTAAAGTGTAAAAAACAAAAAAAAGTCTCAGTTGCCCTCTTAGATCTGCAAGCCGCTCTTTATGATGACGCACATATGTGGCATCCAAGGAGACTGACTAGTAACATAACCATATGGGGTAGGTATTCCCAGAAGGGGGTGAGAGAGCAGGGAAGCAGAGGGCCCTGGGGGGTGGGGCCGATGGTGCACGGGGAGCCGGGAGGAGCAGGGAGGAGCAGAGAGGAACGAAGGAGCAACCGAAATGAGTACATAAAAAGCACATAAAACATGAAAAGGTTGCCGCTTCGACCTTGAGCTTGAAAAGCGACGTGGCTGGTAGAGGAAGCTGGATGTGGGCCGAACAAACAAAGGACCTCATCTCATGCTATTTAATCGAGCTCAGCTGGAGTCTGCATGTGTCTATTCACAACAGAGTGGCAATCACGCATGGCTCCCAAAATGGGCTTGTAGAGAAAATAGCCTGTTCTTTTGTGGTCCGGGTAGCAGCCTGCCACAGTATTCAACTATAGAGTGTCGAGAAGTAGAGTGCATGGAAACACAGAGGTTTTTCAGAACAGGGACGGAAACTTGGGAAGGACCAATAAAACGGGCAGTATGTGTGCATACAGTAAACACCAGTAGGGAGATGCATCCCAGACACAGCTCTACACTGAGCACATCCACACCTGGAAATGGAAGGCAGGCTCAGATAAACAGTAGTGTACAGGAGTTCCACAATCAATGAGGAATTTTCTTAGCCTAAGGCTGGCTGGGGGAGACAGCTCACTTGGCCACGTGTCTTAAATGTGATGAGATCACTCCATCTGGCACAGGCCCTGTCCCCCTTCTCTCCCTCTGTTATCTGCCAAAAATGGCAAACGGGGATGTGGATGGAATAAGGCTTAAAAATGTTATCCTTCCCCTCAATGATTCCCCATGTGTCTTGCTTTACTTTGCGGGTACTACGTCATAGTGATCAGGGCTATTTTGGGCTCTGCCACTACTCTGGCAGCCCTCTTCTCCTAATTCTCTTCCATTTTCCCCCCCTTTTGATGTCACCGCTAATTCTGGCCTGCAGATTTGCAGGCAGTCTCCACGCTGCATTATCCACTCATATTTTTAGAACCTGCTCTGCTTCCATCCTGGAGGTAATTGAATCAAGGCCTTCCGTTCGTGTGGGCCCAAAGCTCCCGGCGTCATTTTAATCTGCCCAGGGAAAGTGCTGAGTCGCCTGTGATTCTTTTCAGCAGCCTTCTGTTGTCCCTGTTGGCAACTATATGTATCTACATACCATTTACCTTATAAATAAATCTGAGCAGTGGGCATGTGTATCATTCATTTCCTGGCTACATTGAATCTGACTGGGAGTTCAGTATGACAGCACCGGGGTAATTTTTGGTTATCACCAAAAACCATTGCTACAGTCATTTGAAAGTCTTTCTCAAACTTTATGCAAAGGAAGAACATCTATAAACATAAAGAGTCATTAGACCTGACCACCATCTTAGAGGTAAAACATCAGCTGCTATTTTCTTAAAACATATTGCCATAGGAACACCAGAAACTGGTAAATCGGCAAATAAGAAATCTTATGGAAAACATTCTGCTTTTACATTTATCTATCTAGCAGATTCCTTTGTCCGAGGTGAAGCAGACAGTACATTATTTTCTTTAGAAAGGACAGGAAATCTCCATTGTGTGTCCAAATAAGGAATGAACACCTGACTACAAACACCATTAGCCTATAGGTTAGTGAGGAGAATTTTGTCTCACTTTTGAAAAATGCAGGGCGGAGTGGTGGCTCTGAGGCTAGGGATCTGTCCCAGCAATCGGATAGTTGGTTCGAATCCCATGAATGCCAGGAGTGATCCTACTCTGTTGGGCCCTTGAGCAAGGCCCTTAACCTGCAATTGCTTCGTCCTGGGTATGACGTTAATCTACATCCATCCCTGCAAGGAGGTCCTCCGACTTACAGGGAAATTTGGGTGTTGGTGGCAGGATTGGCCATCCAGGCGCCGGAAAAAAGTCACACTGGTCCATTCGGTCCATGCTGTAATTAAACCAGTGGTGAAAAAAAACACACTTATGCCCACGCAAACACATTCTTTTTAGGTTTCAATCTATCTGCAATTTTTTTTCTTACTCCGTGTAAGTAGTTGTATAATAAGTGTATCTTTTCCTGTGATTAATTAAGGTTATTATATACTGCTTTTTTATGTCTTTGAGATACATATGCACCCAAAATGTTTAAAGATTTAATACCCAACTGTTTGCTAACAAGGTGATGTTTACCTACATTGCTCCTGAAACTCAGTACTGCAGAGCAGCATGTAGCTGGGAACTTCTCTATAAATACAAGAGTTGAACAATAGCATTTGCCTACAGCAGTACCAGTAACTAACAAAGAGAGGGGATATAACCCCCCCTCCACCACCCCCACTTGTGAGGGCTATAACTGCCAGATGAAAACCCTCACAGTTTTCTGTAACAAGAGCAAACTATTGCGTACAGAATTAAACTGTACTGCAGGTCTTTCGGTTGTCCAGCTTAACAAAGTACCCAGTTAATAGCAGGGATCCAAAGGAGGTGACAAAAAGCTGCATCACCAGACCCGTCTGTTCTGTTTCAAACACATGGCCTCGCATCCAAGAGGTGAGAGAATGGAAACTCTGTGCCCCGAATCTGCGTGACTCAGAAGTGCAGGTTCCGTTCAGCCGGGAATTCCAGGTGAGACACCGGTTTGCCCCAATAGCGTTTGCTCCAGGCCAACCTGGGAGCCGCAGGATCCTGTACTAACATCCTCATGCCGTGTTCAGGTTCAGGTTTCTGGTTTTATTGTTATGCGTGTTCAGAAGAATACAGTGAAATTCTTATGCTACAATTGCAGAGTAGAGCATCAGAGGACAGGAGAAACAGTACAGCAATACTGGACAAGCCAAAATTGTACAATATGAGAATGAATACCAAAATAGTAATATATATGTGCAACATGGCGAGTGGGCCACAGCATAGGATAATGAAAGAACACAACTGAGAGATACCGGGTCTGACCTTTGTGATAATGTTTTCTTCTCAACGTGAATATGAATCAACACTCAGCTTTGTGTGAGGGTCTCTGCCAAAGTATTACTCCACATTCGCAATGCTAGATCCTCTATTTTAGTATGCAGGCTGTACTCATAACTGGACCCGATGTGCTCTCAGAAGGACCAGGATCATGAACCAGCTCCCCAGTGATCCATCCTAAGCTCATAATGACTCGGCACCAGAGTTAGATTTCAGAATATGTATTATGTGACAATAATACTTTCAAAGCCCTTTAACAGCATATGAACACAGTTAAAAGAGGGGCGTTTTCAAACCTCAGAAAACTATTCATGAGAAGATGGGATGCAACCATGGAAAACAAGAGCAGCACTATGAAGGTTCCCTTTGATAAGCAGGCAGGTGAGTGTCAGATTTCCACACTGATTCCCTTCAGCAGCTCTGCCAGGCTTCTCGCCCGTTTCCAATCACCATGACGATCCACACAAAGTCCGTCTTGTGATGGAGATGCCATCATTCCTGGGAATGTCCGCGTGCCGCCGAGACCTGCACACCTACAGAGCATATAAGCATGTACAATGAAAATCCGCAGAGCCTTTTCTGCTTCACGCTGCCCTGGAGCAACCCTCAAGCAAACCAGGAGACACCAAGAGTATTTATTATGTCAGTTCATTTCAATTAAGTAAACAGACTTTGATCTAAATCTTCATTCTCAACATGCAGGTTCCGAATTTAATATAAGATTTGAAAGATGTTAAACCATGATTATATCATTTCATGAAATGCTGCAGGAGAGGGTCTTAATACCTCTGTAAGGAACTCCGCACTGGCGAGCATAACAGGTTTCATGCAGTATGTTTGTATCTGATAGGCGATCTGCCCAATCAGGCCGTCTCCTGCATGAAATGAGGTAGGGATTCCAGGAGAGACTGAAGAGAGATGTTGAAAATGCAGCATCGTGAAACACAACGGCTGAAAATAATACACATCTTTGGATTCTAACTAAAGATTTCTCGGAAGGATAATTGTGTTACATCTTGAATTACAAACCGCCTGACACTCATAAACCCAAATCTGTGATGTTTACTTGCTCACATTATGATAATTTGCCCAGCAATGTTTTAAATATATTTAATCTATGTATAGATCCACATTTATTGGAGATTATGTTTCTCATGCCTTCATCTAGGAAAACACTCGTTGTACACTAAGCTCTGCCTAATAATTTACTTAACAGCTGAAGGATAAAATGTCAAAGGTTAGTTTGAATAGGTAGAAAGAGTAGTATTTATTAGGTGACTAAATCCATGGGGTCCAGTAGATATATCTTGAGGGCGATATGAGCTTTGGGGGGAAGGGTCCAGTATCATTCCCTTGGGAAGGGCCCTCCACTGTTGTGGTGCAGATTGATTGCAATGAAGAGGAACAGGGCTGACTGGTAATCATCTGCTTGGGAGCCAGAGAGAGACAGAGTGCTTGGAAAGTGAGGGGGCACTGTGGATAAGTCTGTCACATGGGTCCCCCCACTCATGTGAGCTACCATGCACGTGTAGATTCATTCTCTCTAGGCTGCATTAACTCTCTCTTCTCTCTCTCTCTCTCTCTCTCTCTCTCTCTCTCTCTCTCTCGGTCTCCCCCACAGAGGCACACTGCCATATATACACCTGCACTGTAGGATGGACAGACTACACATCCCACGGCATGTATTTTGCAGAACCTACCAATGCTCTCAGAAGCAGCAGTCTATTTACCTAATGCTGTCACCAGTTACATAAGTCATTGATCCGGGAGCATGGGGAAGGCGGGGCAGCGGCCTCGTGCCTCCAAACACTGGGTCTCCTAACACCCAGCATAGGTCCGCCAGTCAAGTACTTCTGTAAGAGCTTTTCAATCATTGGAAATATTGCATCAGATACAACCCCCCCCCCTCCATTACAGAGAGATGTATAGCACATATAGAGATGTAGCCCAGTGTCAGCACCAGGACAAATATGCTAGGCAGAGTGAGGGGGCAGTGGCGTGACCAGGATGCCATACTGCCATACTGTAAATGTTGTGAACCAGGGGGGCACACCCTAGAAAGCAAAAGATACCATGTCTTAATCATTCTTTTTTTAACATCTCTTGGAGGTTATTTTTTGGGGGGCACAGGCAATGCCATCTCTCTGGCACCGACACTGTGAGCACTTTATGTCCATCCACATATTACCTTTTTTTCCACAGTGCAGAAATGTGTCAATCCACAAAACAACAAGCTAGATCCTCTACACTGAAGTGCAGAGGGCAGAGAGGGCGAGCCTGTATCCCGCGTGCAAGGCACCTTCTCTCTCTGTGCTGCAGCACACACACACACAGCCATGAGTCAGCATTTCCCCCTTGTTGCTCTCACTTCCTTCATGTAAATGTTTACTTTTACGCAGAACGAGTGCATGACAGCCCTGGGTGCCAGACGTGAGTTTCCATAACCACAAGAGGCCACATCCTGAACCAGAGGACATCTGCCCATCAGCTGAAGAAGGCAAACAACAGGACCGGCATAGTGTAAAACATGCATGGTACAATAAAATACAGGAAAGCTTTGCTAAAACATTGATTTAATGGATATTGTTGGTCTCCCAAATCATCCATTTACTTGAATTGCTTTCATGCAATTGTGCCAAAAACACATTTGTTCAACATTCATTCTGTAGTCCTGGTTCAGTGCCCAGACGGAGCATCATGAAATCTTCATTAGCAAAATTAAACTCCACAGAAAAGCGTTGGATATCAAACGTTTACACTTTGCAGACTTGCAGAAAACAGGCTGACTGGTTTCCCGACTTTTTAAAGAAATGGACATTGATTGCCATTTTAATGCATGAGATAATCCGTGTGAACATTTAATTCTGTCAATTCCATCTGTCATTCTGGCTCATTAGAATGATTGGAATATGACACAACAATATGAATTAAGAAGAAATCTGGCTGATATAAAATTTATTACTTGGCATTTGATTATCTCAGGAAATAAAAAAAGACTTCCTTTCAAAATTTGTTAGGCTATTAGCTTCTGGGATATACCACCTCTGGCAGCTTTCATATCATTTTACCATAAAACAGCAGCAAAGCCAAAGGATAAATACTGCTGTTGAGTGTTTCCAGCTGGGGCATCAGAGAGGTATGGGAACCCTAAAAGATTCAAGGGGCTCGACATTTGACAGGGGGCCTTGAATACATAAAACTATACGTAGAATTTGGCAGGGAGGGCCCAAGGTGACATATTTTTTCAGGGGACCCAGAATTTCCAGGTACGACCCTGGTTTGGAGTGCTTTCATTTCAGTTAGTTACTGGGATTTGCTTACTTTCCAGGTTAGAATCTCATATATCATTGGCTTCTGGGAGAATCAGGCCCTGGTGTATGCTGGGTAATCCTAACTAGAGCAAAAGGAAGACTTCAGAATATAAACAAGAGCTTGAGAAGAAAACCCATAGCTCACAAACCGAGGTGCAACAGGACACTGTTGCTCTTCATGCGGATGGACAGTAACAGTTTGTGCTATTGTCTGAGGAGACAAAATTGTATCACTACAGTCCTCTTCATAGGCGATGGCAATCTCCCTGGACCGCAGACTGACAGGCAGTTACACAGTTACAGCTACAGCACAATGAAATTTGACTCTGTGGGAGCCCATGTAGCCCCAGAGAGCCAAACAATGCTACCCCAGATGGGATTTCAGGCTCAACAACGTGATTTCTCTCATCTGGGGATTTTGAATCATAAGCGGCTGAAGGCTGATCCAAGGTCAGGCATTAACACAAGACCGAATGCATTTCCCAAGGGATGATGTCTTACATCTGCTATAATAAAAATACCTCTGAATAACACAATCTAACATGGCGTGACATTTAAGGAACTAGAACGCATGAAATGCAAATCCAACTCTTCTGAATTTTACTTGCCTGACAACTCTTTGACCAGTTAAAGGCATGACTGAAGGGAGCCTATAATTTGGCTACACAGAACTGAACATGTCAGCCCCACCTCAAAGGAAAATTAATAGCAAATGAAACCTGTAACCAAACTGCATGAGCTGTATCTGGGGGTGTCCTTCTCAGAACCCACACGGCTCTTTCCACACCGGGGCCTCCATTTTAAAAAACAATTCATAATGCACTATTCGTATTCTCTTTACCCACAGGTGAATATTTACACTCTTGAAACAAGCAGGCTATCAACATCCCAAGTAAGAAACCCCCCCATTAAAAAAACACACTCTTACACCTCTGCACATAATTGTGAAGAGCACATTCATCAGTGCGGAATCAGACAAGTATCTAGTATGACTGTGAACCATTTGGTGAATCAGCTGTTTGAGGACCCCCTTGTACTTCTGGAAGCCCAATCCTGAGGCAGATAAGTCGTAAAGCAAATTACAGAACACCATCAATACCTATGTTTATGTAAGCTCAACTGAAAGATTGAATGTTAATTTATGCAGCCACACAGTTAATATTCCATCGCTGACAGCAGTTAATATGAAATATGTCAGACAGCCCAGTCCAAGCTGGGATCCAGAACAGTGGTGCATCACGCATTATTTCACGCTATTTTGGGGTAGCGACGCCCCAAATTTCTCCTCACATGGGAAAAAGGCAAGTGATGCTGCTTGTAGATGGAAACTAGAGTGCAGGAAAGACGTAAGGGCAACAGATGTGAGATTTAAGGCTGAGCAGGGAAAACACAAGCGGGAGGATTTGACCCATGAATCAAAAGTCTGTTTTTTTTTTACCTCAGGGTGTCAGCGTGTGGGGGGGGGCACAGATGATTGTGTCAGTTTCAGCTTATATAAATAGTAAATAGTACAAACAGTACAAGAAATAAATCACTAAAATGATTTCCTTTCAACATCAGGTTAAACAACCATCCATCCATCTCCTGTACCCGCTTATCCTATTCAGGGTCGCTGGGAGTCCAGACCCTATCCCAGAAGCTACAGGCACAAGGCAGGGAACAACCCAGGAAGGGGTGCCAATCCATTGCAGGGCACACTCACACACCATTCATACCTATGAGCAACTCAGAACTCTAATTATCCTCAGTGTGTTTTGGACTGTGGGGGGGAACCGGAGTACCTGGAGGAAACCGCATGATGACACAGGGAGAACGTGCAAACTCCACACACATAGAGCCACACCAGAGACTCCAGCCTTGATCCTAGAGGTGTGACACAACTGTACCGCTTAGTTTTTTAACGAGTGGCATGGCCTGTTTGTTACTTATAATTATATAAAGGAGAGGTTGGCATAGTTTCAGCATTAGTAGTTTTGATGAATGTATGAGTGACTTAAATAAAGCTGTAGTACACGTTATGTAAAACCGAGATGACAGAGTAATTCGGACTGCAATGTTTCGTTAAATTTAAATAAATAAATAAATCATCATGACAGGATGTTTTGACAAAAGAACTTCACCTGTTTGACAGTCACTCTTAAACAGCCCTTCAAAAAACTGAATTAATACAAGAATACATTTTTGACTAGAAACACAGACTTAAAAACAACAGAGGCCACAGTCAGGATATAGCAGCGTTTAACCGGCAGTTTAAGAAGATCTATCACTTGTCACATTGTCCCATGGAGTAAACTAATAAAACAGACACCTCCCACCTTAAAACAGACACTGATATCTGGCTTTGATTTCTTTTTTCTTTACAGTTTTTTCCCCTGCTGTTTTGTCTTTCTTTTCAGTTTTCTGACACTTTGGGGTCCTATTTATGTCTTTTTAAATACACATTTAAGGGGTTACAGAGAGAGCTCCAGGGAGAGGCCCATAAATCTAAACAGCGATGCCCACTCAGTAAACATAGCACACACACAAATGCCCTGAATCACAGTCCTTCACAGATAGCTTTCCGTAACCTTGTCTCAAGCACAAAAGATAAAATGAACAGATCCTTATGACTCAGCACACTGCACAGGCTTGTCATTTTACATGTCGAGGAAAAGCTCACTGCGGCCCACTATCCCACAGAACGTTTGGAACTCGGACCATGTTGCTATTTTATAGGCTGGAGTCCGCTATTTTGGAATGGGGGTTTTTCACTTATCACTTTAAACAGGGTTGAGTACGTAACCTCAACATCCACGTAGGATGGGACAGGCAAGGATGTGTAACAATTAGAGATATATAGCAAGAAATACATTAACATGGCCACAAAAAGGCCCTTTAAAATATTGAGCATATAACTAATCTTAGCAGGCAAGTTGTATCTATGAAACAGAATTGCAAAAACATCCCATGAAGGTCTCTGCTGCAGCAGTTCAAAGGAAATCAAGTCTAAAAACGCAAAAACATGTAGAACAGAGTCAAAAAACTCAACTCAAGTTGTAAGACCAAGGTCTACAACTGTCAGGTCATTGCTGTTGGTCATGACGTAACACCAAACAAAAAGTTCGCCAAACCTGAAAAGCAATCAACACCAGACCACAACTTTCTCAAGGTTATCCTTGTAACCGATACGTGCTTCCTGTAGCTCCGGACGATTTGGTTGCTTATTATTCAGAGACGGGCCTCCCCTGCCACTGCAGCCAGAAGCGGCATGGAGGTGAAAGCCCCAGCACTGCTAGGGAGCACTCACCCTTAACAGGTCAGGGGAAAGGAACTGCCCCCACAGCCAGAGAGGCTAACAATGGGCACAACACAATGTGCTACCTCACTGTTTAATGACAACAATGTAGCAAATGTCACTGACAAACACCCCCCTTCCTGACAGGCGTGCACACCATAACGTGCTGCTGACAGTAAGCAAGGGGACAGGGGACTGCTAAGGAGAGCTCAAGTGACTGGGACATGCACAGGCAGAGACACACAGAGGGTAATATACTCATGTGGGATAAAGGAAAAAATTCCTGAAGGCCTACAGCTCCTGTCTCACCCGGCATGATCTGATACACTCTCATTCTATCTGACTGCACTTGCCAGCCAGACTCCCGATGAGATGCCAAGGGGTGATGCAGCCACTCTCCCCTCTCACCATCCCACCACCAAGCCTAGCTTCCCCACCAGGCTGGAGGCTAAATGTCACTTTGAAAATGCAGATACAAGCTACAGAAACTCATTTAGGCAAATACTCCGGATGCTTAGAATATCCTGTGCGCCCAATATTTCCCAGGAATCTCCTTGCGAAAAGTTATTCCGGATATCTCTGGTATCCGGGTGGAGATTTTGTCAATGTTGGTGCTTAGATCACGCGCTCTAATGGAAATCACTGTTTGGGGCTGGGCCATTGAAGACCACACACAGCAAGGACAAATTAAAAGGCACAAAGAGATCTGACACACAGGGAGTCTGTACAGGATAATATATATCCTCAGTCAATACACCGGTCTCTTCTTCATCCTTTCACCTACCTGGGGTTTAGGTCTTTATCCATGGGGAACATTATTATTAGGCAAACTGTGAATTCACTTAGGAATGAGGATGGATTTTCTAGATTGTGAGATTTATTTACCAGAAGCACAATATAGCCACCGAAATACAGATTTCATTTTGTGCTTTAACCTCATTCAGCAACAATTTTGAATCCCTTCATTATGAGGCAGCACTAAAACCATTGATTTGCGAAAGCTGGATACTCTGAAGCTCCAAGGAAGGTCAAATCAACTCAATTAAGTGAGCCGTCACGCCAGCCTGATTAATCAGTCGGTCACACAAGGAGTAAAGGGTGGCTCAGGCTGGTACTCATTTTCTATCAGACATTTAAATAACATCAGCCTGCAAGCCTCAGGGTCTTCCTCAGCACATGACAGTCAGGGCAAAAAAAGGGGACAAATTTAGCTTCTGCCAAGCTCATTTCTGTTATGTTTATCCCTGGATCTTTGGATGCCTGTCAAGGCCTGGCAGCCAAGCTTTCTGTCTGATAAAGTTCCTGGCCTTGTGAATGTGGATTAGCCTTTTCTCTGCTGGCATCCTTGCTGACAAAAAGGCAAACAAGCATGAATATGGTCATGCAAAATCAAAAGCACATTGTCTATGGATTCTCCATGGCAGTATATTTCAGAATGCTGTGGACACAGTGTATTTGGTTAATGCGGTAATGATGTTATATAAATGAGAATCAGCTCCCCCCCCCCCATTGTGGCTCATATTCATATAACCGCCTTCTTTTATGGTGTCTCTTGTTTGATCTGTATCAACAATCTCTTGGGTCCTCAAGACTGAACAAGTCACGTAAGCCTGCAGGTAGTAATACAGGTAGACAACCATCTATCTTCAGTAACTGCTTACCCAATAGGTCCCATTGAGGTTTGAGCCAATCCCAGGAAACACACACTTACATGCTCAATCACACACCTCAGCAACTAGGAGACAATGCTTCACCTAACCACATGTATTAGGGCAGCGAGAGGAAACCCACACAGAAAGGTGGAGAATACGAGAACTCGCTGCACAGAGTGGAATCACACCCACAGCGCTACCAACTGACTCATCACACCACCCCTGAACCCTTGTCAGCATTAACAACGACAAAGGAAAGCTTTAAAGCTTTAAAGGGAACAGTGTGTTCAAAGAGAAAGACTAAACATGCAGGTCACTCTGCAAATGGCCAGTGTAAAGCCCTGGTGAAGAAAGGCTGAAAACATATGGGTACTGTTTCAGGTTATATAAAAGGTTTTTTAATGCATCTGTACTCCAACACAGAGCCTATATTTCAGGCAGCACAGGACAAGAGAACATCTTGAATGGAGTATAAGTCTATCACAAGCCATACACTCAGACTCTTGGCAATTTGAAGAAACCAGTTCAGTTTGGACTACAGCAGGCAAGCCACATACAGGCCAGGGACAGAATTTGACCCCCCCCCCCCCCAAGCTAGCATTTAATACCCTAAGCCAAGGTGTGAGACAACACTGCCCCCCATAAAGCTGCCCTGAGTAGTCCCCAGCATTGTAATATTCTCACTGATGGCCAGATGCTTCATGTGTTGGGGTGGTGGTCATGCCTCCCCAATGTCTAATGGCTTTTTCAGTCACTTTCACTTTAATTGGCCCAGATGACAACTATCCATACTTTTATACATGAATATTTTCCCCAAAAATATGACATTACCCTCCCCCCCCCCAAAAAAAACAAGATGTAATTAATTAATAACACCTCTGTATGCAATAACTAAATCAGCTACTAGATGTGAAATTTAAAAATAAATGACCTTATTAATTAATTATGGAACGTTAAAAACTGGACTGTGAACAGCTGGCCTGTCAGGGATTAAGCTTGAATACCCCAATATTCGAGTTGATAAACAATATATGAGCTCTACGGAATTAACTTAATAAATCTGGTTTAATGTTGACAGTATGAACATCATACCCATCGAATAAAAGTTTTGCGAGAGAAAAAAAATCAATTAAAAACTACATAATTTCAAACAGATCTTTGAAAAAAAGTGCTAAAGCCTTTGTTTATTAATATGAGTTTTCATTACGGTTTTATATAAGCATGTACCTGTTTGCTAATTTTGACCCACACAGAGATTAGAGGTTTATTGTCACTAAACAAAGTCCTATATGGATTTGGGCTAGTTCACAACCCTGTTATAACCATGACATTCTGGAGTTGGCAATACTCAGATTTTCATACCTCTTTATAACACACTGGTCTTATATTATTTCACAGATGTAAATAAAATCTAATAATATCTGACAGTAAGATATACAATGATACGCCTTGTATGATTCATTAAGTCCATTTTTAGAGCACTCCTGCTTTTCCACACAAAGATTACTCTCTGCCCCCAAAGTCTCTGTCTGTTAACGACATTCCCCTGAAATAGTTATGATAACCGGTTGTGCTTCATTAAAACCACAAGTTCTAACACTCTGCTCAAAATATAGCTTGTATTGTTGTGTTGTATTAGCAATGGGCAACATTAGATTCATTCATCTCTGAACTCTGAACAAAATTCACAATTAAGTAATATGCATATTCCTCAAAATAACAAAATAATATTCCGTACAATACATTTTATCTTTCATAACCCACATCTCCCACATATTTCTGTGCATGAAAGGGTCCTCACCTCTCAACATCATAGTCCTTATCTAACTGTCCTCTAGGAGCGTTTTAATGCTCTGGGTGAGGCTGAGAACAGATGTGAAATTCACATAGCCAGCATTCCTTGTCAGAGGCAATTTACACAACATCAAGATATCTACCAGTAATCTAATGGTGCGCATGCTATAGAGAAATACACAGAAACACACCCAAAATTTAGAGAAAGAGTTATAGTAATAAGGTAAGGATTGAGTAGTTTAAAAAATTCTCTCTGTGTCCAGTAATGTTCCATTATTCACCATAGTAATATAGTTATGCCCCTCTGAGAAGCAAAGACTAAACAAAACAAACAAAAGTCTAAACAAAAAGTCTGAGCCGCAAAACTCTCTCATAGACTGAGATATGAACCATTATGTTCTTTTGTATATTTCACTACAAGCTGGAATGCTTATTTTTTAAATAAAGAGGCTTTTATTCTGCCTGAGGCTTGTGCACATCCAACCTTAAAGTTTGTATATAAAATCCATCGGAAGGTCCCGAAACATTACAATGCATGCAAACAATTAATTTACCAACTCATGCCCTGTGGGAGTGCTTGGCTGTGGCTCATTAATGGCCATGTATCAGAGAAAAACAGTACAAACAAATCAATGGGATTCACAGCTTGAGTTTGTGTCAACACAGGGAAAGTCTTATAGAAATGAAAAGAGATATATCAGGGTTTCCCAACCCATTCCTTGGGGACCCCCAGATACTCCACGTTTTTGCTCCCTCCCAGAAGGGCGCAAAATGTGGATTGTCTGGCAGGGAACTGGGAGGAAGCAAAAATGTGGACTCTCTGGGGGTCCCCAAGGACCGGGTTGGGAACCATTTTGATATATATGTACACACCAATAAGCCGAAACATTATGACCACCACCACTTGAATTGAATAATGTTGATTATTTTGTAAAAATGGTACATGACAAGGTCTGGGATATAATATTCGGACCTCGTAGTCGGCACATTGAATGCAGAAGAAATGGGCAGGGGTAAAGATCTGAATGATTTTGACAATCATCATGGCCAGAAGATTACATCAGACTATTTCCAAAATGGCAGGGCATGTGGAGTCCTCACGATCAGCTGTGATGAACTTCAGTCACTCAGATTGTTACCCCTGCCCATTTCTCCTTGCAAAACGTCTAAGCTATTGTGTATTTGGCCATGAATGCGATATAATCATCCTTTTTAAGTAAGCTAACTAGAATTCCTAAAATGTGTGCTAGTGTATTGAACTCTACATAAGTGAACTCTAGATACAAAGACGCTCCCTGAACAGATTAAAGGCACATATTTATTACATAATGGGTCATTTAGTATAAATAAAGTATACCTTACCTTACCTTAGGTGACTAGCAGAAGGTCCTCTAGCTGACTTTGAACCACACAGGAGCTTTTGCTGAATGAGAACATGTGTTTTGCAGTTCACTGAAGGAGAGGGGGAAAAGCATTTAATTTAACTGATAGCTAGGAAGGGTAACTGTTATATCCCAACAGAGCTAATGTTAAATTACCTTAATAGCCAGTGCTTTGTTATTAGTGGAGTAAACTACATGGTGTTTGCTTGTTAAAAGCTGTTTTTGCTGAAAATGGAGTAATTAGTCTCAGGTGGAAAAGTAGCACTCAGAGACTAACTGCTGGATTCCCTGCAAGCCTTTAAAAATGGCACGCAGATACTGAGACAAACTGAACTGAGAATTATGTGTTTGAAAATGCAGTCATGCGTTTGGTGCAAAGACGTTATAATTTGACCGTTATAATTGTCACTCAAAGTCAATAAAATAGACACTCTAAAAACAAAATCAAAGTCACTAGCGAGCCTGTTAACACAAACAGGTTTTAAATTTTCAGAATCTGAAAAATGCCCTAACAGTGTTATTCTTTAACAAAACTCCTCTAAAGAGACTGTGACTTGTATTGTTTAGTCAGAATTATCAAACTTCCCCATTTTCAGTGGAATGACGACAGGCTTTTTACAAATTCCTCAATGCACAGAACCAGACAGAGCAGGTATAATAACCTCCATGTGCGATTTAAGGCTTCTGTCCTCCTCACATGGTCCCACAGTAACTTCCTGAAATCACACTCACTTGATGCCTCGTTAAAATATCACAAGGAGCTTAGAGATGAGCAAGAGCCATGATACAGGGGGTTACATGGTATTATCTTCTTTTAAGGCCCCCTCTAATGTTAACCGGGGCTATTCAGAAACAATTTAGTAACAATAGATATCACAGTTTCATATGATGGGAAGAATCTGAATCTAAAGCATTGTAACATTATATGAAATTTTGGGAAATTTAGGCTAAAATACCCTGGATAACAAAAGGCCTATGCTTTCACTGTGCCAGAAAAGGATGAGAAACACCCAAACACTGTAACTTAATATTTTAGATTAAAAAGCAAAGAGATTCCATACCATCTATAAAATATTTGGCAGGATACTTGTGTACATCTGGAAGAATCGGATAAACAGCCATGCAGACCCAAAAGCAATTGGACAGATTTATTCACATCATTATGTCATAATTATACACCTCCCAGTTATGGGATAATAGTTCTTTTTGAAAGGTGTTATCTGCTTCATGAAAGGCTGGTGTTCGCCCTAACAAATTAAGGTGTGGCAGACTGACAGATCGCAAACTGTGCTCGGCTGCCAATGGCAGACCGGGTTATTTTCATGACCTGTAGATAGTTTTATCATAATGCTTGTTCCCCACACCCATGTTCTCTCTCAGAGTGTATAATACATGAATTAGCATTTTTTAACATGTTCTCCACACTGCCATCTGTCCACAGATAAACAGCTGGCATAATTATTTATTTGGACATTATACTGGATAATGCTCCATGAAGAGTGCAAACCATTAGAGAATTCTGGACATGAACCACAAGAATATGTTATACATTTTACAATTTAAACAGCTGTGAACACACAGATGGGATTTCATAAATATGTAATATACCTCTAGTGTGTCTAGATATTTGTTAATGTGAGGTCCTCAAGCTTTCTTTATCATAATCTAATAAGTAATTTTCTCTTTCCGTCTTTATAGATGGTTTGATCTATTATAGCTAATATCCATAAAATCTATGGGATTCTCCATGAAGATTACCACAGAATCACATGCTGTTCTTTAAATGGTGCCTGGAAACTCAACTAGGGCTAGTCTTTGACTGCGTCTGCAATGGCACACTAACTGCCTCACTGGGTATGACTCAGGATGCCCAGTGTCCTTTTAGCTCCGTAATGGGCTTTGATCTGTTACAGGTGTGACCATTGAGAGGAAGGAACCCTGTGCTCCTTCTTACTCCTACCCCCAAAACTAGATCAAACAGACCTCCAGTATAACCACATATCTCCCCATTTGTTCCACTGCTGCAGATAAATCTCAATCAGACTTCTGATAGTGTTGACCTTAAAGTGTTTTCCTTGATTTGTTGTCACCAAAAAGTTATATGCAGGGCGGTTACATGACGGGCATGATGGGCTATGGAAGCAATTTACCAGATGGCATGAGGTGTGCAGCCAAAGACGAGGATAAACACAATGAGGGAACGATTACTGCAAGATGTCAACGAGTCAAGTCAACCTTTGTTCACATCTGTGCAGTTTGAGATCACAAGAGGTTATGCACGCACAGCCATCGAGTTAAGCCACAAATCCCCTATCAAACAAATATCCTTCAGCTGGTGCTCACGTAAAGAAAGCAAATTCTGTTCCTGTTGTGTAAAATTACAAGAGCTGTCATGATTAGATTTACAGTGCTGTGAAATGTAACGTAGGACATTAATATGCAGGTGACTGATGTCCTCCAGATTCATACACACATGTGCAACATGAGGCTGAACATTTGAAACATTCACAAAGGGTGTTGTTACAGGGCAAATAAAATATTATGCTGCCTTATGCAGTTTTTCTGCATTGAATTATATTAACAAACAGATGACATCTGTGCCAATAAAAAAACATATTTCACTAAACAGTCTGCAAATGGATGAAAAGACCATTCCAACAGAGGCAATGAGTGACCTTTTTGCCTTTTTCCAGTGGCGGCCCTCCCAGATTAAGACGTTTCCACTAGCTTGATATAATAAACAATCTCCAAGCAAACGATTGCATGACTATTTACTGTGAGTTTCATCTGGAGCCAATGATCTGCACTCTGATGCAAAGTCATTCATTGTTTCAGTTTGAAAATTACAGTGTGCCTACCGAGTGAAGCTAACAGTCTATACTTAACTGTAACAAGTATACTCCCCATAATGTAAAGTGCTTCTTATGTCCCATTACAGTAGCATGTCTTGTGTCCCATGACACAAAGACGTAGCAGCATTATTTAGTGCAACTTGCAGCAAGAAACTGGGGACATTCAAACATGCATCGTCTTTGACAGCATTCATGGTTCATTCATTCCATGGAATATCTTATACACAGCAGCCTACATAGTCTTCAGGGTTTCAATGATGACTTATTGGCACAATTTTTATCAAAAATCATGGGAAAATAGAGTCCCCTCCCAGTGGGAATATCAGATATTCTATCAACAAAATAATTTGCAAAAATGTGCTTTTTAAGTAGTTTATAATTTCATTTGATGAAATGCAATGATTTAAGCAGTTGTTTGAAGCTTTGAATATTGTATTTTAAATAATCTAATGTTACCCCAGCATACAAAGAGTATGAGGTGGGAGACACTTTGAATGTAATGCCAGTTTCTCCTGAAAAACAAATATCCAAGCAATATAAAACATTAAACATGCGTGTGCAGAAATTTACTGAGGAATCCAGCAAGGAACTCCTCTCGTAAGTTCTGAATTGTTGATGTCCTACTGTGCTCAGGATATCACAAGCAGACAAAACTGAAAAGTAAGTCGTCCCCATGAAGGTAAACATGGAACTCGTTGCGAAATCTAAGTGGGACGATGCTATATTTCAGGGTGAATGGAGACAAATGTTTGCTTGTGGGATTGCAACTGATAGGGCTGTATCCCCTTTTAAGCGGATGTCTCTGCAAGTCAGAGTCCACACTACATAACCTTGACTTAAGCAAGCAACATTAGCATGCTCCCTACCCATTGTGCTGCTCTAATTAGTTTTACCCTTGACTGCCATGTCCCCGTCACAGTCTGTTTTGCCTGAAGGTCCTCAGTTTTATCTCGCTAGCTTGTTCTCCAGGGAATGGGTGTTGACCAGCAACAGCTGTTAATGTTACAGCAGTTACACAAGACTTGTTTTTTTTTTCTGGCTGTAACCCTCTTCATAATACCAACGCAAAAGGGAAAAAAACAAACAATTCTTCACGGTCTCACACAGGTAGTTATTCTTAATAATGTACCCTAATTAATTACCTGAGATGCTTGTGGGGGAAAACAATTAACAAGTAATTAAATATTTGCTTAAGGACTCAAAACACTGTCAAGCAGCCTGTGAATTCAAATTTCACTGATCCACCGGTCCATCCATCTACCTTCCAGCTTATCCTGGTCAAGGCTGCATTGATTCAGTAGTTCAGTTTCACTAAAGTCAAGCTGAAACTTTAGTTGGACCGGTAATTAAATAATTTAATTATTGTTTAAGGACGCAGGACAGTGGAAAATGATCAAAGTAATTGGATTTCTTAGTAGATTATGGGTGTTTTGTGAGGTGTGTATGTTTCTTTCCATGAAGTGATTTGGCAGTTTAATGTGTGTTCGATGTGCCGGTGGGGACAAAATAACTCATAATACACATATTGTGTACATGTAACCGGAACTTAGTAATACACTCGTGCATCCTGTAGCTGGAGGACAGCAAGGTAAATCAGTGCTGCCCTGAGGCCCTTGCAGATCCACAACATCCATCTCCATCTTCAAACTGCTTTTCCTAGGGAGGGTCACAAAGATCAACAGTAGCAGTACTATTTATGCAATACAGGAAAGAACTTCCAGTTTTTTCCTAGAACATTCCTAGTGGGTATCCTATTTTATCCAGATTATAAATAAAACTCTTCTGCGCTTTCAAAGAGCATCTCACTTTATTACTCAGACCTTACTCTTGTGTTGTTACCTTGTACAACTGGTTTAAATACAGGTTTACTTTGGATTATTGTTTTCCTGCTTGTGGATTTAACTTTATTACATTATTACTTTATTTGCATTATTACAACCCTGAAAAGTTTGTTATACTGCACTGACCACATAATAAAAGAAGTTGGTTATTGACAGTCTAGTTCCTCAAACAAATTCCGTTTTTATTTTCTACTTCTGCCTTTGGATAATGTTGAATTTTGTGAGAATGACCTTTTCCATATTCAAAGATGTACTATACATGTGTCTTACTAAAGACTGCGACCTATGACCTCATTGTAGACACTTATCCACAAAAGTCACCTTATGAGAAAATCACCCACCCATATGCATTAAAAACCATAAATAGGTATGCAATTACTTGCGGAATGCTGGCGCTGAGACCTAATTAGGTGCTAATGTTCATACTACCATAATATAATAATGAGCAAAATAGCTGTTCTTCTGATCCCAAATGATTCAATGGGGCTTTCAGTAAAAACTGGAGTAGGGGGGTGTCCTTGAGCAGGCTCAGGTTCGTTATACCCATTCAGATCATGTTCCTTTCACAAAATCTATGTGGCTCCCTGGAAACCCCGACGGCTAACCACACACCCGGCAGTAGCCAGTTCCGCAGCCCCCTGCCATTTGGTGTCCTGTGTGTGTCCTTTCTCCCTGCTGATGCTGAAACTGCTCCCTTTTGCTTTTCATTCTTCCTCCGTCTGGCACCCAGTGAAGTCCCTGTTCATTCCTTCCATCCCCTCCATCATTGGCCATACATGCTGATTCTACTACCAACTGGAAGCTGCCTACATGTGAAAAGAATATACCTCAGCAGAGGAACGTTAGGCAGCTCCACTGCCTGTTCTACTGGGCTTTTGCCATTCGTCTTGCAAATGGTCTTTGGTGTATGAACGTATTTTCAGACTCCATACTGTCATGTGTGGTCAGACAGACAAATTTAGTTAATTAGCAAGAGGATTTATCTGTATCCCTTATGCATTGTGCCAATGCAGCTGTTGGAGTGTTTCTCTCACTGCAACTCTGAGAAATGGCCCGACTGACAATACTTCACATAGCCTGATTAGCTTACATAGTTACTTGATATTTCACATTTGATATTTTTACTTAGGAATTTCAGTAGTAAAAGCAGAGACCTGGATTTTTTTTTTGCATATATTTAGTTCCCATACATTTCCCAATAGAGATGTTCAGTAGGACGTGGATTCATAGAGAGGTATGGGGAGAATATAGCTGGAGTATGGGATTTCAATAAAAACATGTTTATACAAAATCTGTGTTGTGGCTGGAAGGGTCTTGATTTTCTGTGTGATTCATTTAAGGGGTGAAAAAGATCTGAGAAAATTCCCACGAAACCTCAGTCTCCCGTTTTCCCATTTCCATTTATCCCCTGTTCAATTTTGACATCTGTACTGCTGTAGAGAGCTTTAAATTATACCTCCAAAGAAGGTGTCAGCTACGACAATAATCCCACTGCTGCAAACACACTTGTATCACTACAAATAAGATTTAAAAGTGATTCCATGACAGTGATTAGGTCAAAGTCTTCAATAATTTATTAATCCATATGCATTACAAAAAAAAAATATATATACAGATTGTAAAAACGGTCTGCTTTCACAACTACAGCTAAGAGTCCCATTGGCCACCGTCTGCAACTGACACCTCAACGACCAGAAGCATTCACCATGGTGGCTGACACAGCATGAAGAGGGCCCCTTTTACACTGGCAAAGGCCCCACAGCCATCGAGCAGTGTCTTTTTTGTAAAAAGCCACAGTTTGAGCCTCTGTTAATTGTGATTCTGCAAAATCACTGCCTTTTGCTAATCTATGAGCCTCGTTGCAGCTGTTTGGTCGAAGGAAAAACAAGAGAATGTCTATCAGTGTTCACAGAGGCCCAGACTAAAATCTTTTGATGCTACAGCCTATGATAGAAGTCAGATATTCCTTGGATATAGCAGCTGTAGAGCAAACAAGAGCTATGGAAGAAAGCGGTTTAATACTGTATGTCATGTAAATGACAGATCCATCTCTCACTGTCCTCTCTGAAAGTGTTCCTTCATTGAGAGAGCAGTCACAAATTCACTCTCTGAGCCCAGTTGTGAGCTCAAAGCAAATTTGTCCATACACTGCTAGGTGGGAAGAGGCTCATCTCTTCTTTCGGCTGTGCCTGACCATCTTCTTCCGCTTCAGGATCATCTCATAGAGTTTCTCCAGACCGGGCTGAAGGCCCTGGCCATCAACGGCACTACAGCCTTGTGCGTGGTGCAAAGTAGAGGCACTCAGCTCATGGAGAGCCAGCACCTTCTCCACTTCTGCCACGGACATGGCAGAGGACAAGTCCTGTTTGTTGGCCAGTACGAGCACGGGTACGCCCTGGTTCTCCGAGGTGCGGGAGATCTTGTGCAGCTCCACCTTGGCCTCCTCCATGCGCTCAGATTCGGTGGAGTCCACAACGTAGACGATGCCATCGGTGCGGCGGGTGTATGACTTCCAGAGGGGACGGAGCTTCTCCTGCCCACCGACATCCCACACCTGGAACGTGATGGCGCGAGAGCCTCCCACCGCTACTTTGATCTTCTCGGTATTGAAGCCTTTGGTGGGGATGGTTTTCACAAACTCTCGCAGTTTTAGTCTGTACAACAGGGAGGTCTTCCCAGCAGAGTCAAGGCCAATGACCACCACGTGCAGAGACTGGAAGTTTGGCAAAAAAGGTGTGTTGGGGGCAATCTCTGTCAGCTGGTTCCCCATGGCAACAGGATCTTCTCTCCTTGTTAGTGACAATGTGGTGGATTCTGCAGACGCTCGTCTTTATAGGTGCATGACATTCACACCTACTTCAAAGACAGCAGCGGCAGACTGGAGGAAGACAGTTGGAGACACCTATGTAGAACACAAACAAACTCTGGTTAGAAATCAATGGTGACAAACTCTTTGAAATAAAAAAAACACCTTCAAATTGTTTGATTTTGGACAACCCCTCAAAATGAGCCAAACGGAAGAAAACACAAATTATAAATAAGCGCCAGGGAGAGATATAGGCATAGGCACTGAAACATTAGGTATTATTCCTAGAAAACAAATCTATTTACCCAAATTTACAGATTGCTGTATTTTAAATATCATGTTAAAGGACTTCGAAACGTTCATCCGCATGGTGTTTCCTTTATGTACCCTCCCCAAATCTCAGTACTGATGTGAAAGCCAGCCTCCAGTACTTCAGCAATAAAATAAGCGTAAACTGCCAGAATTGTAAATCACTGCGACAGTGTAACCTCCGCCCCCACGCCCAGTATCGGCTGTTCAAAAGTTCACCACTTGATACACAGCATTGCACCAGTACGAGCACAATATTCGTTTATTATAAAATATTTCGCATTATTACTCGTGTACAGACCTCCATTTCGTATTATCTACAATTAAAATATTGCGGTTTTAACAGTAAAGGCTGCTGGCTGTTGTTGCAGTCTGACCGCAGTGGATAATCTCTTTCTAATCCTAAACAGACACGGATTTCTCCGTCTGTTTTCGATATTCAGATAAATGTCAATATTGTAAAAGCGGTATACATACATGTCTTGATTTTTAATCATAGGCAAGTTAACGACCCTGACTGTTAAAAAATATATATGGTAAACATCGTATTTTAATGTACACGTCTTTTTCTAAGGGTTGTCTCGTTTTCACAGCTAGACTCCTCGCTGCATTAATACATTGATGATTTGGCAAAGGGCAAATAAACGTCTAATTCCCATCTTTAAATACGTCTACACGCATTTAACGTGCCCACTCCTCAATAAACTAACCAACAGTACTTTCATCACTATGAAATCTGTTGACGACCCGGATCAGTTCAACATATCCATTAAAGTGTCGGATAAAAGCCTAAAATTAAATGATTTCACCCCAAGTGGGAGAATTAATGGCTAGAGCAACAAGCAATCGCTTTCCAACGCAGCACAAAATGACCAGAATTTTAAAACAGTGGTATTAACGCAATCTCATAATCAATCAACCTCCATCGCAAACCCTCGGCACCCCACACCCCGATGTTTTCCGAAAAAAAAGCATATACTTAAAAATAATAATATTTAAAAATATATATGTATTATCAGCATCCGTAGCGTTTTCCCAAAGCAGCCTGTATGTAACGCACCTGCTAAATTTCCTTTATGTTGACCAAAAGCACATTGCAGTTGCAGTGCGGCGTGGTTAACGATCCTCAGAAATGTACGTGACACCGGTAATCCCAGGTGCTGCGTGGCGCGCCGCTGGGTAGCTCTGACATCCGCGTCCTTCCTGCGCTCCGCCAGCTTCGAGTGTGGAGGGGAGAGCACCGGGCACGACGTTTAGGGCACAGCCCGCCAGTGACGCAACCCAAACACAAAAAGGATCCTCGGCCCCGCTGGTGGATCTTAAAGGGGACGCGCACTGTTTACGCCGGCCGATCTTATCTGAATCAGGGCTCTTCTACTCTACGCACCACGCTGAAATATAGACCCAGTGAAGAGAATTTCCTTCAAATGCATGTGTGACGACCGACAGTCTTGACTATTTACTGCTTTGTTAAAACCATGAAATATAAAATATGACCTATACTTGCAATTGCAGATTTTTCCAGATTTAGTACATGTAATCTGTTTGACTAGTAATAATAACTTACCTTGGGTTGGGGGTCCATTCTTGACAGTGACTGCATCACCGATGGGGTTTATGTGTGAGGTCGCTTCTTGGACCGCGGAAAAAATAGTAAGAAATATACTGAGCGCTGAATAAGAATGATGGTGATTTAACTGTCCGTTTTACTGTAACGTCATTGTCGACCAAAAGGGGCACTGGAATAATAATTTCGTTTGTACAAGTTATTTGGAAATATTTTTCGTGATTCTGAAATGCAATAAAATATCCGCCAGGAGAAAATGACTGCGATGAATCGGAAACCATCGCCAGTAAAACGTGCACAGCTGGTATGGGTTTTGATGGTATCATCGCATTTGTCAGTCGCTATATTTAGTTGGAACTCGTTTGAATAGTATATATAACTAAATGTGATAATAAACACATTTAGGAATTCGACATTTTATATATTAATATATAAGTATACTTATGCACAAGTTTGATGAGATGTTGATTTTAAGGCGCATTTCCTGTTCATCTTTTCTGTCTTACAAGGTCATATTGCGTTTACGCACAACGGATTTTTAAACTTAAAATGATTAGATTGCTAAAGCATTTTATTTAACGATGATTTCTTATACAAAAGTAATTCCTTATCAGACACAGTACATGTTATTGGGTGTATGTAGTATTGGTGCGCCATCTTGCGTTTTACGTTAAAAAGACAATTCTCACACGATTAAAAAATACTGCAAAAATAAAAGCAGTTTTACATTACAAATAATCTTGGTGTCATTTTGCAGACGTTAAAGAGAGAAAAACTCAAAATCGTATTAATATTGTCATTACAAATAGGTACTTTCTTAGACCTGCTGCTACAAGATAAGTCGATTAGTCTTAAATTAAAAGGATACTCTTGACGACAGGTCACGTAGACAATGTTCTACCCTTCATCTGTCTTTGTCAATAATGTTTTTTTTGTTTCGTAATAAATATTATAGTGCATGCTTCAGAAGCAACTTATTCTCGTATTATCGGGACACGGACATTCTTCAAATTCTCTAGATACCACAAACATCTTGTTGACAATGGTGGTGGTGGGGGGTGGGATCGTTAACTTCTGCAGAGAAACGATTGAATGCTCCATGCATATTCATCGATTTAAAGACATAACGCAGCCAATGTACCTCCCGGCGTAGCGCTTACTAGAAAATCTGACAGTGTTTAAGGACAAAGTATCACCTCATGTTATCCCTCTTCACACTGTGAGAACCGAATTGGAACGCTTATTAGTGGACCAGTGTTAATCAATGTTGCTTAAAGAGCCAGCTTAATTTTCACCCAGGGATATGTAACTGATGTAAAAGTATCAATTTAGCAGTCAGGTGTGTTTTGTATATACATAGAACAATATTAGTTCAAAAGTCATATCTTGCATTTTAAATAACTAGGTGGAAGGGCCAGTTGTACCCGACCGATCAAGTGCACGCCTGGTTGCCTAGCAACACACGAAGCTGCAGCCGCGGGAGTCGTGTGGCTCGTGACGACTTCGGCAAGGAGAGGATCGCCAGACACTTTGCTTGCTCTGCAGTGAGTTATTCCTAATACCAGTTATTAGTAATGCGTTGGTATATGGGTATTGTCATCATCACAGCTGAATTATCATAGTGACTCTGCAGATCAGTGCTGTGTATTTGGCGGCTTACTTTTCAGCTGATGCACATATTAAAATGTTATCTAGGTGGCAGTAAAGGTTACTTGTTGTAAGCTTGCTTATTGTGCTGAGGTGTTCTTGCAAATATATTTACATTGTACAAATTATTTTAAAGTGGTTTTATATTCGGTTTTGAAGTACCTCTCCATATACTGTTTTTTTTTCTTAAAGTATTAAAGTATTAAGCTGTTTCTTAATGAATGAAGTTTGATTAAGATTGTTAAGAAGTTATAAACTAGATACAGGTACATGCAAGTAAGTAGATGTGAACAATTTGAAATGTCTTAGCTTAAAATTCATAGTTTTTCGAAATTTCTCACAATAGCAAAACTATTATTTAGGATTAGAATGAATTATTTAGTTACTATGTTTCATTAAGCAAAGTATTCAATCATATAAAGCAAAGAATGATGAGGGAACCTGTACTGTTATATTGACTATAATATTATTTATTTTTTACTTTCTTTACGCCAAGAAATTTCTCAAAAAAATAGAAATGTCAAGATATGCAAAATGATGCAGAGGACAGTCCACAGGATTGGTATTGAGAACCAATTTTTATTATGACATCTCCATCTATCCATCCATCCATCCATCCATCCGTCCACAGGATTGGTATTGAGTACCAATTTTTATTATGACATCTCCATCCATCCATCCATCCATCCACAGGATTGGTATTGAGAACCAATTTTTATTATGACATCTCCATCCATCCATCCGTCCACAGGATTGGTATTGAGAACCAATTTTTATTATGCCATCTCCATCCATCCATCCATCCATCCGTCCACAGGATTGGTATTGAGAACCAATTTTTATTATGACATCTCCATCCATCCATCCATCCATCCATTTTCAACAATTTTATTTGCATTGGTCTTTGAGGCAACAATACAACCACTAATATACTATGCTATTTGGATATCGTATTGGATGTCAGATATTTGCTATGTGTTTTCTTTACATTTGGAAACAGACTAGAAGAAACAGTCTGATTGTAGTACATTTAGTTTTTGAGATATATTGAAATGAATTGGTAGCTGAGATATCTATATACCTTTTACAAATATTTCAAAATGGATTTAAAGGGATCATGTAATTGAAATTATTCAGATGTCTATAAATCAGTTACAGTTATCTTGCATAATATTTAAATGTAATTTTGAATGACTTACATTTTACTTGGCTTTGACAAAATTAATGATTTTATATAGTGTCTTAACCACAGTAAAGGTCTCACTGTACGTTGCAGTTAGTTATTAGACAGGGGAAACATTTCACTGGGATCTTTCGGGTTACACTGCTTCCTGAGTGACTCTGGTTTAATGATAAATCCTGCACTGCACAGATGGTGGTTTGAGATGTCAGCAATGCACTGGGAGGCCCGACGTCGGCAGGCTGTGGCGGATCGTCAGCTATCCATAGCTAAACAGGTAAGGCCTCTTACATTATTCATCTTCCCGGTGAAACATGAGCATGACATGCAACATAAATAAGAAAGGTAACACCACATCCTGTCCTGCTCCCTTCAGTCCTGTTCAGGCCAAATTCCTGATGGGTAAAGCTGTCTTCCTTTTTTATAGTGGGGTGACAAGAGATGGCTAGTGCAGCTGGCTAGATGTACTGCTTTTTCAGTCAAGTGGATTTGGCATGACCTGTCAGACGACCCATTCCATGGGGCCCATAGACAATGGGGCACATTGGAGAAAATTTGAACACATTAGCATAACAGCTCTTCATCTGTCAGCCCTGTAAATGTTGCAAGCAAACTAGTGTATAAAAACAGGATTGTCACCATTGCAAACCCATTATCTATTGTGATAGGAGGAGGTGATTTTTATATTTGGATTTCTTTGTAAACTGTGAGTTGTTGAACTTGTAGCGTTAAAGGCAGAGCTTAAAGATTTTGCTATGTCCATTTGATGTCTCCCCTCAACACACATGTTGCGTATCTATATGTCATAGTGCTTTTTGATACATGACAACCATAGATATGCAATTAGGTCTGCTTGAAAATCCTGAGGTAAATACTTGACTTTCACAGAGAACACCAAGTGATCACTGATGTACTTTTTAAAGCTGTTTATTCATCATTGAGAATCTGGCCTGTGCATATCCATGGACTTCAGCACACATGTTCAACAAAGTCATTTTCCAGCTGGAGGTGTTGTGATAAGGTACTGAGCATTCCGTCACATGCGGTATTTTCCTACCTGGAACAGAACTGTAGAAAAAAACTACACAAGTATAGGCCTCTAGCCATGCAAAACTGCAGGATATCAGATGGAGATGACTCATCATGCAGAGCCGTTTTGGAATATGGGACAAATCTACAGAATCAGAGCCCCCCGGACACCCTGAAGCATGTTGATGACCGGGGAGACAGGACCTGATAGTCCAGATGTCTGTGACCATTACAGTATCGATGTATGGCAAAGCAGGTTCAGCAGTTGTGTTGGAGCTCATGGATGAATATGACTGGGTCCACCAAAGCAATATCACACCCACAAATGAGGATGGATGGATGGATGGATGGATGATAGATAGATAGATATTGTGTGTGTGTGTGTGTGTGTGTATGTGTGTATAACCTATATTGCCAAAAGTATTGGGACACCTGCCTTTACACACGCATGAACTTTATTGACACCACATTCTTAATACATACACTTTAATATGGAGTTGGGCCACCCTTTGCAGCTATAACAGCTTCAACTCTTCTGGGAAGGCTTTCCACAAGGTTTAGGAGTGTGTTTATGGGAATTTTTGACCATTTTTCCAGGAGAGCATTTGTGAGGTCAGGCACTGATGTTGGACGAGAAGGCCTGGCCTGCAGTCTCTGCTCTAATTCATCCCAAAGGTGTTCTATTGGGTTGAGGTCAGGGCTCTGTGCAGGCCAGTCAAGGTCCTCCACACCAAACTCGCTCATCCATGTCTTTATAGACTTTGCCTAGTGCACTGGTGCACAGTCATGTTGGAATAGGAAGGGGCTATCCCCAAACCGTTCCCACAATGTTGGCAGCACAAAATTGTCCTAAATGGTTCTGTATGCTGAGGCATTAAGAGTTCCTTTCACTGGAATTAAGGGGCCAAGCCCAACCCCTGAAAAACAACCCCACACCATAATCCCCCCTACACCAAACTTTACACTTGGCACAATGCAGTCAGGCCAAACCCAGTCTTGTCCATTGGATTGCCAGACAGAGAAACGTGATTCGTCACTCCAAAGAACATATCTCCACTGCTCTAGAGTCCAGTGGCAGTGTGCTTTACACCACTGCATCCAATGCTTTGCAAGTTTGGAGGTATGTAGCTACTGACTCAGCATTTTCTGCAGCAATGCAAGAGTTGGCGACTTCTGCACCCTGTGCGCCTCAGCATGCACTGTCCCTGCTGTGTGATTTTATGTGGTCTACCACTTCCTGGCTGAGTTTCTGTTGTTCACAATTGCTTCCACTTTGTAATTAATACCACTAACAGTTGATCGTGGTATATTTAGTAGTGAGGAAATTTCACAAATGGACTTATTGCACAGGTAGCATCTATCACGGTACCACGCGTGAATTCACTGAGCTCCTGAGAGCGACCCATTCTTTCACAATTGTTTGTAGAAGCAGTCTGCATGCCTAAGTGCTTGATTTTATACACCTGTGGCCATGGAAGTGATTGAAACACGTGAATTTAATGATTAGGAGGGGTGTCCCGATACTTTTGGTAATATAGTGTATGTACACATCCCTGCATATATTTTAAGCTTAGCAGGCATATTGTGTTTCTTGTCCAAAGGTTGTGCAGGTTGTAGTTGCTGAGGAGATTAATTTGATTCATGGTTTAATCAGTCTTGGTTCATCGATCCATGTTGTACTTTTGACTAAGCTTGCACCTTGGACCTTCTCAGAACTGTAAAATAAATATATTACCAATAATTATTTCTTGTGTGATAATGAGTGTGTCCATCTCTTTAATGTTAAACACAATCTCAGTGGCATCCGGAATTAACCATTCATCATCTCAGGAATACTGCCATTTCCAGGAAAGTGTTCTGGTGAGGAGGAATATGAGGAAGAGGAGATAAAAAATGTGCTACACTGTCAGAAAAAAGGGTACCAGTTTGTACCTTTGCTTGTCACTGGGCCTGTACCCTCAAGGGTCTGCCAATTGTGCCCTAACTGTTGCTACTTGTACCTTTTAAGATACTGGAGTATTAATATTCTCTGGATTATTGGAGTGCTATATTATTTCATGTCTATCGTTTACATTTGATAACGGAGTTAGAAATAGAGGAAATCTTTTGGTTATGTTGGAATAAAAAAAGTTATTTGTGCCAATAATATTTGTCAGCTCAATCATTTTGCTGTTTTATGCAATTCAAAATGAGATTATGTAACATTTATCCATACTTATGCTATAATTACTGAAGTAAAATGTGTTCACTTTGGTTCATGAAAGTGTATTGGCCAGATTCAGTGGCTTCTCTTTCAGGATATATCTGTACTTATTTAAAATGTCACTGCACAAGAGATATTTACATACTGAGCTGTGAATACAGTCTTGTGACAGGTGCTGCTCTCTTTTACAGTTGTATCATGTTATCCAAAGTAAGAAATAGCAAAGCCTGCAGCAATATCAGAAACAAAAAATAAAGTCTATGTGAACATTGTCTGAACTGGTTTTAGCTAAGTGACTAATGCAACTCTTTTTCCCTAACAGGCTTTGGGATATTAAACACTGAAGTGCTTGTTACATCTTGAAAACCAGGACATTATACTCTGCATTCAACACATTATGGGGATTTTAGGGGATCTGGCAGGAGGTGATGTGTGCAAAAATGAGATTCAAGGTCGCAGTTCATTGAATATCCTGGCCTCATTTCTGATCATTCAGCTTTGGCTTGGGCATGCAAGCTAGTGATCCAAAAGTTTTAAAGCAGATTTTCATCTTTATGTTTTGTACAGCGCAGGCTAAAACCCTGGGTTCCTTTAAATCGGAGCTAGATAAGATTTTAACAACTCTGAGTTATTAGTTATGTT
>JAAGVU020000092.1:26193771-26237095 GCA_011763525.2 Mormyrus iriodes | reverse complement strand
TCCCCAAACGAGCTTGATGGGCCGAATGGCCTCCTCTCGTTTGTACATTTCTTATGTTCTTATGTTCTTATGTACAGATGCAGAAAGACCCACCAAAACCACATACAGAGGAACAAAGTCAACCCAATATGCCTGAAGCAGCACCAAGTACGTTCAATACCCATTAGGGGTCACTGTTGAGCAGCAAGTATCCAAGAGGTATTTGTCCTGCCTCTAACTCGGGGATGGGCAGTCTTATCCAGAAAGAGTCGAAGATTCCTCATACCAGGGTTTGAACAGCTGACCTACAGGTTATCCCAAAAACTTGCATACACACTGCACAAGGTCGTACACCTTGGAAGGGATGCTAATCAATCAATTGTAGGTCACGTGTGCACGTACGTACGTACGTGTACACACACACACACACCTGTACTCATATCTTTGTGGGAGTCCATCCATTCACTTCTATGGGCAAAACCCTAATCCCAACAATGACAACCTTAATCTCTACGCAACCCAAACAGAATACAATGGGCCTCACGACATCAAAATAACAGGTTTTTACCACATTGTGGGGACATTTGGTCCGCACAGCTTAAGGTATACAGGGACAACGCATGCACAAACACAAAGATGTGTCACCTTTGTTAGCAAAATTCTAAAACCAGGTTATTAACACAAAGCAATATTGCAACTCTTTAGGAACAACAATGAGTTTTTTTTTTAAGTCCTGCTATGGTTTATTTGCTAGGACAGCAAACTATCAAGAGTCAATAGCCACTGCTTTATAACCACTTGAATAAATTTTCCCATTAACAGAAAACAACAATGCTTCTCTTTTGAAGGCAGGTCTTCAATCTCTTAGTTAAACCTGCCATGCTATACTCAGGCAGAGCTTAACTATGTTGTGATAGAATCCATCACAGTCCATTGCCCACAAGAAGGGGGGAAGTGGATTAAATATTAACGGCCTCGACTCAGCTTCATTTAGCGGTGATTCAGCTTTCGTGACAGATGGATACTGGGATCAGATTCCTGAGGTTGCTACTTAGAAAATACCAGGCACATCATGAATGACATGAAACTGTGACTTAGGCTCCTGAACTACTTATTTCTAGAACATACTGCAACACTGTTTCCAGACCAAAGCAGGTCAACCCAAGAACTATGTCAACTGTACGAACAGCTCACATGCACGTCACTTCATGAATTTTATGGCTAACGTGACAGTGCCCACATTTCAGCGAACAGCTCTAACCTCACATTCTAGCCCGGCTCTGAGCCACATCCTACTCCTTGGACTGGCACTGTAATCTTCCCTCCTCTCTTTGTGATTGATCCGTCTTCCTTTCTGTCTGGCAGTGACCGAGTGCGTTCACTGCAAAAACGTCAGAAGCAGTGACAACAGAGGCGCCAAGCTTACAAGAAGATACACTGTGAGTGTGATGTGCCGAATATTGTGCTTCAAGGCAGCATTCCCCATTTTGTAAATTATGCACCCGATTATGCTAATTATGTGCTCCCATAACTGCTGATACTTGTTAAAAATGATGTGTGAGGGAGCAAAAATGTGGACTGTCTGGCAGGGAGCTAGGAGGAAGCAAAAACGTTTGGAAACACCGAACACAGAATCCGCTGCATAAATATATAAACCAAATATATGATTAAAACCCTTAACATAATCCACAGGGAGAAAATACATTTTGTACATATCTAAAACTCAAAAATAGTGCCTGTTGGAGATTCCAGAGCTAGATAACAGAAAATGAATGAATGAATGTTACATTTATATAGCGCTTTTCAAGACACCCAAAGCGCTTTTTACAGAGTCAAATGGGAAGCCACTTCAACCACCACCACTGTGTAGCACCCACCTGGATGACGCGACAGCAGCCAATCTGCGCCAGTACGCTCACCACACAGTAGCTAAGGGGATGAAGGGGCAAGAGAGAATCCACCAATTTTGATATAGGGGATAATTAGGAGGCTAGATTTGAAAGGGCCACAGTGGGCAATATTACCCAGGACATCGGGGTACCACCCCTATTCTTTTCGAAAGATACCCAGGGATCTTTTATGACCTTAGAGAGTCAAGACCTCGGGTTTACATCTCATCTGAAGGACGGCACCATTTGTACAGCACAGTGTCCCCATCACTGAACTGGGGCACTGGAATCCACACAGACCACAGGATGGGCTAACCTGTTGGCCACATCAGCACCACTTCCAGCAACAACCCAGCTTTCCTAGATGGTCTCCCATCCAGGTATTGGCCAGGCCCAAGCCTGCTTAGCTTCAGGTGGATTACCCAATCTAAACTGCAGGTGGTATGGCTACTGGTGCAAAATGTTCCAAAAAAGTAATAGCAATTAAAAAAAAAAAGTTCTGATGGGAAATACAAAATGCTCTCTCTTCCTTTTTCAGTCCATGGAGTACTCCCAGCAGTGGTGAGAAGCCAGGGGCAGAACCTGGAGTAGGAGAGCAAGCCATGCAACCCAAGAACCACCTCTGCATAGCATCAACACACTAAAGTAACGGATGTACATGAAGTAAACAGAAATAGCTGATCCCGTGTGCCTTTTGTTTATAATGGAGCAGAACAGTCATGGTCTTTAGGACACACTTCTTATTTTCTGAACAGTGGAGATACTATGATCTGCGGTCTAAAGGTCACCTGAGGGTCATCAAGAAAACCAATAATAGTGGGGGAGATAGGATGGAAAGGATTACTGTGCATTTTTTCCCAACAGTTTAACCTTTTGAAGAGGGGTGATTCAGCTCCTTCAGACCCTGTTTGAAGATTTCCATCAAACTGATAATCCCTGGTTCAGCACACAGAAATGTATTCATTTATCTGCAGCGGCTTTCTATCTGAACAGCACTTCCTCTAAATCCAGAAACAACCTTCGGGATTCAAAATGCCCCCCAAACATGACACAACCACATACCAGCTCCATCTGGACTGCTTATACCTCTGCCCCTTGTCTGCCTGTAGGCGGTTCTATTGATGCCCCAGGCTCTGGTTGGAGTAGCCAAGCTTCAGACTGCTCCAGTCAGGCCAGAAATAGAAAGCAGCATCCTTTGCTTCCCCTTCCAGCAGAGATCTGGCTAGTAAGGGAGATATTTGTTTGGACTCTGAGCTGTAAATGGATGGAGAACCTGTTAGGGCAAAAAACACAGGCAAAAGCAGCCTGGTAGCAGAAAGATAGACAACATCTTGAAAACATTCAGTTTATTGACAGATAACAGAGGAATTTAGTCTTATTGCCGAGAAGTAACAAAATAACATTTCCCTCATAGTATCAGCTGCATCATTACTGACGTAAAAATTTATGATTTTTTATGCAGTCCCCGAGAAACTGGGATTTTAACAAAACGATAATTTAGGATTATTATTAACTGAAGGATATAAAGGTTATTACAATGATGATGATGTTACATGGAAAATACAGACAATTTAAATGGACACCACCAGACAAATCGCAATATATTTAGAAATAATTCAAAATGGTAAACAGTGACAGAGTAAAAAAGGGAAATGGCTCCACCTTTTGGCTAGCATGATAAACTGCAAATTTCAGCAAAAGAAATCAAGGTTAACTGCCAATTTCACATTTACGACACTGTGTACTCAGTTCTTTTAGTTTCTCCTAAACACAATTACGTAGCAGTAATCAGCACTACAGACTATCACAATTTTCACTTCCCTATATGAAATAGCATATGAACAAAAAGGAAATCAAACTTCTCAAACAAAATTTCTCACTTCAGTTTATGCTCCATGAACAAGAATATTAGCAGATGTACAGTAGAAATAGGAAATGGTCTTAAAGCAGAACTGATCAAAGGACAATCAGGCACATCCAGAGCAAGTGAACTTGCTTCGAGTACAAGAACACTCTAGTGCTTGTGTATCAGTTCATATTTACATTAATGGCGTGGAAAGGCTGCCAACATACTATCAGTACAACTTGGTGTTACACTGGACATGCATATAAGTGTTAAGGAGGCACTACCAGGCATATTTCACAGTTACTTCAGAGAAATTTCCCCCATAAGCCAACGCACAATGTCAACAAGCCATCGACATCAAGTCAGACATTTCCTGCCCTGGTTTAAAAATAAAATCCTCGCTTCCCCTTTGGAAATGAAATTCCCTTACAAGGCAAAAACGTCCTTGTGCTTTGAGTCCAGAGTACTTTGGTATTATTGCCTGAAACAAGGGGTGTCACCAGCCCCTACCAAAGCTGCTGTTTTCCCAACCTCAAGGTCACAAGGCTTGTATAATGTGGGGGATAGTCGTGTTTGTTCCACAGTCAACGTATTCAAAGGTGTCCAAGGACAGCTCCTCAGAATGAGCGAGAAAATACACAGTCATTGTGATTCTGTGGGAGACAAACATTAACAATTAGTCAAAATAGGTGGTTGTTACGGAATTCAGACAATGCCCCCCCCACCACAATACTTAAAAATGAAACATGCATTCAGTTGTTCTACTATTTACACTGACTTTTGTCAGTGAAAGTAGTACAGGAACGTAGCAATGTCACATTACAATAACAGAGAGAGTAAAGTTCCACTCATTTGCTGTTTTACAAGTGTTTAAGGTCACTGGGTCACACAACAGAGAAAACTTCCCCACTGGCAAAAATTAACATGCAGCCATAACTGAATAAACTCCTTTTACACACATCAGCAACATTTCGCCTTAATGGAAACTGTATCCAGGGTGGCACGGTGGGAGATGATACAGTGTTAGCCAATGTGCCGCCTGGATAGTCTCCATTAAGGCTGGGCGCGCGTGAGTGACTGGTGTGTGAGTGTGTCCTGTGATGGAATGATGCCCCATCCTGGCTTGTTCCCTGCTTTGTGCCTGTAGCCTCCAGGATAGGCTCTGGACCCGCTACCAGCCTGAATGGGATAAGCGTTTACTGAAGATGGATGGGTGGCGACCGTATCTCCACAGTAACAGTATTAGTTTTATGATTTGCTTTTTGTATTGCTCCTGGAGCTCGCTTTTTATGTGGGTTCTCTCCAGGTTATCCTCTTTTCCTCCACAGCGTGAAAACATGCGGTTAATTGAATGATCTCTAAAGCAGGCTAAGTGCGCGAGCGTGCCCCTTGCGATTCACTACCAGTCCATCCTGGGTCTCCCCTGTGCCAGTCCCACTTGCCCCCCCCCCCCATGGTTTCCTGGTTTGATTTATGAAATTGGCGAGGCAGAAACTGGCTTTATTTTTATCCTACCATCCACAGCACAGAAGCAGAACCTGTCCAAGTGAAACACAGCAGGGCAGTGAGTGATGTTCTTCAAGTGGATTGATGGCCTACATGAATCACGCAAGGGTACAGAGCAGCACCAGGGGAGAATGAACATACCAGAAATTCTCATAGCAAGGAAGCATGATACTCACTGCAGATGCAAAAACAAGGTGTGGATTCTGAGGGAATCTCTTTTGCAATAATCACTGCAAGACAGGAAAAAAAACCTGTGTGTAAACAGCCTATCAGCAACTGACCAACCCCAGTTGTGAATGATATGCGTTAATAAATATGATGCAGCAATTCATAAAAATAAAAACCGTATTTGTAGACCAAGGTCAAAAATCAATCAAAAAAATCATTTTTTACTAAGCAGGTATTGATTATTGAAGACTGATTTTAAGTTCACACTGATATCTCAGTCATTAAGGTTTTTAGCAGTAATATTATTAACAACAGAGAATTTTAACTTACTTCAGTCCAGGGTCTTCAATTGAGACAAGGATGTCAAATTCATACTGAAAAAGCAAATATTTAAAAGATTATTTAAAACAACCTCTTTAAGAACCATTTAATAATTTGCAACTAAAAAAACACCCAGAAATACATGAAATACATACATCATATACCAAGAAAACATCTGCTTTAAAAAATGATAACCGTCTTGAGCGTTTCAGTATCAAAGTGTTCAATTACTGTCGTTTTATTACTTTATATCTTTTGGTCTTCTCCTGCCACCTAATAATACGATTTAGCCAGTTTTTCAGATTTGTTAGATCCAAATGACAGCCATTTTCATAGAAATCTCTGTCTCAGCACTACTGGATAATACAATAATGCCCTAAGCCTTCAAAACAAACAAGCGCTTTAACTACTAACATTACCATGAAACAGTCAGCATGACTAGATACAAATGTCAACATGAACTGAATGCTGTTTTTAAGAATCACACAGCTGGTTTTACAGCTTTTACATCACAGTGTGTTGTACTCCTGTATCATACTCGTATGTTATTTCTGTTAAAATACGTCACCAACTTCACTTACAACCAATCAGAAGCCCAAACGCTAAATATTGGCTGCCATGCAGGCAAGATTAGGACTAACCAGCTTAACTGAGCGTGGTTTCACCGTGGTAACATTTCTGATCTTGGATCTTCCGACAATGGTGTCCATGATCAGAACCTGCAAGTCCAGATTGCGGGCCTCCACAGCGACAAAGTTGTCATTGCTGAGGTTAATGAGGTTCTGGAAATAACCAAATGCACAGGCCTAGATGAAGACACGCAACATATCGCAAATGCCAGGACTGATGTTGCATGACATCACACTTAGACAGCACAGAGGTACCGGGTGTACTCACTTTGATGGTCATGTTGACCATGTTCGGAGAGAAGTACACCAGGACAGATTGGATGGCCATGGGGGAAAGTGAAACAGTCCGCGGGAAGAGGAAGAAGAGGACTAACACGCAGACCACGAGACACAGCAGCACCGACATGCACACATACCGCTTCCTGGGAAGGAGGCAACACATGACACCTTTGAGTAACAGCAGCAGCAAAATGTATCACACAGAAGTGCTATTTTTAATGCATAGACAGAATTAGGCACCTCGTAGAATGCATGTTGCCTCTCATATTTTAACACTAAAGTACATCAGATAAAGAAATGTGTTTATATGGTTTCAAGTGATAGTGTCAAAAACACTGCAGACAGCCCTTAAAATGAGATCCAGCCAACTTCTCTCTCTGGGTTGGCCTTGTAGATCCACCTCAGTTCTAATGTATCTAGATCTTAAAAAGGAGTATGCGTACATTTACTAATGAAAGTTCACCCAGCAAGATCTAAGTAAATGAACAGAACTACAATTAAAAAGGGATGGATGTCCATGGATTATGTCTTTAAAGAAAAATTGTCATATAAGAAACAAACATACGTTCAACTTCATGCATGCACTACAAGTACTTAAGTTGGTACAACAAGATTTAAGTATATGCAATGATTAAAAATAAGGTAGTTTAACATTTGAGTGCTTTCCACTGACCTGACAGCAAAACACACTCAACTTCCAAAGTAGGGCTGATTAAGTAACATGATGCCAATGGCTGTCGGCAGGAGTATTGTTGAATGGGCATGTCTCCTGCTTGCCACTCTCTGTGTTAATGTGCGGGGGCTGTTATCAAAGGACTCTTACGTCTGTGGTGGCTTCAGCCTCTGGTCACTGCATGGAATGACTGCCACCAGCTGTCTCTCCTGGCCTGTGGAGACCCCAATGCGATGCTAAACAACATGGGCTTGGACTCAGCCACCACCACACCAACACAACCATGGCACATTCACACATGGCATGGGGCTTCTTTATGCATACAATTGTATACAGCGGGTGGACCCAGCTGGTCAGATGAGCCAGAAGACCCACCTCGCGGGATGCGTCCTGTCCCCTGACAGGTGGGGCAGTCCAAAGAGTTCTCACCGCCAATGCTGCCATAATCCTTCCGAGATGTTTTCCTTGCCCTGTCGAGCACTGGAACGTCCTTCTCTTCCTCTGAAGGACTAAGCTTTTGCCCAAAGGACACCCCCATGGTTGTGTCCTTCCTATATAGTGCCTAGCGAGATCAGGATCTGTCCATTCTGCAGTCACAGATTAAACAGGTTGCTTGAGATCAAGGGTAAGGGAACCTATTTTGCATGAACGTTCAGTTCCAGGGCTGCGGATAGACTTATGACCAGAAGGCTGCCAGTTCAGGATCCTGCTGTAGGTTTTATTAAAGTACTTACCCCGAAATACTTCAGTAAAATTCTCAGATTTATAAAAGTGTTTAAAAACGGTTTCGGATAAATGCACTGAATACGTAACTAATCGTGCTCTGTTTGAGGTTTCAAATGAGCCATGAAACCAGCTCTGGACATTTAATCCAATGCTGAAACAAATGTCCCTGAACTTCAAAACAGCGAATTTACCGAAAAAGAAAACTGGCATGCGACGAATCTGTCACGGATTCACTGCAGTTTAAAGCAGTACTGCCTGGCGCCCATACGCGGTAGTTGAAGTTGCAAAGCTTGTTCTGCGTTGGCACGGAAATAGAGATTATTAATTCCGTCTCCCGATTTTAAAGTTACTTTCTAAACCTCTTTCAAACTCACCCGTCTGTTCCGCCAACAAATATTTTTAAGACGCATGTGTCCCGCTTTACTCTCAGGCTCTCTAAAACTTTGAACTTGTAAGAAGTTTTTACATTAAAACGTCGAAAAATCATGCGACACTCCCGTTCTTAGGGGAAAAACAGGATTAAACATTCGACTGATTAACAAGCAGCAGATTGCACAATTTGGTATATATAGAACAAAAATGTAATGCAACATCTGCTTAATCGCTATAATCTCGATAAAATGACCCGCTGCAAAAAAATGGGAAAGGTTGGAGGTCTTACCCCAAGGCTAGATTGCTGGGACTCCGCGATCATGCTGAAAGTATCTCAGAGGACATATTTAAGAGATGACAAGTATGTCGATAGGTACAAAATAATAAAACGACCCTTTTCCTCTGATCGCAACGTAAGAGTACTCTTCGGGTTCCGCCTAGTGGCAGCTTGTGGGACTGCATGTATATCGGCGCCGGCGGCATTTTTAGCAACTTTGAACAGTAAAAACACCTGGGCCACTCCTAATCGTTTAAAACAGCGGTTATGAAAACAATGGTAAGACTGGCAAATAAATATTTCCTGGCTAAACAGGCAGTCGTCCCGCAATAAATCAGTCTCATAAATATGCGAGTCAATCCTATATTATGGATTTTCCTGTGACCTAATATGGCTTATTATACCGGTAAAATGTCTCCGAAAGTGTTTAATTTTCTTTTGTCCTAAAAAAATCACAAATAAATGGATCTGAGGGTCAATTTCCCTGTGTCGTTACGAGTGGATGTTACCCGTTTCCTTTCCGCGTGCTAGCTGCTTCTACAATTGAACACTAGCAATTATTTATAACATTTAAAAGGATGTTTCTTCATTTTTTGTATTCTTTAATTTAAATGTTTCAGGTGAACCATTGTGTCTTAATATTGATGCGTTAGTAGGTAATGAAGTTCGAGGTTTATTTTCTGCATCAACCCTATCACTTTCCATCCTGTTTGATTGCTGTAATGGCCCTTTAAATAACTGTAGCCAATCCCTTTATGACATTCCTCTGCCGGAAGTGACATCATTAATAGTGCGCAACAACAACAAAAAGATCGGGAAGTATGAGTTTGATAAATTTTGTGATGTCATGGTTTTAGTTTGTCTCACTCTACCACATTCCACGTTGTGAGGTAAAATGATAAAAATGAATATCAAAATTTCAAAAGATCGTTGATTAAAAAGTTACAAATTTTCAAATATTTGCCATTATGATACCCCACTCACGATTCTTCACTGAGCAATGCTGACATAAACTCTAAGCTTTCCTCCTGTTATACACTATATTGCTAAAAGTATTGGGACGCCTGCCTTCACACACACATGAACTTTAATGGCATCCCATTCTTAATACATATGCTTTAATATGGAGTTGGCCAAACCTTTTCAGCTATAACAGCTTCAACTCTTCTGGGAAGGATTTCCACAAGGTTTTTGAGTGTGTTTATGGGAATTTTTGACCATTTTTCCAGGAGAGCATTTGTGAGGTCAGGCACTGATGTTGGACGAGAAGGCCTAGCTCGCAGTCTCCGCTCTAACTCATCCCAAAGGTGTTCTACCAGGCTGAGGTCAGGGCTCTGTGCAGGCCAGTCAGATTCCTCCACACCAACTCGCTCATCCATGTCTTTGTAGACCTGGCTTTGTGCACTGGTGTGCAGTCATATTGGAACAGGAAAGGGCTATCCCCAAACTGTTCCCACAAAGTTGGCAGCACGAAATTGTCCAAAATGGCTTCATATGCTGAGGCATTAAGAGTTCCTTTCACTGGAACTAAGGGGCCACGGCCAACCCCTGAAAAACAACCCCACACCATAATCCCCCCTCCATCAAACTTTACACTTGGCACAATGCAGTCAGGCAAGTACTGTTCTCCTGGCAACTGCCAAACCCAGACTCGTCCTTCAGATTGACAGACAAAGAAGCATGATTTGTCACTCCAGAGAACACGTCTCCACTGCTTTAGACTCCACTGGCAGTGTGTTTTACACCACTGCATCTGACGCTTTGTATTGCACTTGGTGATGTAAGGCTTGGATACAGCGGCTCGGCCATGGAAACCCATTCCATGAAGCTCTCTACACACTGTTCTTGAGCTAATCTGAAGGTTACACAAAGTTTGGAGGTCTGTAGCTATTGATTCTGCAGAAAGTTGGCGACTTCTGCACATTGTGCCCCACAGCATGCGCTGTCCCCGCTCTGTGATTCTACGTGGCCTACGACATCTTGGCTAAGTTGCTGTTGTTCCCAATTGCTTCCACTTTGTTATAATAGCACTAACAGTTGACCATGGCATATTTAGCAGCAAGGAAATTTCACAAATGGACTTATTGCACAGGTGGCATCCTATCACAGTCCCACACTTGAATTCACTGAGCTCCTGAGAGCAACCCATTCTTTCACAAATGTTTGTAGAAGAGTCTGCATGCCTGGGTGCTTGATTTTATATACCTGTGGCCATGGAAGTGATTGGAACACCTGAATTCAATGATTTGGAGCGGTGTCCCAGTACTTTTGGCAATATAGTGTATGTTTGACGGCATAGAAACATCCACCAAACGAAAATGGTGAACCAACTTAAAATTGACCATTTAGGTTAATTCATTTGCGATTTCATGATAAAATGTAACCAATACCATCTCCAACTTTTAGAATCCAATAACCTACCAAAATATTAAGACAGGGAGACTCTACATAGCAGGAATGAGTCTGACCCATGTTTGCTATAATGAATAAAGTGGATATAGGCACTGGATCATCATACCGGTGTACGAAGAACTGAGCCTTCTCTGAGCTGTCATACTTCAGCCTGGGGAAGAGTGCCACTGAGTTAAAGGCTATTTAAAGCAGGCCTGGACAGCGGTTATTAATACTGTAGCCCAGGGCTATTCAGATCATGGTATTCAAGGGCTAAGCATCCGTTCTAGGGCATCCCCAGCCTTGTGATAAGCTGGCATCCCATCCAGGGCATCCCCACACTTGTTCCTTGTTCTATCTGGGATGGGCTTCAGACTAACTGTGACCCAGTACCACGCAGGCTGTATAAAACATGGATGTCTTAAAACACTGGAAAGCCAAGCAAAGAAAAGGATGTTTGTATAGTTTAACCAAACATTCCAAAATCCTCCTTCAGGTCAGTAAATTATTCTGGACAAAAAAGGCAGTGATATTGTAATTAACTTTATTAAATCATATAAGCAACAAACATGATTTTAGAACCGGTGCATTTCTGTAAAGTGCTTATCCAACATAATACAAAAAGCATGAAAGCAGTCCCCCCCAAGATCCCACGCTCAGCTCATGCAACGGAGCCTTCAGTGAAACCAGCTCCCAATCTTCAGCAGCCGGGCAATGCCACACTCCATCCAGTCATCTACCATATCTGATCATAAAAACCCCTTTGGTGCCATTTGTGTCTAATCACTAGAGAGCGGAGGGGAGGTTCCACTGAAGGCTGCAATATCATCGTGTTGGAAAAACGATTCCTATTAAGACACCTATGAACCGAACCTGAACAGCAATTCCACCTCAAGCCTTGCTGTTTCTCAATAACACCTACGAGTATGAGTCAAACACTTAGCACTGATGCAGGTACTCATTAATAAATACCATTTCCTGTTTCACAGTAAACCTAGACTTCACTTTCCCTAAGGAAAAACACAATGATTATCAAATGCTAAATTTTATTACCTCTCTTCCTCATCTATAAGCTGAAAAAAAATTGCGTTTGCCTCCAATTTGCAACCACAAGCCTAGGAAAACTGAGATGATAGTGTGACAAAGGAACACAAACCTGTGCTACATACATACAATTTCTCTTTTCTCCCCAACCTTAATAAGCAATTGACACCACTAACTGACCCCCTACCATCCACCACTTATAAAAGTTAATTCTACTGGTTTATACTTCAGTCTCTCCCCACCTGGAATGTACTGCGGGACCCAACACTTAAATCCCTGGTTACATATACAATCTTGTTGTACCCATTATAATTTTTCCCAGGAAAGGGTTGCCACTGAAATTCAGGCAGACAGTTTCAGACAGTCATTTAACACCCCTCACCCTCTTCAATGCTCTTCAAGATTATAAAATTAAAAGCATATAGAACTCTGCTCATTTTCACTTAAAATTTTCATTAAAATGTTTTTTCCCCCTCTACATTTTCTTTCCACATACTTACTGCAGGTTTAAATGCAGAGCACTTAAATCACTTATTTGGGTTGATTCAAACAATTTATCTGACAAAAAAACATATAATTATATATAGCTCCAGTCTAATAAAAACAAAAAACATTCTCTATTGTACCACTTGGTTCTTGAGGAGCATCTTAGCATGTTTAAGCCTTCGGGGAAAATGGGTCTTGCACTTGCAGTTCGTTTTACACCGGTCCCCCTTATTTACCACCACAGTGTGAGCCAAACATCACCGGTTCACTTCAGAACAACAGAGGCAGCCCCCCATAGAGGCATAGAGGCAAAAGGCAGCACAGAAGAAAAATAAGAAGTCAGTCTCACAAAAAGCTGAGCCTTTAAACCCAATTTGTACTTCTAAACAGAAATTCCCAGCTATGGGAGAGAGAACATACAACAGCAAATAAAACATGGCTTAAAGCATTATCTGTCAAGTCACATCAGAAACACATGCCAACTAATATGAAAATCCTGTAATGAATTCTTAAAAACAAAAAATAGGAGGGTCTTATTCTATGCCAGCATGGATTGGTGTCTTATCCAAGGTGTCCCCTGCTTTGAGACAGAAAGGCAGGTGTGGAGATGGAGAGATGAGGAATGGCGAGTCCTGCTTTCACCTATATAACACAACTAAACTGATATGAACTAACAAAAGCACCAACTCTGCCTCCATCACAAGCACAGCACTATAATAATACAACGTGCTCTCGACAAAGTGAGATTCGGAAAGAGCATCTCTCTCCTTAGGTTCACTTCAATTAATCCACTAATTACCCAGATTAAAATCAGGGTCACCTAAGGTTAAGGAATATTTTGAAACGAAACTGAAACACTACCAAGTCTATCAACATTTACTGCACAAAAAGGCCAGTGACATCACAACGCGTCTCACTGACGGATACAGGAATGTTTGTTCCCCCTCCCCCCGCCTCCTCTCTCTTTTCTCTCAAGCACGGAACACTCTAGACCAACACTTTGGTCCTTCATGGAAAAGAAACAGCAACATTTTGCATTGCATTGTTAACGTGACATTCAGCAGTGCATTCCGAACCTCCGATGCCTCTGGTACCCACGTGTCAATATGGCGGTTTGTTTTATCCTAGCCTGTCACAAAAAATGGGTTTTACTCTCCACAGAGACAGTCATGCATGTCATTTATACAAAGTTTCAATACATATCTACATGTTTGAGCTATAACAACTGTCTTAAAGTCTCACAAAAGCCCAGATTAATTTAGCACTACCATATTATGTTCTAGCAGGTACACTAGAAGAATCATTACACAGGTGGTTATATTCTGTTCCCAGACTGTTAGACTGCTGTTCTTCATATATGCTGACCTTATTCCCTGTTTTGTTTGTTTACCCTGGTAATAGCACAAGTGTCCCAGCTACATTAGAGATAATATATCACCAAACACAGAGGCCTTTATCTAACGATTTTAGTTATATGCCACTTTCACTGTGAAGTTTAATACAAAGAAATGGGAAAACCACTCTGGCACCCTCACGCGGGGAGTTGGCTGGCGGCATCTGGCCGCTTCGTGTGGGGTTGATCTACGCAGCAACGGCAGCGCTGTCCTACGAGAGAGCGGAAGAGGAGCAGCAGGAGCAGGAGCAGGAAGCTGGCCTTGGCGTGGGAGGCTCTTTCCTCAGTAGCGTGTGGCATACCACTCGTTGTCAGCCATCTGCACCAGCTCGTTGACCACATCCAGCAGGTTGTGGTTGTGTTTTCGCAGCAGCCGCCGGTTGAGCTGTCGGTCTCCGAAGCCCATTTCCAGCAGCACCGCCATCATGGTGGCGTCCTGGCTGGCTGCGTCACCGGGGGGCTGTGAGGCGGGCACGAGGTTAGGCAAAGAGGTCGCAGTTTGGATTATCAGGTATTATTTCTAACATACTAAACATGAAAATGAGTTGAACTGACCAATGGCGGGCCGGGCTGTCCAGTGAAGAGGGCCTTGTAGGCTGAGGCTGCCACAGACAGCGCTCCCTTGACAAGCCCCCCAGCGATACCTCCATGTGCCCTGTGGGGAAGGAGGGAGTACAGTGAAGACAGCATTTACAGGAGGAGCAGGGAAGGAGGAAAGCAGTGAAGATGGGGTTTGTAGGAGGAGGAGGGAAGGAGAGTTTACACATGGACTAGCTACCTGGGGTCCTGTGAGTCCTGCTGACTGGAGTCAGCACTGTCGGGTGGGCTCGCTGCAACTGGGGAAGGCTCCCGGCTGCTCCCTGAGACATGACCGTAAAGATAGGGTCAAATGTTGCATAGTGGAAAAAGCACTACGCAAAAAAGACGGTGTATCTAAATCAGGCCCCAGAAACATCACACCACACCAGAGCCTTACACTTCCAAGACAATAAAATGGCTGTAACCTCTGGGAACTCTCCTCCGATAAGACATTAACCTTAAAAATGGGTTACGCCAAAGAAAAGCAGACTTATCATAACCTGCGCAGCACGACAGTAACGTTCCGCTTATCTATCTTAAGGACACTGATGACACCTTCCTCTAAAAGCCACAAAACATAGTCCGTGCCGCAAAAGATGTTTCTCAACACTCAGTTTCATGCCATTTTCATAAATTCCTTGCCATGAAAACACCAAAAAAAAACAAAAAAAACAAGTAAAATAAACACTGCCCACTCTGTCCACTTTTTACAGCTGGCAATCGCCATATGCGCATAGAGGTGTTCTATTAAAGCTTTGAATGGAGAGCCAGTGGAGGAGACAGACAGGTCTCACCATCCATGGGATCGTCGCTCTGATACAGCTTGTCATTTGCGATGGCCCCTGACCCTGATTCCACCATACAGGGCAACTGTGACCTGGGGCAACATTCAGGTTCAAAGGTCAGAACACTTAGGCAGGATGTTAGTCAGACCACAGTTAGTCATGAATGAAACAAGCTGAGGCACCAATCAGCACTAGAGTTAGTGGCACCATCTCTGATGTAAATGTTTATTACACATCGATCGTCTTGCCTAGTAGGTGACAGCTGAGTGGCAGGACCTGGAGCAGTTACCACTACGGGTGTGAGGGGCACAGCGTCCAGCGTCTGGGAGGTGCACAGCATGTCATTGATGCTGCCGCCGGCGGCACACAGGGCCTCCTCCTTGCGCTCGCCTTCCGGCGTGGCGCGATCCAGGGGCCCCGGACCTCCCTCCGTGCTGCCAGCCTGCGACAGCGCCGAGCTGTACATGGACTCGGCCAGTGGACGGCTGGTGTCGAAGCAGTCGGGCAGGATGACGATGTAGTCCTCAGAGGAGACGGAGGACGCCTGGCTGCGCACCTCGTCCCTGTCGCCGTCGTCCTCGGCTTCCGATTGGCTGCCAGGCTCCATGCCGATCTTGCTGACATCACTGTCCACGCAGGTCACTGAGAACAGAACGGAATGCAGTCTGCCGCGATTAGCCATCTGAACAGCAGTCCCAGATCTCACAGCAGTTTTTCCTGTACAATAGCAATTCCATACCTAACACGGGATACATGCAACCCCATGCAATAACTGCTACATACAAGAGAACAAATACTACCACTAATTATTCATTTTTTTTTATTTCAAGTCAATGGCAGATGCTGCACTGAGCACGTTGTCCCTCTTTACCTGGCTCTGCCTGTTCATCCTGCATGGCTTCTGGGGGACCATGGACTGGGCCTTCGCTCTTCCCGACTGCTAGGCTCACAGAAGGCGTCCCTCTGCCCTCTGTCTGCTCCTGACTGGCTCTCTCACAGCGTGAAGGAGGCTCCTGGGCTGCAAGACCGCAAGCAGGCAAGGACCAATCTGAGTATACAGAGGTTTTGACAGCAGGTGATATAGTGGTTTGCCAACAGGGACATGTTTACGTATGTACATTTTTCTACTGTATTTTTGTGGAAGTTACTTCAAAGCATTTCAGTAAAAGCAACCCATTCCTTAAGCAATATAGGGAAAGAATGAAACCTAAAATTAAGTGGAGGCGCTGGGTTCTTAATAGGACTGCTTTGGACTCTCTAATACCCCTTGTGGGTTGACACGAGCCCCAGATTCCAACAATGGGCACTTGTGTTTATCATAATGCATTGTGGGTACACTGCAAGCCCACCTCTGCTGCAGTCAGCCTGCACACGACGTAGAGGTCTGCGGTCCGGAGCCTCCTCCAAGGTCAGCGAGCGAATCACAGTCTCACAAACGAACTGCGTCCCACTAATGTCCTCCTCGCCCTCCTCCTGGGCTGGAACGGCCATCGGCTGCTTGGGCGCCTCCTGTGTTGCCCCTGGCAGGAAATCCCGATGCAAGCATTAATAGCAGAAGCTTCTAGTAGGAAGGTGATACATCTGTTTCTGGGAAATGCACCTTCTGGTACGATACTGTGACACTGTCAAAGCCCCGTGCATTGAGCACTGTCCTTAACAGAGGTTCCGTTATCCAAAGCACACCACCGAAGATCTCGTGCTGTATGTCATATCTGCTAGATCAACAATATATACTCAGATGAGCTCATGTGTAAACTAGCATTAAGGGTATGCAAGTTTTGGAAGCACATATATAGAGCTGGAGATTGAGAAACCAAGGTGTAAATAGGAGACACCTCTATAATACCTGCAGGACATGAAGTCTCTTTTTCCACCAACCAGAATAAAGACTGGTTAATAGGATCTTGTTTGCCTACACGCTAAATCTCGACATTCCCTCTGAAGCCTCAGAATGTTGCAAGTGTTCCTTCCCCGTCAAGCGACAGCCTGTAAGTTTGAGGCCCTGGCGGGTGCGAAATTCCTGTCCCTTTCTCTCCCCCCAGTCTTTCAGACACTGATTCCATACTGCCATGGAAGCCATGTTGGGACCAGCCACATCTTCAGTATGGAATATTCTAAAATCCTGACACTGGTGGAAACTGATCAGGACCAACACAGCCTCCTGACTATCCAAGGCAGCACAGGGCACAAGGCTGAGGAACACCTTGGATGGGGATGACATACATGAATTTATATTATACATATGGTGTACCTGAGCCGGAAGGAGGCAGACAGGCTGGTATAAAGCTGGGTCTGGGCCAGCGCTTGGTACCATGGAAATGTACAGTCAGCCTCAGGTGTACAGATGCTCCAGCTGGCCATTAGAGGGATCATGTCCTTGTCATGGTTTAAAAAGACCAGCTGGACTGGTTTGGGAAAGCAATGGAATCTGAGCCCCGGAATGCATGCGCACTGCCATGCTGCGTTCATTCTGTAAGGATGCTTCATATGAGCCCTTTCGCTTGGCACTTCGGCACCATCCCAAAATACCTCGGATACATATCATAGTTAATACATCCACTTACTCAGGGATTATTTTGTAGCTTAAAGGAGGGAACAAAATGACGATTCTCGTACTGCCCAAAAATTCTTTCCCAGTAACTGTGCATCCCAAAAACATGAAGCAGGAGCATAGTTACACAGGCTTGTCTGATAGTGTCCGACTGCATGTGGGAATGCAATCCAACCACATGCCTGTCAATTTCATGCATAACACACAGTTGTAATACTACAAGCCAAAAATTAGTCTACATCTGACAAATATTTTATTGAACATTAGTTTCTATCCTGTAGTTCCTAAAAAAACAAATTTAAAACAAATATGGGGGGGGGTGGACTTTGAAACACCTAGGGAACAACTGTATTGCTGATCATGTCATCTCAATTGCAAGATCAGCCAAAATCGACCCCGTTAGACTGGAAAAGTGGACAGATCAAGACTGCGCCGCAATGGCTGTGCAAATAGCCACAGCTGACAGATTAGCTTTTACATACTCTGACATGCAATTATTTCACTCTGAGAAACTCTAGATTGGATGTTTCACCATACAGAGCGATCACAGCTGTATGTAGTTGACCAACAGGAACACCCAAGCAAAAGACCATCAAGGAGGGCCCTTACCCAGAAGGCTTTTCACCCCCTCTGCTTCGGCCTCAACCTTGATCAAGGCCAGATTACGCTTCTCCAATAGGGGGTCGTCGTTCGGAACAGGGGACATGCATGGAGTCATGTCTAGGGATTCAGATGACACAGACGCAGCCAGGTGGTTCATCGGAACGACTCGCTGAGGTACACAATCACCGCCGCCGTCCCTAGAGTAAGAGCGTTAGGGTCCCGGCCCGCTCGCCCGCAGGAGGCCTTACCCGCCGGTGTGTTGTGAGGCACCCTCTCCAGTTCCTGGACGATATTGATGTCAAGCAGCTCGAAAGACAGGAGGTCCTGAGGGAGAGAAGGCAAAACTGTCAGGGAGGGCTTACTACGCGGTGTCGCCGTGTCGCTGAATCGCCCGCATCCACCATACCTGTGCTGTGAGCAGGTCCACAGAGGGAATGTAGTACTCCCTGTCAGAGCCCGCAGACACAGGCATGCGATCCCGCGCGCCGGCACAGCACGTCCCATCCTTATCTGCCATGCTGCGCTCTTTGTCCTGGAACCACAATTTAATGTCCATCAGCTCATGATAACAGCACCACAGGTCACAGAGCATTACAGTCAGCTCACCCTGCCAGTATTATGGGATCAATTCAAACCAGGGGGTGTGGATGTTCTCTCCATGTTTGAGAGAGATTACTCTCGTGGTCCAAAAACACATGGTTAAGACTGAGTTACACTTCTGGATAGAATCTGTGCCGTCAGGTAAGGTGTAGACATGTAGCCTACTCCATGCCCTGTCTCGCACCTCCGCAGCAATGTAACTACAGGCGTCAGGCCATGGCATTCCACACAAAAGTTTAAATCAACCTCTAGGTGTAGTGGTGTCTCTAAATTGCTGATAATGTGTGTTTGTGAAGCCTGTGATGGACTGACATCCCATCTAGCATGTCCCCTGCCTTGTGCGTTGAGCTTCCGGGGATCAGCTCCAGGCTCACTGAGACCCTGCGCTGGATACGTAAGATGGATGAATGGATGGATGGCCCACACAGACCATGGGCAGAGTTAGGCATGGCAGCTTGGACTCGCCTGTGCAGTGCAGTATGGTGAGGCATTCTCCTGCCGGGCGTCGGCGTCCACCACAATGCTACACCACACCCGTGGGCCAAACTGCTCCCCGCGGTGGGCGAGGCGCCAATGCGAGGTGTAGGTGCCCTCCATGACCGGTGCCATGAAGGCCACGCTCACCACACCCACCTGGCCGGGCTGCAGGAAGGGCACGGCCACCTCCTTCTCCTTATCACGGGAGGCCAGGGCCAAGTTACCCCACATGAACTTCAGCTGCGGGCACAAACATACTGTCACAATCCTGACCGAGCTCCTCTCTGCCAGGCTCAGAACCCCCACCCCCCTCATTTAGATCTGAACCTTGTAGCAACTGCCATCAACTAGTATCGCGGGGATTAAGGACCCCTGCTGTGAGACTGAAAGACTGCCTCTTTGAAATCAAGGAGACCTCACCTCATGTTTTATCCTTGATTCCAAACTATGCCAAAAATAAAAATAAACCAGTAAGCAAGTCGCAGTGGACAGAAGCACCTGCTAAGCAAACAGTAAAAGTCATTCCGCAGAAGAGTGTCAGCTAATTGTAAAACATATCTTCTTATATGAGATGTGTACTGTGAGATGTGAGATGAGATGTAAAAGGATAAGCATGTACGGCACAAAAATAGGTGGTGCTATCATTTGGCTTCAGCTAACAGTGAGTCAGTGAGTGAGAGCACGTCAACACTTCCCCATTTCACGGTTTCCGCTACCATTGCATCATTCATGATGAATGGATTAAGTCAGAGAGCAGAGTGTGAAGCTGTCGCTCGATCACCTTGCTGGGACGAGTGATACTGCCCTGGCCAAAAAACCTTCTCATGAAATTGCGGCTGCACAAATTTAATTGAAACGTGTAACTTGCTGAAGTCACTCAGTACTTTGACCAAGTAACAGAGATGTAGTCTTGGTGGTTGCCATGGTATCAGCATAATCCCAGTACCTTGGTCTCCGTGGTCCAGCACACGGATCCGGTGTTCCTCATCTTCCAGTATTTTATGAACTTGGTGCCGGGCTGCATGCGGGTCCCATCAGGCAGGTTCTCATCGAGGAACAGAGCGGTCATGGCAGGCACCACGGTGGGGCAGGCGATCTTAGGCCTCCTACCAAAGACCGCACATAGCTCTGTAAGACCCCTATCCAACTTGGAGGGCTCTAGTCCCTGACCAAAGCCTCACTGACAAAATTGTATCAGTGATCATTGGAGACACATCCAAATAAGAGAGCTTTTACACTATGGTTATGGACAGTACCCTGGGCAACAATGCACATTTCACGCAACAACACTAATGTAATACAGCAGAAGTGTCCAGTGCATTTACAACACCAACAACAAAGAATCTGGAGCCTTACTAATGTATTGTTTTTCAAAGGAAAAAAGAAGCAGTAACTGCTTGTAATTATGGACACATTCCGCTCTATTGGCAGGGCAGTCAGGAATGTGCACTGACATTCATTTCCTCAATTCTATATTGCAGAGCAGAGGGGCACACGATCAGTGTTTCAAGGCCAGGTAAAAAGCAGCCTGCCGGTGACTGATGGCTGCATATATCTCCCCTATCCCTCAGAGACTGGCAGAGAAAAAAAAAAGGATTTCAAACCAAAACACGACACAATCACATTTCTGCTTTTCCCTGAACCTCTAATGGTGGAAAAACCATGCAGTAGATGTTGGAATGAACAACGGACAGCCCAATCGATGGTCATGGGGAGGAAACAGCACACGCAAAACTTATGTCCAGATTTCCCCAGGTCAAGATGCACGTTTAGTGCAAGTAAACGTGTTGAAAAGCCAAAATAAAAAAAAATCCACTTTACACTGCTTAGGTGACAAGGGATTGACATTATGAACAAAGTGGTCAGAGTAGAGTGGTACAGCGTTTAGCTCGGGCTGGGGGTTCAATTCGTGTCGGGTGGGTGGATGGATAGTTCATATGAAGAAATATGCATGTTAATTACATTAAAATACTTCCTGTATATTGTAAACACAAAACACAGATAAGTGATGCCAACTTGGGGCGATGTGCAGGAAGATGCAGCCAACGCAAACACCCCAAATAATCTTTGACCTTTAACCTTCAGTCTTTAACCTCTGATCCCATGCGCCCCCTGGAGCACCCTGCAGCTGAGCAGACTGGCTGACTCTTACTCTGGACTGGCGATCTGGGTGCCCCGGGGGACAAGCAGCACGGGCTGGGGGCTGCGGTCACAAGCTGAGCTCAGCTGCAAGCCCCTCTTCTCCATCCTCAGCTGCTTCCTGATCTCCTTCACCTCTGCCTTCAGCTGCCGCTTCTCCGCCTTCAGGCGCTGCTTCTCCGCTTTGCGGAAGCTCCGCTCGCCTTGCCTCTGGAGCCTGGAGGAAACCCGGGGGCCGAGGTGACAGTGACACACGTGAAGCCAAGACAAAAGCACCGCACTGACTACTGCCTGTCACCTGAGTCTAGGGACACTGAGCTGCTTAGAGGAAACAGATACGCATCTCTGTTATTACTATCTGCCATTATTAAAGTTGCCATATGATAACCATAATTATAATTACCATAATACTCAGGGGTGGCTCTGAGGCTAGGGATCTGTCCCAGCAGCCGGAAGGTTGTTGGTTCGAATCCCATGAATGCCAGGAGTGATCCTACTCTGTTGGGCCCTTGAGTAAGGCCCTTAACCTGCAATTGCTTCGTCCTGGGTATGATGTTAACCTACATACAGCCCTGCAAGGAGGTCCTTCAACTTACAGGGAAATTTTGGGATTGCTGGCAGGTTTGGCACTCCAGCCACCAGAAAAAAACTCACACTGGTCCATTTGGACTAGTGTGGTGCTGAGGTATCACCCACTGCATGGCTACACTCAGGTTCTCATCCCTGAGGTGTTTCGTCGTGTGGTGGGTGAAGCAACGTGCTGTAATCAACGCATGTGCCGTACCTCATATAATGGGCTGCAATACAGCAAGAGTATACAACACCCACTATATAAGAGGTATTTCATTAGAAGTAGGGAACAACATCCCTAAACAAAAGCAATTCACGTGACCTTTGATAAATGATACGTCCTTTTTTTGTGCTGGGGTTCTCAGACTGATAAGTTTCATACCATCCTTTCATATTTGATGAATAAGCACTTAATCCAACAGTACTGACTACTGACTCTTCATCCAGCACATTATGGATAAGACATCTCTGCTGACTACCACACTCCAGACTGAGCTGAATTACCAGGCACTACATCTCTGAAAAATGTGTAACCTTCAACAGCGAATGAAACAGATCTTTTCTCTGTGGGGAGGCTGCTGCAGTATTAATATTTATTTAGACATATATGACTGATTAATACCAGCAGCTTCTACTAGACTTCACTTTTGAGAAACAATGAGCATTTTTTGTCTAACCCTTTTCACATGGGCTCTTCCAGCAGAAAAAGTCACAAGGTCCTCAACATCTCAAGCTGGCTCCAGTAACATGACTGTATGTTCAAAAAGTTCTACTAGGCTCTACTAGCTTGATGCCTCTTTACATTCCCTGAATGTTCTAATGATGCATTGCTGGACACTGAATAGAATCATTAGGTTCTTGCCTTGTTAGAAGTTGCTGCATAGTTCCTGCTTACACTTGTACCTGGACATTCATTGGACGCTCAGCTTAGTTGCACATATATCTAGTCAGCTCCTTGACAGCATGTATGTTTGCAATGTGCTAATTGCCTCACTTGCACATCACTTTGGATAAAAGCTTCTGCCAAATATGTAAAATGTGAATGTAAAATGTAAATAAGGTTGCAGTCAGATGTGGAAAGTTCTAGTCCAGAAAGTACAAATCCAGACCAAGGTTTTGTTTCAACCAAACAGTTGAGAATAAGGAGTCACAGAGTATTCAACTGTTTGGTTGAAACAAAACCTTGGTCTGGATTTGTACTATCTGGACCTGAACTTACCACCTCTGGCTGCAGTGTTTCCATTATGTATTCCCAGGCACTCGCAGTAACCACAGCAAACCACAAGTATAGTGTTACAGCACGACTCACACACCTGTAGTGTTCCCCCGGCACCCCGTACTCGGGGATGGAGAGGGGAGTTCCAGCTCTCAGCAGGTGGTGACTGGGGTCATGGGCGTAGCTGCATTGCTCACAGAGGGTGTAGGCCGGACACACACTGCACCGGGAATAGAAATTCAGCTGAGATGAGCCAGCACAGGCCAGGCAGACTGGCCGGCATGCAACAAACAACCAGAAAAGCGAGCTCATGGATGTAGGACAAGTAGGGAGGGGGGAGAATGGGGTTCACAAGAGTGTGGGGAGAGGGGTGACAAGGGCTAGCTGTCTGTGTCAGAAAGGGCTACACCTGGAGGTAGAGTCAGCCATGTTTTCTGTGAAAGAAAATAAGCATTGTTCTCATATGGAAATATGCCAAAAAATGCTCACTGCCTGACGTCACCCTGCCAGGTAGGTACACTCCCTATCACCCCATCAGTAAAAATTAGGATGGATGTGTCACTGTGACTCTACGCTGGATAACATGTGGAAAATGGTTGGATGAATGAATGTGCATATTTGACAAGTGAGTCAAATATCTGTTTGCTGTCTTAAAAACAAGTCAAAAATATTTTCGTATGTTATTTGCTATACAGCAAATATTAAAATACAGTTCATGGCCTCTTAAGTTACAATTTGCATTCAGTGGCTGCATTATTAGAAACCCATGCTTATTAATGAAAGAAGCCAACCCAAAGTACACAGCACAAAGGTAGGATGATGAGTGACGGTTACTGTTCAAGTATTAGAATGAGCATGATGTGATGCAAGTATGTTACTATGAGGGTCAGACATGATGGCCCCAACATCTCTCAAATAGTCCCCTCTTGGAAGTTTCACATGCAACAGTGCCTTGAATTCTCAAAGAATGGACTGATGAACAGAAATCCTGTCAGTAACGGTGGAGAATGGCCAGGCTTGGTGCGAAACTAATAGAATAGAACGCCAATTAATTGTCATTACACAAATGTACAACAAAATTGAAGTAGTTATATTTGCAATAATTGCAATGAGTCCAAGGGATATTGCACTTTTGTCCCATTGATGGGTGACAGTAAAAGACATGAGATGGGTATGGGGGGGGGACACTGAAAACTTAGATGCAATGAACAGTTATTTAACTGAGCTCAGTTCTTTGATAGCGCTCAGGTAGAAGCTTTTCAGTAGTTTGGAAGTGCATGTCTAAATAGATCTGTAACACCTTCCAGAGGGCAGCAGAGTGAAGAGGAGGAGGCCTGAATGAGATGGATCCCTAATGATTTTTGTGGAGTACAAGAGTAGTTTGCATCTCAAACAGGCAGAAAGGCATCATCATTGTACCAGAAGACATCACAGAGCTCCACTCCTGCTAGATAAATACAAGAAGATCAAGCATGATGACTAAAACTGACCAACTGAAGAGTTGAGGAACCCTGCCAGATCTCATTATGTTGAGCCACGCTAATGGTGGGCTCTGAATTTGGCATAAACTTTGTGAATCCATGGATCCATCTCGACTTGTGTTGCAGGTATAGGCTACTGTTTGTAGTGTAACGGTGTCTGGAATGTTCTCTTAGGCCTAAGTGATCATCATTTGTATGCCACAGCATTTCTAAACGTGTTTCATAGCCACATCTACCCTTTTTCACATGGATCCCTCCTGCAACGTGCCATACCTCAAAGTCCTCATCTTCTTAAGGTGGTTCCGGATCTAACAGGCATTCACAAGCGACTTCACCTCAAGTTTCATAAAATATTTTACTGAAAACCTAGTTACACCCAAGTCTATCATCTACTACACAAAGATTATTGTATATTCTTTCAGGGAGGGAGCAGGTAGTTGGGCACGCACCTACACTGGTATCCACCCCCCGACATCTGCCCCTGGCAGCTGCTGCAGGAAGTTGTGGAGCCGGCAGCCCCCTGCACAGTTGAGCTGACTTCGGGCACCTGGACACTGGGCCCAGCTGGGTCCGTGGATGCCATGTGGGGGAGCTTGTGAATGCAGCACTGACCGGAAAACTCATGACAGATCCTGTCCACTGCCTCCTTCACCACCTGGTCTTTGAACTGAAGAGAAGGACAATGGATCACAGACAAGTAGCAGTGAAACTATAAAAAAAATCTATTTCACAAGCATCCTCATAAATATACATTTTTTCACCTACAGGAAATGGTTGCAGTTCATGTCACTTATTTTGGTTTCCATAACTTGTTTTCCTTTAAAGTCCTGGTTTGCGTGACCAGCTTTTTTTTCCTTATATAAGCTGCTGGCTTTCGCAACTAAGTGTTTCGCTTACTCGGCTTACAGTATGAGCAATGAGAGATAACAAAAACCCCAGACAGGAAATGCTGAATTTTCAATGTCCAGAATATAAAACACAACTCCTTCAGAGAAAGCGCTGAAAGAAATGTGATCTTTCCAACATTATGCAGCAGCTTCCTGACTGGGGACCCAGTCCTACGTTAATATTCAATTTGCCTGTCAAGAACCATCTTTCATCAGGTAGAATAAGCCTGTCAAGGCCTTGTTGTGGTGTTAAAAAACAAATGTGGAATTTGACCCAAGATTGCATGCAATGTGGACTGAGATTGCATGAATTAGCATCCAACAAATGACACAGATTGAAAAAATTAAACTAATTATGACCAAAAGTTAACTAATATAGTTAGCAATCAAATGAACCACATTAACCAAAAATAAAGGGTTACGTACTGACAGTGTCAGTGAGTTGATTTATATTGACCATACTCTGCAAGCCCTGTGCCAGTTATGCTAATGAGTGCTGAGTACGGGCACTATCTCACAGCATCCACTGCCAGCTTCCTCACACTTTTATGTGACCCAAACAGCACAGACAAGCATGCCACCACAGAGGGCCATCTTCATTTCAACAAAGCATCATGTGCTAATGTCGGTGTGTCAATGATGATAAGCCAGTCACAAAATAATTTGTCAGTTATGAGCTCGAGACCCCTGCAGATTAAGCCAGTAATAGACAGGACATTTTCTGCTACACTCCATACTGAATACACTAGATGTTCACTTTTCTAGGTACATTTGCAAGCCTCCCACCTTCTCCATGTAAGATGTAAACCACTGTGGAGGGGCTTCATTGTCTTCTTTGCTCTCTTTTACCTCTGACGACATCTAGGGGTCAAAAAAAAGCTTTGCTCTTTGATTTTATGTCACTTTTTTCATTTTAAATAGAGATTCTGTACACTGCATAAAGTTTTTTTATTTTACAAATGACTTAAAAACACTTCTTGATGTTTTTATAAGTTTTCTTTAGACCATGTATTTTGGCCCAACTAATTGATTAGTTGATCACCTGATCAATCAAATAATCAAATAATTCTCTCACACACACACAAACAAACACACACACACACACACACACACACACACACACACACAAACACAAGCACAAACACACACAGCTCCAAGTCTTCTTGTTCTGTCATTGAATTAAACAGAAAGGGTGTCCATGCCACCTGACAGGACCTCTTACCCCATCCTGCTCCAGGTTAGGCGCCTGTGTCTCTCGGTCCACAGTCTTAATCATGGACGGGTATGGTGGTGCTGGTCTGGCACGGGTCTTCACCTCTTTCCCCTTGGCCTTCACTGCTCTGTCTGCTGGGGCTTTCGTCTTGTACACATTCATGTTGAGCTGGTAGCCCTGCTTCCCTGCACTCTGTGACAGGGTTGTTTAAGATGGGTGGGTCACAGAACATTAATTTCAACACCGATAGGCTTCCTTTTGTTTTCAGGTTCTGGTCTGATGGGAAACGTATTTAAATATGTTTAAAACTTAAGAACTTAAGGATAAGTACTGCTCAAAACTTGCTAATCTCTTAAACACTTTCCAGTGTTAACAAATAAAATCTGACATTTCATATAGTGTAATTATTGTTATGAGTACTGCTCTATACACAGCAAGACCAATTTATTGCATTTACATAAAAACTCACTTAAGTATATTAAAACATTGTGTATATACTAAAAAAAAAATCCATACCTTTAGAGCTTCTTGATACTCTTCTGTAATAGAAAAAAAGAATACTGTCATATAGACCGCACCCTAATTTTTAAAATCTATTGTACTCTGAGACATGAAATTTTACATACAGAATATTAAAATGTATTAGTTCATAAAATATTATAGAAATGAGTCTGTATTACACAGTGTTGTACTAATCACTCACCTTGAGAGTTTATGAAAACCTGAAATAAGAGAAAAATTTCATAAAGTTAATGTTTATTAATACATTTTAATGTTAAAAAAGGCGCCAAGATAACTTGACGCCGAAGCCGTGTGTAACTAACCTCCTCTTTGTCCTCATCCAAATATTTCACTTGCAAGCCGGTCAAACCAAATGACGTCTTCATCTGTCAAAATCAGAACAACACGAAACATGTTAACACCTGTACTTTGGGCGCCTCTGGAATTGTTTTCCAAAGTAAATGCCTTGATTTAAGAAAACAACGTACACTCAGGTAATGTAAAAGACAAAGCAAAAGCAACCCTGAATAATCTACAGCAGTGTTTCTCAATCCAGTCTTCGGGGACCCACAGACGGTCCACCTTTTTGCTCTCTCCCTGCTCCTGGCAATAATGTGGACTGTCTGGCAGGGAGTTTGGAGGGAGCAAAAACGTGGACCACCTGTGGGATTAGGAAACGCCGATCTACAGAGATTAAGTGATGCTTTCTCTTGCTTGGGTGGACGTAGGACCATCTTCAGGAGGCAGAAGCACACAGAAGAATGATAAATACAAAGATCTCCACGAAATGTCTGCCTGAACATGCAGCAAGCCAGCCTGAGATTGTGTCTGACATCCTCAGACACATTTATGTTTAGAAAACTGTCTGCAGGCTTTATTATAACAAGGTACTAGTCCACAGGTGGATGATGTGCAGTTAAGGAGCAAGTGGAATATCTGAAAATAGTAATTTGGCTCCTTCTGTGGCTGCTTCACAGCAACATTCCACCTTCTGAGACTAGACACTGCAACCTAATCCTGTTACATTCTCACCGACTGCATTTCCCATTAAACAATTAACTAATGATTTTTTTTAAATGATCAGGGGGAGATGTGTGTAGTTAAACAAGTGAGGACATGTGTCTGGAAGGTCATGGGTTTGAGTCCTGTGGCCAGGAGAGTAAAAATGTCCAACTACTCCAAGGGCATGTGATGCTGGCTGACCCTGTGTTCCGAGTACCTCTGTCTACCTATCAAACTAGCTAGTTGGAGAACTTTAAGATGACCTCATTTCAATAAATAAAAAACATGCAGGGATCCTAAGAGGATTGCACACTGGAAAAAAATATTCCAGAAGAAAGTCACACCAAACAGAGAATAAGCAAATTCCATTTAATTGCAGAAAATCATCCGTGAGTCAGGAGCCCACAGAATTAAAGTAAATCTAGAAAGGGGTTTCTGCCTAACATGACTTTCTAAATTGTGATGTAACATGACATTGTTAAAGATCCTTGGAGGTTTTCCCAATTTAGGTTTTCCACTAATTTCTTCATGAAGTCTCGAGAAAAACTAAGATCTTCAAACCTTTTAAAAGTGGCCCTTATTACAGGCGGTAAATGAACAAAGAAAATGTTGGATTGAGCGTGGTGACGTATTTGCCACCCAGTGACGTAGCAGGTAGGGACACGTAAACAAAATAGTCTCCGCTTTGATACCTAGTGTCCTGCTGCTGTACCAGTTTCGAAGTCGCATAATCCGAATTTCGTCTAAAAATACTAAGGGACAAACTACGAAACCGTAAAATACAGATACAAGCTACGATAGATAGATAACATAAATTAATTAATAAATAGCCAAGCAAACAAACAATCGGTTTAACTCAGACCCGCATTAATCCGACATCACGATAATCCTGCCACCTTCGACTGCAAATTCATCTTCATAAAACCCTCTTTCTAAACGTGTTACCGACTATGAATTAAGACGTGATCATCTAGATCTTTGTTTCCGTATACAATGGCAGAAATATTATCCATTAAAAGGGCACTGTCAGTTTTCTAGATAACGCCTACATGCCAGCTAGTTGCCCGAGTTTCAAAGCTGGCTAACGACTTAGCGTTAGAGATGTCCCAAAATGAGATATTTATGTTAAATTTTATACAGAAAACTGTACAGAAATTATAGATAATATAGTTAACAAATCCTACGCGAATACATGATATGACCCTCCGGGGAGCCCACAGAGTAGCTGTGTTTACACGCAGGCTCCAGGCCAAGCTCTCAGGGCAACGAAGTCCTCACCATGGCCTCCATGGACTCCCAGCTCGACCTTTTCCAGTCCGAAACAAGGAAGCTCTCCACCCTGCCCCTGAAATTCACCCTCAGATTCACAGGGACGTCCATGGCCATCGATCGACAGCGGTCGGCCTGTCATGAATAGCTGTCCGGCTGCTGTTAGCCACGCAGAGATATTGTTTAAACGCACTGCCTATTGGTTAACAATTCGGGGCGAATCTCGGTCCGACGATGTTTACATGGAGCGTACATCCCCCCAAACACATACACACCCCCGATGTCATGTGACCGGAAGCCGATTTACCGTAAAGGCATGACGACAGTCAGTCCCGATTTGTGAAATACTACGTGAGCTGTAACATTAAAGCGCTATTTTTACTTTCCTTTCATGGATTAGTTGTATGCTAGCATAATTGTCCTCGGAGTCGAGTTTAAATTTGCAAGACCTCGTTTACCTTTGATAATTTTGTGTACCAGGAGACGCACCCCCCCTCCATGTAAGAAGTACATGGTTTCCGCCAGCTTAGAGCCGAGTGTTTTTTTTGTGACAACAAAGAAACGTACGGAATAACCACATCTAATGTTCTGGACATGTTTGAAAGATATAAAACAAGTGGTATTGGATCTCGTCTTCTTTTTCATTTATCGAAGTATGGAAGTCAAAAAATTCCAACGAACCTAAATAAAATTCAGACACCTTAGGGTAGGAGAACTTTCCCTTTTGTTCGAACAGGAATTCCCAGCATGCAAAGGAGAAAAGGCCCCGATTTACAAATCAACGTACATTTTACACCAATTCTACGACTGACATACTTGTACAAGATCACTAGATGTTCCGTATTGTTTCTTGTTAGCTTGTCTCCAGCCTGCAGTCTTCCAAGGCCATTCACCCTCTATTGTCCCTTATCTTAGGCAAAGACTTTCTGACAATCTCAGACACTTACTCAGGGTAAAACCACATATTTTTACAGGGTATAATGTTAAACAATGAATTTCTTTGTAAATTTTACGACTATATGGATTAGGTTTTCGTAACCTACACTTATTCAGTTATATTACCACTAAGTCTAGATATATCATATTGCGTATGCTCTCTAATCCAGCAGAGCAAGACTTAATCTTACGTTCGTTATTCTGTTTTACACAGACTAGGAGCTGCGTTCCCCTCCTAACCAGGAGTGTAACCCAGGGTTGTGCTAGTACACTAGGATATGTTGTTCTCTTGTCTGCAATCCCATTAGTCCTCAGCTCTTTTACTTCATAGGGGTACCAGACTTCTTTAAATTTCACATCCCCATAGACAGAGGAAATATGTTGTAAAAGAATGTACTCTAAAAAATCTGCATGGATAATAGCTATAAAGAATCTTAAAATTATCTACTATACTGTATGTGGGCCAATCCACATTATTTTTCTTCATATTTGCATATAAAGCTCTTCAGTCGCCCTAGAAATACTACTGTAAGGTGAAATTAAAGTCTTCCTATTAAGTTAATTATTACATTTGGGTAATTCATACATATCTAAAATACTGAGCCCACCAATTAAAAGTGAAGACATATTTCCACAAAGAGTCAGTTTAAGTATAGTTCTAATGAAACTTTAAAGCTGATACGGATGCTCCATGTAACTCATATATCTTTTAAAAGAATGATATCATTCCAGATATTTTCTGTGCTACAAAATCCCCTTGTTTAGTCAGAAAATGTAAAAATAAGGCTTTGTTCAACAGAATTTTTTTTTAATGAACAGTGACCTGTTGGCCAATAAAACAAGTTTGTTATTCCATGTAATGCAGGTGTGGAGTAAGAAATTATGCTTGAATGTGATCTTCCTGGAATCAAGTGATTCCTTGTAAAAATTAGAAAGTTTATTACATTTATAACTACATGAAAGCACAGCATTCAAATAGCAAATTATGGATCCAGTATCAAAGTATTAGATATTGACATCTTTTTTATTTGATTTTATTTATTTTTATTTGAAAGCATAGTTAATTGTCCGAGAACCAAAACAAGTGACACACTCTCTCATTGTGATCAACATAAATTGCAGGATACAAAATGTGATATTACCCCTGCTTGTCAAGAGAGATCTTTCATAAATTGTTAGATCTGTCCAACAACTAAATACAGACACTCGCCAGCTGAAGACTGTCCGTGGTACGATATTTCGACTTTACGATGGGTAAATGTTTTTCACTTTCAGTATTTTATTCAATAAATTACATGAGAGTTTCAACACTTTTTTACAAATTAAGCTTTGTGCTAATAATATTGCCCAACTGCAGGCAAATGGAGGTGTTTTAAGCATGTTTAAGGTAGGCTAGGCTAGGCTATGATGTTTGTTAGGTTAGGTGTAATGTATTAAGATGCATTTTCACTTTACAATAGATCTGTTGGAATGTAACCCCAAGGTAACCTCGGGAGAGGCTGTATGTATTTTGCTGTATTCAGTCATCTGTCAGCTGGCTGAAAATCAAAGTCTTATTATGATTTTTACTACCTTCGGTATCTGAGCAATGAAATATATGCAATTTGAGAAATTTCAGCCGTGAAAACAGGACCTGGGGTAGTGCTGACAGATATCCAATTTGATAACATTCTATGGAGAAGTACCAAAAGCTGAAGAGTATTGAAATTATTGTAAAAATATGTATTACATTATGAATTAAGTTACACCAAACACCAACATTATTTAAAGATTCAAAAATAATCAGGAGTTATACAGTATTAAAGACATTGGAGAAGTCAAGAAAAACATTTATCATTTGATTTATAAATTATAAATCAAATAATAAATGTATACATAAATTATATATATATTGATTTATAAATTAAATAAATTTCCCCTGGTATTAATAAAGTTGATTTAATCTAGTCAAAATGTTGGGTCTCTGTAACACTATACAGAATAACCCTTGTGTATTTTACTTCTTCCGTTCTAAATTCCCGAATCTATAGAATTTAACCTCATTTTGAAAATGGACTGGAGTAACTTCAGCCCCAAAAATAACATAGGGGATAAATACACAACTTTAAGTATACAACATAGGACACGTGTGCAATTAAAATGGTAGGGGTACAGGACTGATCGCGCACAATGCAGGTCTCTAGTATTACAAACACAACATACCTCAAATATGCAATAAGTTGCACAATGAGTATGACATTAGGTGCAGAATAGTAACTTTGTAAATGTAAACATAAGCTTTGACAGTGTAAATGAAATACCACTTGAATACAACTGTACGACAGGATATAGAGCACATCACTAATCATAAGAAGTGGAGTGGCACATCAATTGTTAAGTAGTCTTACAACATTTGTGAACAATCTGTTCGTGAGTACTGTAATCTAAAATGTCTACCAGAGGGGAGCAGCTGAAATAAGTCAGCTGTGGAGTGTGATGGGTCCACCATTATCATTTCTACATCTTGGGGTACATCGGATGTACAGAAATTGAATTTAGTGAAGGGCAGTAGCAGTTTTCTTAAAGGTCTCACCCATGTTAAGTATCCGTGCTACCGAACCATACAAAAAATCGTATTGTTTACCTTGACTGACTAAGCACATGGCAGTGTTTATGCATATATCCATTAACTTACTGATTGTCTCATGTGGGTTGATATTGTAATATTTACATTATTATACCAGGCGAAGGTACAAAAGGAACAGACAAAATCGTAAACAAACCATAATCCAAAGTCAATACCGAAACAGTAATTACGGATTACTGAAGAAAAATCACAAAAACAGGTTCTGTAAAATTTGAAACCAAGAACAATAAAAAAATTAAAACGTGCACACTAAAGCAAAATAATAAAGGCATTAAAAAGCACAACCACACGCAAAAGCTAAAAAGCTAAAGCTGAAACAGTCGTCCATCAATGTTTTGAATAATGACAGGAAGTCGGGGACCGGAAACAATCGCTGGGATGAAAAACAAGGACTGGATCATAAGTGGGACTGGAATAGACTGGCTAATGGAAAGACAAGATTGCTTTAAAAATGGTCCGTTACTCTTCATTGATAAAGTATTATATCTAAACATATATTTTAAAGAAACACAAATCTTTATTTTTTAAGCCCCAATCACTTAAACAGTTACAGAAATAGTTCTCCTTTTTAATTAGGAAATAATAAACAGTATAAATAAGGATAGAGTTGCGACTAATTTATTGTCACTATCATCTGTCACTTATTTCGTTAACGGCAAAATGGGCAGAGACCTTTTCGGAAAGCGCTATTGGGACCATTTCCGGTTTAGTCGCACGATTTGTATGTAATTTCCGGTTTCACCAACCAGCACCTTGTGGCTAATACAGGTGGTAAATAGAAGCCACACGCTAAAGCTTTTCTGTGTAGAGCAGCATATCAGCTTCGTTTCAATTTGCATCAGAATAGAATGTCTTCACTTCTCAAAGTGGACAATGAAATTAAAACCAAGGTAGGGCGACGGGCGTACAGAGATATTCAGCAGATGTGCGGACGACACGTGAAAAGGAAAGATTGAGACACCAAGTCAAGGCCGATGTGTCACGCTAGCTAGCTAACCGCTTTGCTTTCCCGCCCGGCATAAAGCGGTACCGGTCTTTGCCAATTTAAATGTGGGTTGTCTGCCTATATTTATACGAATGTTTAACTTAATACAGTGAAATAACTGGGCGTGTATCTCCACCAGTGAGGTTTTATTTGTCTAATAAATGGACTCGTTAGCTGGCCGGCTGATTCATTTTTGACCTTATTTGATTTGTGATTTTGTTAACTTGGCATAGTGAGAGGGATTTTAAATAGTTAATGTACATAGCTGCATGGATTAACATACTTTTAAAATAGTAAAAGCCACCTGTGAAATTGTTCTACTTACACGTGCCACAAGATTTTTCGACTGGTTGTATTTGCAATTCATTTGTATTCCTCGAGTTCTACAAACTAGAAATGTGACCCAAGGTTACCGCAACCGAATGAACTTAATACTTTCGTTTTCTAGTTTTATTCGCGTATATTCTTCGTCTCATAGACTACAAATCCATGGCCTCCGTTAACGTTCGCCTGCTGTGACAGCACTTTGCTAAGGAAGCTGCTGCTTGCTAGGACGTCAGAGGTAGTTTGGTATGGATTGCAGGCCCTATATGTAATGCTGTATCACCCATCTTTGCGTCTGATGGGACAAAATCGCGCATTAACGTTGTGTGATACCCGATAAATACGGACATGCGATTGGCATTTATTCTGGTGCCTAAATAGGGTAGCACGAAAGACTATCATGTAATACAATATGCTGGTGTAGCCTTGGTATGCTCACCACGTCCACCAATGCCCACTAACCTCCACGTTAGCTGTCCGCTTCTGTAGATAATGAGCCGACAACTGCAACCGCTTCTTATGCCGTCAGTGGCTGAAACATATTCCCCCGACTGATGTCGTCTTTATCGACTTTATATCAGTGTTGAACCTGTTAGTTTTGAACAATTTAGTTTTGGGTCCCGCATGGATGGTGGCTGCGTGTAACACGAGTAGTAAAGAGTTAAATTAGATGTGGAGTTAAACCGTTTTTTGTTCTCATTCAGGTTGATGCTTTCAGGGAACGAATCACCGGTGAAGTGAGTATTTTCATGGCTATTCATTTTAATGTCAATTATTTGTTGTGCCTTCAAAGTTTTTGCTGAGTTTCATTCATATTTTCTTTTAGGCGGAAGACTTAGTGGCAAATTTTTTTCCAAAGAAGTTGTTAGAACTAGACCATTTTCTCAAGGTAAGCTGCTCTTTATTTTCTTTGGCGAAAATGTTAACTGTGGTTAAATGTGGTTTCTGGCTGTTCTGAAAATTTACAGCTGACAGTGTCTAATTTAATTCTTTAATTATTGAATAACTATTGCTATGTTTTGTCCAAAAAATTGTTTAAATAAAAATGTAAGGACTGCAGGTTTTTCATTTCCAGTTAAGCATTGTATATTCAGGGAGAAACCTGCTTAGAAAATGTAGCTAATTTAGCTTCTAATTACAGTAGTTTAGAGTCTGGGGTGTGTGGAGGGAGAAACCCTAGTGGGCACTTTTGAGGACACTTGGTATAGAACATTAGGCCCTGTACCACTTCACTTGTCTAAGTACATGAGTTTAAAGAATAGAGAGGGCCTGTGGAAGCAAAGATCTGGGCCTTAATACTGTAGTTTCTGCCAAGTTTGCTCAGGGTGTTGGGTTTTCTGGGGTTCCTGCAGGACCCAATCCTAAATATACAAGAGCTGAAGGAGATACACTCGGAGATCAACCTGACAGTGCCTGATCCCATTCTTCTCACCAATAGTCACGATGGGCTTGAGGCGGTAAGTATCCTACCTTTGACCAGAGGTGGCACCCTGGAATGTCAGCAGTTCTCTCAGTAAATAAGTACTTGCTGATTAGTTTTCTTAAGTGTTACTTGATGCTGTCCGAGTCAGTGCCTTTTTACATTCTCATGTGTAGTACAATGATCTGTGAAGTTGGGCATTAGCCAATACTGAGGCTCCAGATTATGACAAAATAAATTGAAAACACATTTTGAATCTGTAGCATGGTATTGACCACTTGCCCCTTCTTAATGAAATGATTTACTGTGTACTCTTAGTTATAGAAGCATAAGGGACAGACCTCCAATGTTTGCAAAGTCGACTGTTTAATTGGCTTCTAAGTACCAGCACACAGAGTGCCTCTAAAGGAGTCCCACGTCCAAACTGGTTTCTCACCATTATTTTTAGTAGAGTGCAATGTGAAGAATGAAATAAATTCTGCTTTTGCTGGTATCTGCCTTCCCATGTTCCAGGCCTTGTTTTACTCCATGCATTCTATGTCTTTAGGTGTCACAAATGGGCTTCTGTACCTTAATAATCAGACATTTCTGCAGTCATGCCCAAACAAAATTTTCTGGTGTCTCTTATAGCCAAATGCCAAAAAGAGGAGAATGGAAGATGAAGTAGGGGACGACAACTGCCAAGGTGAGATTCTGAGCCACCCCATAACCTTTTACTTATGTTGTTCCATTGTTAAATGGTATAACTGGTTACCTGATGTTTCCACAGAAGTGTTGAATTTGGGTGTTACATTCTGTGATTAATATTAAAGTTGTTATTCCAGTTTCTGGATGGGTGGGTGTGTTTTGTTAAAGAGGGCCATGTTATATCAAATTTTCACAAGACCTTATTAGTTCACATCATGCCTCTCTCTGACATTCACCATGGTCCTACTGAGCTTGTTCAGAGCAGCATTAGCATGTGGTTGACATACATTATGTAGCAAGTCGCTGAATTATTCCAGCACTTGCTAATTTATATTTTCTATGCAGTTAATTCAGCTTGGGGAGAATGCTTAATTAGACACACAGGTCTAATTAAAGATGCCAAAGATACAAATTTGTTTTTTTTTTTTATAAATTTGGGTGCTATATTTGGTGTCCTAAGGGTCATGTTCAGTGATGGCTGATGTGTGTCCCTTGACTGTTTTAAACCAGTTTGTGGCCCTAATGTTGCAGGTGCAAGGATATCTGTTGCTTCTCACTCTTTTGGATGTCCATTAAAACCAGACTGACTGACAGAGATTCTGAGATTTCTCACATTTATTAGATTGAGTTGTTATTCCCTTCCTAGGTTTTTACTTTGATGTTATTTGATAGATATTTGAAACTTGATCTGCACATATCTCGGTCAGTATAGATGCAACCCTTTTTTTCCCGATATAAATTTTCTCTTTAGTGACTGGAACCAAGGTGTTTGTGATGCCTGGTGGAATGATGAAGAGCAACAACAAGTTGGTTGACCTTATCGAGAAGGTCAAGCCAGAGATCCGGACGCTGATAGAGAAATGTAACACTGTAAGTTTGCATACGCCATTCTAATGTAACCAAAAAGAAACTGATTTCCGAGGTTTTATATAACTGTTTTATGCACAAACCTCTTATTATAATTGTATTATTTTTTTCTTTAATCCTCATGAAAAGCTACCCCTGTTTCTCACCTAAAGACCTGATGCCTGGGGTATGTTCTTCTGGTTATTTAGGTCAAAATGTGGGTTCAGCTATTAATCCCAAGAATAGAAGATGGAAACAATTTTGGTGTATCGATCCAGGTAATATTTGTTTGTCCTGTATTTTTATTTAAAAACCTGACAATCATTTCAATCCATATAAGTAGGGACTTTTCTGTTTGTATGGGTGATTTGCTGAATGGTATAATGTGAAATCATATGTCCTTAAAGGCTTATAACTCAAACACTAGGATTTAGACCTTTTAGTTAAGCTCTTGATTGAACAGGCCTTATCGTGTCCAGTGTTGGAATGCCATTAGGAGTGTGGATTTTCAACCCACCTAGGCTATAGCTTTTCTGAAGCGAGCTAATGTTTTAATTTGTTCTGCTGATTGTAGCTATTTGTGAGCCAGTTTGCTAGTAAAATAATCTCCAAATTGTGAATATTGAAGTGTCCCACTTGAATAATCACTGGTACAGAAGCAGAGTATTTTTTATGTTGCTCCTGAACGCTAAGTTTTCTGTGGAATTTGTAAAAAGCTAGTTGTATTTATAACCAATGTGGTTTCACATTGGAAGATAAACATTAAGGGCCATTAAGTTTTCCCTACCAACCTGAAAGTCTCCTGTAACTGGTAGCCATGGATATCTTAAATTCTAGAATGTGAATGAAATGAGCATTCATTACTAATTATACCCATCGGCTGTAGATGTTAGATAGCTGTTAAGGACACTTTTCTTGCTTGTATATCATTCTTTTCTATTTCTCCTTTCCCCTGAGCTTATATCTATGTTCTCTTGACTATGATTATCACATGTAAACACAAGATTTAAATAATGTCCAGTGCTAATTGAAGTTAACTAAAAGATCATGAGAGGGCATAAGTAAATTGACATTGGTCACAGAAGGCAAGGTTACTGTTATTTTTTAAAATGTCTGTTAAAAAGTCCTGAAGACACTGTGGGATTTGTTTGGCTCGCTTCTTCCTTGCCACGACGTGGTCCATGTAGTAGTCATTCTTTCTGTCGGTGTTCCCCTATAGTGCCCTTCATAAGGGAGGTGGCAAGCTTCAGATTTGGCTGCCGACAGGGGCGAGCTGCAACATGGCGTGCCTGGTACCTTTCAGCTTTCCATTCGTGGCAGTGAGGTGAAAAGTAACCTGCTTCTGTCCCGTCTATAGGAGGAAACTGTAGCAGAGCTCAGGACCGTTGAAGGAGAAGCTGCTTCTTATCTGGACCAGATCTCAAGGTATAATGTTCAAATGTTTTTTTTTTTTTTTAAGTAACTAATGTGTTATGCTGCTGCTCTCTAACTGCTGTGTCTTCTATGCTTGTTCCAAGGTACTATATAACAAGGGCAAAGCTGGTTTCCAAGATTGCTAAATACCCTCATGTTGTAAGTATCTACCTATACTGATGTGTGTGTGGGTGTGTGGTAGTTTCCACGGTTGACAGTTCCCAGCTCCCTAAATTTGCAACATCTGGTGCTTCTTTCTGCATCAGTTTTCCCAGATTCTATTTGGACCACTGATGACAGTTTTGTCCTCTTACAGGAAGACTATCGACGCACGGTAACGGAGATTGACGAGAAGGAGTATATCAGTCTCAAGATCATTGTTTCAGAGCTGAGGAATCAATACGTGAGTCAGATTTTCCTCGCTGAATGCAGTTAAGCCAAAAATCTGGGACTTCTCAGAGAAGAGGAACAAATGTTTCCTCCATGGCTTAATGGATGGTTTACAGCCCGCTAATGGCATGCTGGAGCACCGCTTAGAATGTACAGTAGTAAAAGCATGGTAAGATGGTACTGTAAATCACAGGACTCGACCCTTCTGTCACAGGTAACATTACATGACATGATTTTGAAGAACATCGAGAAGATCAAGAGGCCACGCAGCAGCAATGCTGATGCGTTGTATTAACACCACCCCAGTCCGTCAGAAGCCCCCGCCCCACGTCCCCTGCCGCCCCCGCCACCACCTACGGTGCTGTTGACGCAGTCGGAGTCTTAGTTCCGGTTCTGATGGAGTGGACTCTTACAACTGGATCGAGAGAGACCTTCGAGTGTTGCAAAGCACGAACTCATCGCATGATTCATTTTAGGTTTATGAACGATGACCCTTTTAAGCCTCGTGAAAAACGGGCAGCAAAACTTTCAGTGGTCATAAAACATCTGCTAGCCCAGAGGGAGTCGGTTCAGAGTGCATCCATGAAATGTCTCCAAATTTTGCTTTTAATTTGTGATATTTATCCTTTCTCAATACACAATTAAATCTAGATGCTGGATTTCCCGATAGTCAAGGCTTGAATTAGTTTGAATAGCTCTTAAATTGCAGAAGTCTGAGACATTCAGTACAATTTCAGTGTGTTGTCAGGCTGCTGTAATTGACCACTGTTTATGTACATCTGTCTTTGGACTACAGATCATCAAGTAAATGTTTTGTTTTTCTTCCTTTTTAAATGTAAGACAATGAATGAATTTGACCTGTTTTGCTGTCATTTGTCTGTTGTGGATGTGCATTTTAGTTCATATTTCTCAAATTAGATCTCTACAGAAAAGCATCCTTTGAGTTGAATGTACATTTTAATATGGCTTACTCAGAAAAAAAGTGTATGTGCAGAAGGAACAATTTGCATGGTTGACATATTAGAATGAATTGACAACCAGTTGGTTTTGAACATCTGACTCCTTTGCTCCTTTCCCTGACAGCATCCATTCCTTTCAGGAGCAGTTTAAAGGGTTCTTGAAAGCATTTGTTTTAGAGGTGTTATTTTACATAATAAAATATTAAGTAACATTTCAAGGTTTTATCTTCTCATGCTTAGATTCCCATATCTGGTTTCTGTACTAAAATGTTGGAGAGTTATTCCTACTGGTTAAAATATCTGGGCAGGAATGATTGCTAAGATCTTACCAATTAATGCTGTTATTGGGTGGTTTCATCAATATGCCCTCTTTCTGTCCCTAAAACGATGGTTTTTTACTTACTCTTGACACACACTGGGATCTTAGCCTATTTTCTCAATATTTCCTGTAAAACAGTTCGGAATAAACATAGTTTAAAACACATTTATGCTTGGTTTGCAACAGAAACATACATTTTTTTATCAAGCATGTGTAACTTCCTGATGTTTCAAGAATGAACTGACTCTATCAGTTTGAGAATCAGTCAGATTTTAGCTACATTGTATTTTTTTCCTCTATGCTATTTTTGTATTTTGTTGAGCCTGGATGGCTCCAGGACTGTAGATCTCATCTTGTGATCTGTGTATGACATCCCCCAAAGAAAAGTGTATTTTATGTATATATTTTTAAATCACACTACTGCGTACTATTTGTATAAAGTTACTGCCAGTATGTGGGTTTCTCCTCAACTCGCAAACTTTCAACTATGTCTTAATCCAAGACCTGAATTTGTAGTTTTAGACCAGAGAGGGGTGAAGCCCTCTGTTGGTCTTTGGATCTTCTAGTTGACTCACACTGCAACAGACAGTTCAGTTTCCATTGATGACTTATTTTGCAAAGCTGGTCATGTGTTATGGTTTTCCTCAGCTACCTCGGTTTTAAAAGTGTATAATTATTATTGAAGGGGAGCTGAGGTTTAATGTATGGATAAGCTATATGCTTTCTGTCAATTAGCTTAATTGGACCAACCAAGAACTTCCACATCAAAACATCTTATCGATTCCGGTCAAGGATGACCGATCCTCTTCCTGAATGGTACCAGCACACTCTTCATGGCTATCATTACTATCATTTTGCAAAGTCATGCAGGATGATGGCCATTGGATGTTTTGGGCCAGTATTGCCTATTAATATTGTGGTCAATGGACAACAGAATATTAGAAAGCCAAACATGTGGAAGAGTAACTGTCTGTTGCTTCTTAGTACAAAACATTGATGTTGATGGGCAGAGGTGGATCATGTACAGCTATTTGCATCTTGGATCAGTTATGTGTCTATAAAATGTTGTGTATGCACCTCCCAGCTATTTGAAATGGTGAACTCAGCAGAATGTCATGAAAATAAATCAGTGTATTAATAATGTCTTCCTTTGTGGCTCCTTAATAAGTAATTACACGTCCATATTTACAGATGTGTTCCATTTTTTAAACTTGTTCATAGTACGCTTAGTGAAGTTTTAAGTAATCCCAATTTTAAGGCTATATCGATTAAGTTGTGAAAGTAACACTCAAAGCCAACAGGCAGTATAATGAAATACCATTCTGTTGGTGGTAAAACAAATTTGTTATGAAGTTGTCTTTATTCTGTGCTTAGTTTCAAAAAGACAGAGCTTTTGTAACGTTATCATAGTATATAATTTTGACGGAAGTGTGTAAATGAGTTGTGATTATGAGCTTTTAGTGACCCATACTGGTGTTTTTTGCCTTGTTAATCATGACCCAACCTGTACTATCTATAACTATGCATATTTGGGGATAGATTCTGTATTCACTAGACACACGAACTTGGCTAGTTCCTTGATCTCCATGGTTACTTACAGTAGCATAGTCACTGTCACAGCATGAACGTATACATTCTTTTTGGCACTGTGTTTTGGTTTATCTATGCATTAAAATGATAGATTGTTCACTCAGTCTGCAAATGAATTTTCACATTGTCATCTTCAGCTTTCAAAGATCTTTTCTTACCTTGGTTTACTTACTGGTAAAAATAATATTGATATTAGTGAAAATGCAATTTTTACTAGTAAGAATATGAATTCAAGATATCTACAGTGCAATTCTTACTTGTAAGAATGATCATTTTTACTAGTAAGAACTGTATTTTCATTAGTAAGAATTCATATTATAGAGTTCCATAATTCAATTTATAATAGTCATATATTCCCATTGACTTACATTGTATTTTTGCCTTACATATCCTAAATTCAATTTTCACTAGTAAAAAATCATTGTAGAGCTCTATAATTCAGTTCTTAGTAGTAAGAACTCCCATTGTAGATATCTGTAAATACATTTTAACTAGTAAGAATTCCAGGGTCACATATCCATAATTAAGTTTTTACTAGTAAAAATTTCATTACAGAATTCTAGAATTACATTGCAGAGATCTAAAATTCACATTTTGGTTACGTACAATATATCTATAATTGAGTTTTTATTTGCAAAAAATTAATTACATATCTGAACAATTACAATAATAGATCTCTACAATTCTGTAATGAAATTTTACTAGCAAAAACTCAAAAATGGACAATTTGGTTTACCATAGGCACAATGCAATATGACATTGAATTACTTTTAAAAAGCCGGGAGAATATGACCGATAACTAAGGGCATAAGTCTGAGCTGAACATTGGGGAATTGAAGTCTGCACCCATTTAAGGTTGTCCAGGGGGTTCTATTGTCTCGTCTTGATTATAGGGGAGTTACAACCACACCCCACACCCCCCAACCCCTAATTGCCCTCCCACCCGCCGCGGCCCCCCCGCTTTCGCCGAGGCAACA
>JAAGVU020000092.1:26166742-26186743 GCA_011763525.2 Mormyrus iriodes | reverse complement strand
AATTACATGTTAAGCACCTCACGCTCAAAGAATTTTATGCTACAGCTGTTCGTACTATCATTCCTTTGCTACTTGAGGTCTAACTGAGGAAGCCAATAACAACAGTCCTACACATTCCACCCTTACGGCCTCCAGTCTGATTGGTAGAGAAACGTCCAGAAGGTGCTCTGGGCTTCTTTGGGGGTCTGCAGAACCTCTATAAATGGGGGGGAGGGGGTTAGAGTAGAAGGCACTCAGCAGCTGATACTGGCCATCTCTAAAAATAGAGGATAGATAGAACTGCCTGCCACTACGAAACTGGTTGCAGCATAGAGTTCAAGAAGGCTAGTCAGAAAAGCTTGATCTAAATTGTATATTGCGAGTTGGAGTTTTCCTTCATATCTTCAGGATGCCCAAGATTATGAGACCCGATGACTGGTAAACTAAATTAAATGTTTTTTGCAGTGTTTTTAAATTGTCTCTAAGTGCTGGAGGACAGACTCCTTAATATGATTTGCTGTTATGTGCATGCCTTTATATATCTCAGATTGTTGACATCAAACGATCCAATGGAACTTAACTATTACAGCGTTTTCACCATATTCACTTTTCTCATTTGTCTACAGTCAACCAGCTAGAGTACTGTGGTTTGACCGAAAGAAATACGTGACAGTTAAATTTATAGTGCAAAACTGCAGAGACCTCCAGGTGGACATACAGGAAAACAAAATGATTTTAAGGTGGGTTTTCTTTTGCCGATGACCTAATTTTTACTTTATGGTATATCAAGTGATTTATTACATTGTGAATAATGTGAATGTCAGAGTTAATTAATTATATTGCACTGTTTTTATGAAATATGGTGATTTTAATGTCGTGTCCTGGCAGCTGCAAGACAGAGGATGACAAAAATATCTACAATGAGATTCACTTCTATGACCGGATCCATATTCATGTGAGTGTTTTCTTTATTTCTGACTGTAGTCTCCCATTGTTCTGACTTCCTACACTGTGGTCAGCTGAACAGAATAATGATACTTTACTGGACCTCATGAGGAAATTGTCTTTTTGCCAATGTACCATTGAGAGATATATACAGGTGAGAGAAGGCTTGAGGGGGGGTCATGGTATAGGGTAAGCTATTACACAGTGCCCCAGGGGCAATTGGGGGTTAAGGGCTTTGCCCAGGGGTCAACTGGTGGCATCAGTCTGCTAGCCCTGGGATTTGAACTAATGACCTTTTAATCACAAATACAGTATCTTAACTGGCTGAGCCACACACCACCTCCCCTCCAAAAAGCACACAACCCGCAACCTGAAAGGTTACATTTTGCCTTGTCTAAACAGGACTCCAGGGAAACACGACATGACCGCACTGTCCATGTCCTCCTGAGGAAAGTAACGGAAAACGTTGCCTGGCCTCGCTTGACCAAAGATCCCGCCAAAGTAAGGATCAAGTCAAAACATCAATGGATTTTTTTTTCTACTTAGTATTACATATGAGATATCAAATGTTTGGATTTTTCCTCTTTCTCAGCTATTTGACATCCTGATACACAACCAGGACTGGCCATTATTGTTTTCAAAGTTTCTCAGGCTGAGTTTATGTTGTAATTGTGCTTTATGATTATTAAGGCTTGCCCCATCCACCTCTCACTGGATCATAGGAATTATATATGTAATAAAAGATAGCCATCCATCTATCTTCAATAACTGTTTATCCAGTATAGGTTAACAGGGAGCCTGGAACCTATACCAGGAAGCGTAAAGCATGAGATAGGGTACACTCTAGATGGGTAACCAGCCCTTGATCCAGCACACAGACTCATAAACGTAATCACATTAGGGGTTATCCAAGTATATAGAAACAAACAAATCCAAGGAAAGACATGCAAACTACACACACAGAACCCCAGGCACGGACCATACCCAGAACCAGAGGTTCCGGTCCAGAAAGTAAAAGTCCAGACCAAAATTTTTGTTTCAACCAACCAGCTGAGTACTCTCTGACTGCGGCTCTTTATACTCAACTGGGTGGTTGAACCAAAATTTTATTCTAGACTTTACTTTCTGGACCTGAGCTTTCCAACTCTGGCCAGAACTACAGAGAAATGAGACCACAGTGCCACCCACCGAGCCGCTGCAATGATGCATTACGAAATCCCTTTCAAATGCTATTTTCTTATAATCTGTGTTCACATGCAGCCCAACTGGTTGTCTGTGGATTATGACAATTGGAGAGACTGGGAGCATGAAGAGGAGGAGGGAATGGAGGAGTACGGGCATTACGTGGATGTAAGTGCCACCAAAATCACCCAGGCTTACAAAGGTTAAATTGGTTGTGTGTCAACAAAAACACAGAACAAGCATCAAAGTTACAAAAAAGACACCTTTTTCAAATGTATGGGCAACAAAACACTATAGTGGTTAAGGAATTGGTCTTGTGACAAAATAGAAAAGGCCATACTTTAAGCAAGATACTTAAAGTTAAGTGTAAGCTATTTAAAGTGCTATGGATAAAATGCCTTTATCCCTCCTAGATGCTGAGAGATATGAGCAAAAAGACAGAAATACCAACGATGGATGACCTTGATGATTTGGATGTTAGTGTTTATTCCTTTTCCCCTAGTTACTATAAACAGCAGTCATATAGTACTGTTAGAATTAAACAACTTTGAAATACAATTTTCTTTTTGGTTGATAGGCTTTAAGCTTTATTAATGTAGTCACATGAAATTTATTCATAATACATATACATAATAATGTGTTTTTTTCCTCCTTTTTTCAGGATGATTGAGGTTGTATAAATGTAATCCAGGTAATGAACATTAGGCTAACTATAACACATCTCACATTATTTGCACGTAATTTGTACAACCAATGAGGCAAAAAACATTTAAATGTCTATTAAGCTGCCTGAGAGTATAACGAATATAAACAATTAGCATCTGATGCCATATAGGTTAGTCTCAAATTGTGACTCCCATAAAAGCACACTTTATTCTGTTCTCAAACCTTTTTCAATGGATTTCTGTAGTCTTATCCTTTGATTTTGCCTTGCTTTGGTGATTGACATCATATAATCACATATTCAAAAGCATTAACGTGAATGCTGTTTTGTTCTAGATTTTCACCTGGTCTGATGTGTACTGACGAACTGATTCTACAACAACAGAAAGCAAAGAAGACAAAGCTCCTGTGGCTATCGCTATGCAGTTCCTGGTGCTGTGTGCACAGTCAAAATGTGTATAGCTCCTTAGTAACCGATAAAGCCTAGTAATGGGTTTTTACCATTACTTATAACACCAGAGGACTCCTGAGAAATTTCTGTTACAAGCTGACAGTACACATCTGGAGCCAGGGACAAAGGGCTTCTGCATTATAACTGAACAATCTTTACTTATCTCACTTAACTGGATAGCTCATTAATCACCTTCAATTTGTCCAAGAAAATTGCATTGGTGTGTAAATTTTGGCCTTTACACAAGAGACTTTTCTTACAGACTCAGTTGTGCAAGTTAAATGTGCAGTTATGCTTTAAACCAAATGTGGTTGTAAGTTCTATACTGGTGGAATGTACTGGACATGTTTGTATTCCCTTGTGAGGAGGCAGGAGGAGGTTAGTAAGAATGTGTAGGCTTCTTATCCAAGTAATCTTGTCAGGTTCCAGCAGTATTTCGTATTGCCAGCAACGTGAAAGTATTTGCTGATTGTTAACTCTTCTGCAATATGACCAATGATTTGCAAAGCAAGCAACTGGCACGTGTGTTGGAGTATAGGGCCTTCCTCGGGAGCACCAATTTTAAAGTGATGCAGATGGTTGATGATGGGTGCAGAACTATTGCAAATGTTCAGATTTTGGAGAAGATCAGCAAGACTGACAATGACAATCATTTTACAGTTTGCACTTCCCTGTAAATCAAGTTGCATGTACAGTGATGTTGTATTTTTTAAATTATTATTAAAATCATGGTGAAAAGCCTTTTTCTAGCCTCAATATATCCTTTATAGAAATAGTTAATACTATATAGTTAGTTAATACATTGTCTTATAGCAGTGGTTCCCAAAATGTCCCTGCAGGGCCCCTCTTTTCTATATAGGAACATTATTGAGCCCCCCCCCATTCAAACTACACAGGTTCAGATTCAAACTTAATTTGAAATACAGCTCCTTTTCTAATTGGGCGAAACAAGTGTAATTACAAATGGTGCAATTTCACCACTGTGGGAGAAATACAGAGCATACTGAATTTATAAACAAGGATAAACAACTGGCTATCCCATTGGTGCACCCCCGCCTGCAATACCTCTGTGCCCCCCCTAGGGGGCAGGCCCCCGTTTGGGAACCTCTGCCTTATAGTATCTACCAATATTAGGATACTTGCACAAAACATAAATGTATTTGTCGAACATAATTTTAATAAACCTGTATGTGGGTACAGGGGCACCATAGTGGCGGGGAGGGGTAGAACGATTCCAAAGGTCCGTGAGTGACACGGGCCCTAAAAATGTGGAACATTTGGATGTCTGGTTGGGGACTATCATAAAGCATTTTGGCGCCCCTATGTGGCTGTAACAAAACAGCACTTTCAGCATTTACGTTAACATCAGCGTTGCTCAGGCTCAGTCATGGCTGTCACATATTTTATATCATATATATATATTTGATATAGATTTGACAATATTACACTTTATACCGATCATTCTCCTTGTATATTCATTCATTCACCTGCTACATCCTGTCAGGGCAACCTTCTGTTCCGCGAAGTACATGATCGTGCCTTTTTTGTCCCTTATCGCTTTCTGTAGGTTTCTGTACGGAGCTGAGGATAATCGGTGACCGATTCTAATATTCAAGTTTTGTGATAAAAAATGGCCTTTCAGTGCCAGAGGGATTGTTACATGCATGAGGTAGGATGCAAAAATTTTCACGTTTTGATAAATTTAAGATGAAAATTGTTCATTTTTGGATTGCAAATTCGCCATTAACCCAGGAGTCCAAAAAGAAGTACAGAAGATTGAATTGGATAGTGTCATCGTTTCTTTCTTTCCTCACTGTGTATGTTATTCCCAAAGTGTGTGCTTGCACTTGGGCTGTCATGTTGTTGAGTAGGTGTGATTTCATGTTTATCTAAATTTAAGCCATGTGCTCAGTTATCACTACCAGCTGTCCCGGAAAATCAAGTGGGCAGGAGTAATTGCAGTTGTCACTGTCTTAATGAATTAGGATACAATGTTACTGAGCGTAAATGCGCCTGAACAGTTTCATCACAACTGGTTAATATGAATGGGCTTGACACTTTAATGACTGCCTCCGAAAACGTTATGTCTACTGAATCCTCTGCTGTATCAGTCTGTCAGGATTTTTCTTAGTCACATATGATAACGATTTTAACACAGGTGGAGCATCACATAGGTATAGCTGAGTAAAAAGGGAAAAAACAACGCTGTACTCACGCCAACCGTTGAAATGAAACAAAATAAATCACTACGTTGTCTTTTACAAAACGGGAAACTGACTCTTAACTTACAGACCTTTTCGGTTTCAGTTTGTCACCACAGTGGTGTCCTGCTCTCCCTCCGAACTAAAGCTGGAAAACAATGGGAAGAAAGAGAAGGTGAAGGGTTTTAATGTTATACTCAAAGACACCATTCTGTTTCCCGAGGGAGGTGGTCAGGTAAGTTGTGGAGGTTCACATGTAACAGCTCAAAATATGGAGTGAAATGGGTAATCTACTATCCACCCATCATTCAGTTGTACATCTTCCACCTTGCAGTAGCAGGTTGCAGGAAGCCTGGAGCCTATAGCAGGAAACCTAGGGCGCAAGGCATGGGAGAACCTTGGAAGGGTCCCTATTCAAACTTTATAGGCCAGGGCTGCCCCATTCCAGTCCTGGAGGGCCAGAATCCAACAGGTTGCAGATTTCCCTGGTGAAACATCTTAATCAGCTAATTACCAGGTTTAGTATGTGTGTTTGAGCAGGGAAAACTACAAACTGTGTTGGATTCTGGCCTTCCATGAATTGGGCAACCTTGCTTTAGGCAATTTAGAGGTGCAACCTTACGTAAGTTCAAATCTGTATACTGTCAAAGGAAACCCATGCAACACGGGGAGAACATGCAAGCTGCAACCGCATAGAGCGGGAGCTGCCTATTGAGCCAGGTGTTTGACAGCTGCCCCTGGGTGTTGTCCTGCTGTTTCAGTTGCATAGAAAGATCCTGAACTCAGACTCTTTTTGAAAACTGGGGTTTTAAGGCTCAGGTGGTCATGACATGGTGAGATACAGCCCATGTTATGGAGAGATCCTGACACTCTCTCCTGCACACTGCAGCCAGATGACCGAGGTACCATCGAGGATGTGCCTGTCCTGAGAGTGACGAGGCAGGGGGCGGAGGCTGTGCATTTTGTGGGTTCTCTGCTAGAGGTGGGATCGGAAGTCCAGCTGAAGGTGGACTGGGATCGCAGGTTTGACCACATGCAGCAGCATTCTGGTAAGACACTCTTATTAAAGTTAAAAGTAGTTTTCTGTATGCATTATTTTTCTAATGTGAGTAACCTTTTTTTCAGTTGCGTTCTATTTATATTAAATATCAATGTAACCATTGATGTTCATAATCACAAATGTTACTTCGTTTATTTCAAATGTATAGGCTGTAAATGTGGCCCATTTATAACATTTGCGTCTCTTTGTTGGTATTGTACATTTCATAAATATAATTACTTTGTTGACTCTCAGGTCAGCATTTAATCACAGCCATGGCTGACACTATGTTTAATTACAAGACCACCTCCTGGTAAGCAATTTAATTCTAAATAAAAGATATGAAGGTAAGAGTTGCTTGCTTATCAGTTATTAATTAGTAATTCTTTTCTTAGTTTTTTTTTTTTAATAGGAAACATCTGTTTTGGTCATTCATATGGCCAACCAGAATTGAATAATGCACAAAAATGTATGTGGTAAACTAATGTGTGTGGGAGACTAATGTTTTAGTGCTTGAAAAACATGCAATCTGTTATCTGAGATGATTTGTAGACTTATTAAGGAAATGCTGATGAGTGTGTGTGTTTTTATTGGATCTGTTCACAGGGAACTTGGCCGTCAGCGCAGCACTATTGAGCTGGACACGAGCACAGCCAAGCCCGGGGAGATGGAGGCCCTGGAGAGGGCCGTGAATGGAAAGATCCGGGAGCATGTCCCTGTCACAGTCAAATCGCTCTCACTGGATGACCCAGCTATGCAGCAGGTTACCTGTCGAATGGGGACAGACCACAGTGGGAAATTACTGAATTTACATGCCGCTTTTATTAAAATTGTACTTTACTTTGAATTTGTATTTCCAGTTCTTTCAAAACAGAGTCACAGACACAGCTGCAGTCATATGTCACTTAACAACGGGGATACGTTCCGAGTAGTGCGTCGTTAGGTGATTTTGTCGTTGTGCAAACATCATAGAGTGTACTTACACAGACCTAGATGGGATAGCTACTACACACCTAGGCTAAATGGTATACCCTAGATAATGATAAAAAGTACAGTATGGTAAATACATAAACCAGTAACATAGTTGTTTATTATTAACAAGTATTATGTGCTGTATATAATTGTATGTGCTATACCTTGATTTGACTGGCAGCACAGTAGGTTTGTTTATACCAGCATCGACAAAAACACATAATACACAGTAATACATTGTGCTACGATGTTACAATGGCCGTAACATTCAGCTTATTATAATCCTATGGCACTGGGTCTGACTATGTCCTGGATGTAGGACGGGGTCGAAAACACCTTTGCTGGTGATTGTGTGGTTGTGACCCCCTCCCCCAGGTGAGAAGCCGTGGTCTACCAGAGGATGCTGCGGGGCCCATCCGAGTGATTGACATTGAGGGCGTGGATGCCAACATGTGCTGCGGAACCCACGTGTCGAACCTCAGCCATCTGCAGGTGGTGTCTCTGTGGTGCTGAGGGTAGCACCATCCTCTTTATCAAGTTGTTCCAGATGCCCCTGGAAGCTTAACCCCAGTTTTCTGAAGTGACCTATTTGTAGATGCTGTTTTTTCACACAGACAATGCAAGTTTAGCTTGCATTAATGTTAATAAATTCTAATATTTTTCTTCCATCGATGGGGCAGGAGTAACTTGATTGTATAGAATTTCCATCCATACATGCGTTCATTCATCTATACAGCCATCAATCTATCCTTTAATAAGTACTTGTCTGGGATAAGTGTGTTGCATCATTCATATTCATTTCCCACTTTTTCTTTGTCTCTAACCATCAATTTCAGGCTGTAAAAATCCTAGGGACTGAAAAGGGAAAGAAGAACAAAATCAACTTGATCTTCCTTGCTGGGAACCGGGTTCTCAAGTATGCTGAGAGGAACTACAGTATAGAGCGAGCTTTAACTGCCCTTCTGAAGTAAGAGGTTACACAAGAGTGTGGAGCAATGATCTCTGTAATTAGGAGTGTTAAGTCATTCCCAGGTCTGGGCTAGTCTCTGTGCTTCTGATTATTTTGAAGGTTATAGGTGAATTTCTGGCGCCCCCAGCGAGTGGCAGCCTGTTACGGCAGCTCTGCTCATTTCTGAGCTTTTTTCTGCAAATTTCCCACTTGTGGGACTAATAAAGGACTATCTTATATACGGTCAACCGATTAATAGACACTTGCTCTGTAGTAATAAAATACCTTGTTAAAGCATTCCTAATGTTATGCTGCAAATGCAGTATGAAAAAGACTGTATGGACTAACTCTTTAGTAATTTTTTTCATTTTGAGCATCAGTATCCATTTAAATATAATTTTTAATTATAACTTTTCATAATATAAAAAGTACAAAAAATGGAGGAACATGGCTTGAGTGATTCCTAACAGGCAACCAAACTCGTACTTCAGTTTATGGTGATTGAACTTGGTGGTCACACCATTTGTTTTACACTGCAGTCTGCTGAAATATACCCCTGTAACTCACAGGACAGGAGCAGATGACCACGTCGAAGCTGTGGACAAGCTGCAGAAGTCTGTGAAGGCATTGCAGAAGGTAAGCCAAACCAGATTCAAGGAGTCAAAGAAGCCATACTGTTTATGGTAATATTGATCATTTAGTATGACCATTATTTAATTTATTTTTATTTTTCTGTGAAGAGTAACCTCAGTCTGTTACGAGATATGGCGGTGTTAATTGCACAAAACTACAAGAACAATCCAAACCGAGGAAACCTGTTCTGCTTACATAGGTAAGGGTCCTCCTCGCTACCAATTTTGCATTCTAGGAACTTACCGAATATTACGATTAAGATATGGAAACTTTCACAGTGTCCAGTTTTCCTGATGTTCCCAGAACGTTATCCCACTACTACTACACCTACTACTACAACTAAGAATAATAACACTGAACTTAACGTAGGGCATAATAAAGCCACAGGTAACACTATTGCTCTACAGTAATGGGTTCAAGGCTGGACAGTGCATTTGCAGTATACACAAGTAGCACTTATATAAAACAGCGTTTTATTATAAAACAGTCATTTTCAACATTACATGAAAATCCATCCATCCATCCATCCATTTTCTATAACCGCTTATTCCATATGGGTCGCGGGGGGTCCGGAGCCTATCCCGGAGGAAACCCCACGACGACATGGGGAGAACATGCAAACTCCACACACATGGAACCTGGGCGGAGACACGAACCCTGGCATGAAAATCCTTTTAAAGTAATTAATGTTATCATGCTGACCGAACCTTTGGAAAATGGAAAACGTGGATATAACGTTCCATTAATGTTACTGTAAGAATGTTGTCTGCCAACTTTAAGAAAACCACATAAGGTTGGGTAAAGTTCTGAAAATCTTCTGTTAGCTGAGCTTTAGCCTTTGCCAGGTGAGGTGCAGTGCTGCAATAATCACACTAGATGGCGACCATGTTACAAATTGTGGTCTTAGAAAATGACCAAGAAATGTTGTGTTCGGATGTTGCTGAGTTAGGTATGAGTTATGCGATTTTAATAGCTTTTTTGTTGTTTGCTTTGTTTGCAGAAAGGACGGTGATAACGAGTTTATGAATATAATAGCAAGTGAAATTGGCACAGAGGTTTGTTTTCTCTTTTTTTGTTGAGTATAATGTTGAATATAATGTTGAATAACCTTGAACCTGTTGGGTTATGAGTATGAATTTGTCCCCACTCTGTGTCTGTGGAGTTGCAGGTTCTCCCTGCACCTGCACTGCTTTCCTCTGGCACTCCAGCTTCCTCTCAGATTCCAAACATGTTTGGTGACTGTGTGCCCTGGAAATCCTGTCCATCCATCCATCTTTCATAACCATTTATCCAGCACAGGATGGGATGCCGATCACAGGGCACATTCCCATACCATGCCATCATTTTAGAGTCTCTAGTTCACTTGACCACATGTTTCTGGACTATGGGAGGAAACCGAAGTAGCTGGCGAAAGGCCAAGCTAACAATGAGAAATCCACACACAGTGTGGAGTGACGTTGATATTCCCTGAGCCACTGTAGCACCCGAGGATGGGTGATGTTTAATGTAAACAAGGCAGAAAAAAAAGTTTTCACTAGATAAGCACACACTGTTATGCTTTGGCATTCTTTCTGTCATTGTTAAAATCACTTGGCTGTACTGTTCTCTGCTGTAGTTGAGTGCTTAGGAGGAAAATGTTGATGGGAAGTAAAGAGTCAAAAGTTATTAGTCATGGTTGTGATTTATTAAAAACATTTAAAATAGCACTGTTTCACAGCGCTTCCTAGGAACGTGTTGGGTTGGTGTCTCCTTACTGCCTGCCATGCGAGGCACTGAGGAAAAACAGACACTCTTGATGATGCATGAACCATCTCTGTTCATCTTGCCTCCCTCCAGGAGACGGTCTTGTTCTTGACAGCTGGAGAAGAGAAGGGAGCAGGGCTGTTCCTTCTAGCTGGACCCGAAGAGATTGTGGAGAAGATGGGACCGAGGTAAAGTGCAGAGCAGGGATTAATTCGAAAATCTTTTAGTGTTCAGAATCACCGGTAGCTGGTGATGTCTTGTGGTAAGCACGGAGCTCCTGTCATCTGGGTTTAATTAATAAGTGTGCAGAAATGAAACAGTGTGACAATTTTGTGGTCAGTTACTGTGTTTCACAAGGTGTGCATATTTTTTTTATCAATTATACATTTTCTTAAACATTTTATGCTGCATTTTTATATTTTTACCGAACGCTTTTATCCAAAGTTTTTTTTTTTTTTTGGGAAAGCAGGGTCAGCCAGTCCATGGAGCAGTTAGGGTTAAGACCAAATGCTGAAATCCCTTGGCTGACCCTGGGATTTGATTCACTGACCTTCTGATCACAAGCATAGCATTCACATCCCCCGAACCAAACACAGTAGACTGTTTGTTTTTAATTTTGTGATGTCTTTTGTTTCTTATTTTGTTTGTTTGTTTTCGGTGCCCTTCCTCAGTGTTTGTATCATCCCACCTTACATTGTTTGCCTCTACATCTATGTCCCTGATGCAGGGTGGTGCAGTTACTGGAAGGGAAAGGGGCAGGGAAGAGAGGGAGATTCCAGGGGAAGGCCAGTCGGATGGAGCGCAGGGGAGAGGTGGAGGCCTTGCTGCAGGAGCACAGCCGGTGCCCCCACCTGGAGGAGTGAACACACATGAGCTCTGCTCTGTCACCCAGAGGTGTGGGTGAATGTGGTACTGCGGGGAGGTCCTGATGCTAATGCAGCTAGACAAAAAAAAAACCCACAGAGACACACACGCACAGGGGCCTATACAGTCATAATTACAGAAAGCTGGGAGGAGGGTTACTCTGGCAGTACACAGATACCCACATAGGCAGACAAACACAAAACCTAACAAAAACTTGCTAATATGTGTTATGTGTGATGTAGGAAATGTAGGAACCAAACTTGTAAACTACTTAATGAAGCCTTGAAGAAAAGGATGCTGTACTGACCTCAGCTGAGTCGTTGGTAATTTCTCTGATTGTGTAGAAATACATCCTTCACGGCCAGTATATTTAAACTGGTATGTATCCATTCAGCTTAGTACTGTAAACAGAGACTTTGTTTATGCAACTGAGATAAAATATGGCATATATGTACAGTAATGAGGAAATAATTTTCGGAAATTTCTGAAATTTAGTTTTTTGTTTGTCAAAATGTATTTTGTTATCATAAGTATGTGTTGTCCTCTGTGAATCCATTGCAGCTTTTTGGCTGGCTGTTGTGTTCATTTGATTCTGTCCAGTGTTTCAGTGTCATTTTGATATTTTAGTTATAGTTCGTTTACCTCTGATACTTTAATACTCTATGGTAAATTGATTACTTTAACACGTTTTGAAAAGGCTCCTATGATTTGGATGGTCGTTTCCGTGTCAGTTACACGGGCTGTGCTTGAGGTCTCATCAGTTACATGGACCATATAAATCACTTCAAGAACACTGAGCTAAATTTTGCGCTTAACTTCTCAATAATGTTATTATCCAAAATGTCTTCCGTGCCCGTGACATGCTTTATCTTAGAGAGGAGTACACATAACTTATATAGGATAAGAGGTGTCATAGATAGGGAACCAGCGGTGGCGGATGCAATCAGAAAACAGGAAACAAAGACTACAGTATTAAGCATTATGAGCAGGGTTATGTCATTAACCAAAATGCCGTTCCATGGTAACGGTACTGTGAGTTTATACCAATAGATTAGTGGTATGTCTTGCAGTGCTATGACTAATGAATTAGTTTATCTGGAAACCTTTGTCAGTCTGCCTTTTTATTGTACTGTATCTGATCGTGATTTATTTAAAATATTACAAAAATTCACAGCGGTCTGATATTTTAATGATGATATCTGGTTATATTCAATAGATTGCTTATTGTAATGCTGCAGAAGATATTGTAGTCTACTAATGAAATTAGCCTCAGTCGATTCCCGGATCTGCTACGGAGGGCTCGGTTCAGAGTTTAAGCAATCGCTACACTAACACAGTGTCAGCTAAGATGACCATTTGGGTCCGACGATTCATAGAACTCCTCAGAGGCTCCGCTGGCATTCACTGTATCTGAGCTTGGGAGTGCCTTAGAGGCTGATCTGGTGCTTCCTGCAAATCAGCTTGTGCACGCTTCAGAGTTTCAGCCAGTGCTTACTGTAACTCAGCTTGTGCACACCTCAGAGTTTGAGCCGGTATTCACCATAACTCAGCTTGTGCGCACCTCAGAGGCTGAGCCGGCATTCACCATAACTCAGCTTGTGCAGTCGCATTGGGTCCCAATGATGAGGCTGCGAGAAGCTGATGTTATCTTATCCAAGCTAAATGGCACCTTGTGCCTGTGGACTCCTTCTTGCACAGTGGTGGTTGAGGTGGAGTTGCTGATAGGATGGTCCAATGGCCGCTACTCAGCCTCATCAGAGCTGAGTTGACGGTTTCCCCTTGGGTGAGATGCAGCGCAGTTTGGAGGTCTGTAGGTATGCACTGTCCCTGCTCTGTGATTTTATGTGGCCTACTACATCATGGCTGAGTTGCTGTTGTTCACAATTGCTTCCACCTTGTTATAATACCACTAACGGTTGACTGTGGAATATTTAGTAGCGAGGAAGTTTCACAAATGGACTTATTGCACCGGTGGCATCCTATCACGATACCACGCTTGAATTCACTGAGCTCCTGAGAGCGATCCATTCTTTCACAATTGTTTGTAGAAGCCGTCTGCGTGCCTAGGTGCCTGATTTTATATACCTGTGGCCATGAAAGTGATTGGGACACCTGAATTTAATGATTTGGAGGGATGCCCCAATACTTTTGGCAATATAGTGTATTTTTACTATAAAGTCAGTGATAGATTCAGAGAACAGGGTTAACAAAAGGCCGAGTATTTGCTAGTGGAGAAGGTCCCACTGGCCTCATGCGTTATGGCAGATTATAAGGTTTAAGTGAGGTGTATTGCATGAAATGACCCCTCTGACTCCAGCTGTGTAGGAGATGTGTACCTGTCTGTTTTTAACACATTCAGATCCAGACATGAATGTGATTACCTCAGCACATGTGAAACAGAAAGTTTATATTGTAATTGTGTTCGCATCAGTCTTTGAGAAAAAGAAGCCAGAGGCAGCAGGATCATAGCTAATAAGTAAGTATCAAGACATCTGAACTGAATATGAATACACTTATGAGCTATTAACCCATTCAAGTGAGGATTGTGAACTGTGAATGATACTTTGCTGGCAACAACTGGAGATTGTGTTTTGATTGATTGTACAACCTCATTGACAGACACAGTAAAAACTGCATAGAAGTGTGCAGCCTGCCTTATTCTTATTTGCTAAGAGGATGATGGCACAAAAAATCAAGCCAGCAAAGATCTGTTAGCCTCCGGTGTTTATTTTCTCTGGTTTTTTAAGACATGAATTGATTAAATTCACAGAAATAAGGAAGTTGCATCTTTGTGCACCAGTATAAAAGCTATGAAAAAGCGATGAGGTGTTCAGACAGTTCGCATGTGTTACCACACTCCCATCTCTTACATTAGTTTGAAAGCCAATTGCACACGATATAAATGGTGTGATGTGCTTAGGGTATTCTGATTACTTGTTCTCCTAATACATGGGCTGACATATTCCCCTCTCATTGGAAATATTCATGAGATACTGCAGCAGATAACATCATATTTGGTCAACTGTTTAATTAAAATTGTCAAGTATCAGGAAGAGCCTGTCAAATGTAATGATATACTCTTAAAAAGAAATACTAATGAGATGAAAGAATTGTAAACTGTATTGCACCTGATTAAATAACATTTAATTGTCTTAAAGTACATTCCCCTTTCTTCTGATGCTGAAAGCATTTTTACAAGTGTCCACTGCACAATTTATTTTTTTTTATTGCTCAAAATTTTATCGTAGCTTTGTGTTTTTCAGATATACCATTGACCATCCTGCTCAATAGCTTAAGGACAATGTGTGAGACTTATACTGATAATGGATATGGAGTGACACTGTGAAAGCCAAGTCTTACTGTATGTTACAGTATATACCAAATGACAGCCTTGAGGCGTCATTCCCAAAAGGAGCTGGAAATGATTTTATCTGAGACACTGTTCAGTTGAAAAAACCATCATGGGGGGTGGGTAAAATAAGATGTGGTTTCTTCTGCAGTTCCTTTCTTCCAAACTTTCAGAAGTAAAGCAGCTGTGACAACAGAAAAAAAAAACATTTGTTTGAATTTTTGTATTCACCAAGCTAACATATCCACTAGAAGGTCATTTCGTGACATTTTGTGGTCTCAGAAACTATGAAACTTGACCTTCGTGTGAAGACCGTAAGATGTTTTGTAAGGCATGGATGACACACACTCCTTCGACCTGGGTCGTGCCTTGGAACCTTTTTAAGATCTGTTAATACGGCCGCAGATGCAAATTCAAATTTTGATAAATCATTCCTGTTCAGATGAGACAAAAAGAACCACATAATCAGCAAATTGCAGGGATGTTACCTCTAGACCTCCCAAACAGGATGCTTCTCCAGTCATGGCTACGCCTTGATATCCTGTCCTTGAAAATCACAAACAGGAATGTAGACAAAATCTGCCTCAGCTGGTGGCCCATACCCACTCTAAACAACCTCAGCTTACTGCCATCACTAGTGTTTACAGTCATCAGCCTGTCGATGAAAGCCCAATGGGAGCTGATTGTCAGCCTTGGTTGGCGCTAGTTTTTTTACCGTCTGTCTGGTGTGTACCCAGCTCTCTCATGGTCATGCCTAATAAAAAGACTTCTGTGCCTGCTAACCAACACAGGGGGCAGCTTTCATAGAGAAACCAGCAACATTTGGTTTTCCACTGTGATGCTAATGAAACAGTGGTTTGGTACATTGGGCGCTTATTTAGCCTCAGGTCAGATATCGGGCTGGTTTCAGACATAAATAAATCAGGCACAACGTAAACTATAGCCTATAAAATAGTGTTTTTTTTCACTATGAACTACAAGAAAAGAGTTTTACATAATCCTCTGGCATATTCAAAACTAAAATGAATATACAAAAAGTTGACACCCACTAACAGCAGACCTGCTTACACATTCTCAAAAGTAAAAATACTAAATTAATATTATGACTTTTAAGGAGCAGTGTGATGCTTCACTGAGTAACAGGACTAGGGGTTTGAATCTTGTTTCGTGTGTGTGTGTGAGGTATATATGTATTCAATTATGGTGACTAAATGTCCCCACAATGTGCTAAAAAAAATTTATTTTGACATTTTGGGGACCATTTTCTCAGTTCTCAACAGGGGAAACTCAATTATTTTATAAAACTACAATCAAAAAACTAAAAATGTTGTGTTTTGTTTGGTTATTTGGATAATGTTAGGGCTGAGAAGGGGTTAAGGTTTTTCCCATAGAAATGAATGGATGGTCCTCACAAAGATGTGAATAAAACTGTGTGTGTGTGTGTGTCTCTGTCTCTGCACGTGCGCGTAACCTGGTCCAGTGGCTCTAATACCTGTTACATTTGTTTCCACCTTTGGCCATATCTGTAATACTTTGAAAAACATTGTGCGACACCATTGGCATATCTTAAGTAGTGACTCAAATGTGGAACAAGTCTTCTGAGATCTGCTGCGGTCTTCCTGCAAAAGAGCTTCAAATTCAAGACCACCTTGTACACGCTTACTCGCCTACCCCTGTACATCACCTGGCCCTAAGGATAGCGGAGGGCTCGTGTGTATGTGTGGAGTTTGCGTGTTCTCCCAGGACTAAGAAATCTCTAAATTGTCCATTATCTGTATTAGCACCTTGTGATGGGCTGCTGTTCCATCTAGAATGCCCCCTGCCTCGTTTTCTGGGACAGACTCACTGGCACCGAGTACCAGATAAGTGGTTATGGATGGATAGATATCTTTTGAGAAGCCCCTAAAACATAATACCACAGTCAGCAGCAGACTGTTATGCCTTTTGGATCGGTGTAAAACATGACGCCTTATCTTTAATGTTACACCACAGCCCTGGCGTGATAAGCAGTTGAGTTTCTTGATAACATGATTCTGCTCAAATAAAGTATAACTAGAGCCATTCCTTGCATGTTTTTTAGGACTCTATGAGCCGTATTAAAGCAAACTATACATTATTTTTGCACAGCGATGGAGGCTGTTGTGTTATTCCAGCTCATGCTGGAGTTCATGTTCAGTGTTTGGTCTGGATGAAGCCCCCAGCCTCTGAGAGCACAGCTGCCGAACGATGTTGAGATCTGCAGCAGCACAGGTTACATCGTGCTCCCCGCCGTGACAGCTAAACCAACAAGAACTGGGTCAATGGCAACAACAACAACTAAAAAACTGACGTACTACCGTCTTGATAAATAACGTCTTGAAACCAAGATCTGCCCATGTCAATAATAGATAATCGCTGGTTAAATATTGAATGTTCAGTTGAGGTTTCCAGGGCTGTGGAGTGAGACGTTACTGTGAAGTGCCCTTCTGTGTCTGCAGTGTGAATGAGGTTGTGGCCCTGGGCTGAAAAACAGGTTAATAATTATCATCGATTATCTCTGTCCATGTGAAGTGTAGTCTGACACAATTGATCATTGACTATTTATTTTCTGCACTGCCGCTGTTGTGGGCCAGCCTGTGGTGATCTACAGTACACTTTGTGCCGCTGTGAAGTGAAGACTTGAGATGTTTTTTATATTTTCAATTGCTTTCTTGCTTCTGTAACAAGCCCTGGGATTGCATGGCAATCATGAGAAAATGATAATATTCCTGTTGCAACTTTTAAATTTAGCTTAAATAACAAATGCTAGATGTTGGAGATGGCAACAGCAAGCTGGTTCATTCTGGAATTTTAATTTCACAGGCCAGAAATTTTGTTTATATTCCGGAACTTAACAGACCATTCATCTTAAAGAAGGTTTACATTTTTTGGTGAAGCTTTATAATTTTAAGAGATAAAATAAGTAGGTTAAGAGGCTGATGTTCTCTAAGCTTTTATGTGCTGGTTTTAAGCAAAGTTAATTAAGATACCTTACTAGATTATGTTCCAGAAATGATCAAGTGCCATGTTTGGAAACATAAACCTGGTTTTTGGCTGCAGCATCATTCCGTTCCTTATCCCTGTATGTTATTGCACAAGTTCCTGTTTTTGTAACAGCAAAACACATTGCTTGCTCTGGTAAGGACAGAGAGTATCAGGACAATAAATAACCAAACAGCTGAAAAAAGTGACAATACACGTCATGAACAAAGTACTGTTTACATGCAGTATGAACAACACATAGTTTCCTTGTACATTTAGAAAGTAAGTGCATGACTGGTTAATTGATATTGTGTGATGGAAAGGGGACAGTTATAATTACGTTACTGATTGCCACATTACTTTTAAATACTATTGCCTAATTCTTTTATTTAACAATTGTTGAATTATGGTGAATCTTATAATTAAAGGAAGGATTTCATATTCAATGATTGATTTAAAAGTGCGTGATTTACAGTTTCACGACCACAGGACCAATGGCAACAGAATTTGAACAATTTTATTAAAAATTCCCTTCAATTTCAACACTGCTTCTTTTTACCAAAAAATATCTTTAATAAAAAAATAAAACATCTGTTAAACAGGCTAGTAGTCTTTTAACATTCCTTGAAATCATGTTTGCCTAAATTAGATACATAGACTTTAATAAATTGTGGTCATGTTGTTTTTTATACAAAGCAACACATTATAGTAATATTATAGCCTGGAAGTCACTTCTGTTTTGTTTCATAATCCCTGTAGGAGATAAGAAAGCCTTCCAAGGATATTTTCAAGTGAAGACACAATATCTGACACTTGTATAGTCACTTTTGCAAGTTGTTCAAATACAAAACTATATTCAAACTTGTTCTTTCACCAGGATTCGTAAGCTGAACATCTAAGTCCTGCAGCTGAATTAAAAAGATATATAGCTCTTAAATACTGTTATGGTGGGGTGGCATGGTGGTGCAGTGGTTACCTCCAGGACTAGCGTTTGAATCTCCACCTGTGTGTGTGGAGTTTGCATGTTCTCCCCGTGTTATCGTGGGGTTTCCTCCGGGTACTCTGGTTTCCCCCCACAGTCTTAAAACATGCTGCAGCTGTTTGGAGTTGCCAAATTGCCTGTATGTGTGTGAGTGTGCCCTGTGATGGGTTGGTGCCCCATCCTGGGTTGTTCCCTGCTTTGTGTCCACAACTTCTGGGACAGGCTCTAGACTCCACATAACCCTATATAGGATATGTGGTTACAGAAAATGGGTGGATGGGTACTGTTACAGCAAACATCATTTGGATTAATCATAGCTATTAAAAATCTTTAAAATAAGCATGATATATATCTATAGGAGTGAATGCTTGAAGACTATGATGGGGTACATTTTCCAAAAGCACCTGTTAGTAACTTGCATAGTTGTAAATTGCACGGTTCCAACTATGTAAGTTGCTAACATTATTAGCAGCTATGATTTTGGGAAATGTACCCATGGTCAATTAAGTATGAGTTCAGACAATCAGAATTTCTGTTTGTTTCTTACATGTTTGTTAGAACTCAAAGGTAAATGCCAGTATGATTTTGTGTAGTCTACCAATGGTTGACTGATTACAGCTGGTCATGCAGTCACTACCTAAAGCCAGTTATTTGTAAGATGAGCTTCTGGACACTGTAAGCAGGAAATGCAGAAAGAGAAGCACCTCTGAATACTCTTCAGCATTGTGAGATAAGTCCAGTTTAGGTCCAGCTCTCATCTTGGTCTTCCCAGCTCAAAGATGCTTTTTGCCGTCTCCACTCAGAGCTCCTGACAAGCAGTAGGGAATGATGCTAACTGTGGCTAAGGGCACAGTAGCACTCTTGCAAAAGGAAAGTAGGTAGAACAGGGCTGCTGTGTGGGTGGGAGGCTTAAATGAGTCAAAAAGGTGCAGTAGAAACAGGGAGGCCACAATGCAGCCCAACCTGAAGGACGCACTCTTGCCCTTCTTGTTCTCTGTGTAGAGTGGAGAGTGCAGGCCCAAACCAAGGCCAAACAGGGTGCCCATATT
>JAAGVU020000092.1:26130464-26156958 GCA_011763525.2 Mormyrus iriodes | reverse complement strand
CAGCAGTAGCATAACCTACACATAAAGACGTACCTTCCTTTAAGCAACGTTATTTAAAACTCAAACATTAATTGGCAGGAGGTGAAGTGTTTCCATATATGCAACATAATAAACAAGAACTGTAAAAATTACGTTTTTTACAAAAGCAGCAGTTAACGAAAGTTCCGCCATATAGAATAAACAAAATAAATGTTAGGGGCACCACAGTAGATTTCTGCCAGTCCATGGATATGCCGCGCCTAACAAGGGATATAGAGTGACGTCATTTTCGTACCCACAGTAGACTTCCTGTCTGTCAATTGATGTGTCTTTCAGCGTATCTGCAGCGAGATCCTGTTGGGATCTGGTGCAAATTTTACCCTAGTACGGAAGTTGCTGACGGAACGCGCTTTTAAAAGGCAAGATTTTCCTGGAGTTCTTCCTCTGCCTTCAGCCTAGTTCATACCTCACATTTATATGTGCGCTTTCTGGCTACAAACGATAATGCGCGCAGCACCCTGTTCATACTACATTTGGCTGTGGATGCAGATGGTTGCGGTCGGTGCATGTATACAGCGGTGATATTCCACCAGACCAGGAGAGGGCAGTGTATTGCAACAAACACAAATAGTAACAGTAGTGAAACAGGTAAACTTTTATGAACAGTTTCAAAGTTATTAGTCAAGGCTTAGGCGGTATTACAGCAATAAGGCATACCACAGTTTTAAAAAAATCCTTACGACAAAATTAGCCAGGACAGCGCCACGGTGAAATTTATGGCCAAGATTTCAAACTGCCGGAATAGTGCTGCGTTTTAAAATACTGTACCGTATAACTCGGTATAATGTCTCGACAGTATGAACAGTTAGATATGTGGGTACCTCCGACCCTCCTTGCACAGCTGCTCACCATAATTACTACAATAACAAGAACTATTCTTCCTTTGCTCTTTTGTCTTTGACTGCTGATCTGTGAAAATCCATGCCGCCACCGACTCAAACTACCTAATCAATTTTCTTTCACCTGCGTGGTTGATGCGCACAGATACGAAAGATTTCCACTAGACAGACATGACAAAATTTATATCACGTCCGCAACTGAAAGCGCACGCGGAAGAAGTGAAAAGAAGTGAGGTATGAATTAGCCTTTATAGTGCGAAGTTTCAAACAGTGGAAGGTCCACAATACTTCCGCGTGATTCAGGTCCGCATATGCAGGCTGTGTATGGCACCTGGACATGTTTTGTGTGCCTGCCTTGAGTTTAAATGCAGAGAGTGCCTAGAGCAGGGGCATTACACACGTGAGTGCACAGTGGTGCGGTGCCCTGGTTGCTGGAGAACGATGATGAGTTGCGTGTGTAACTCAGACAATGGAAAGGAGATGATGATGGCGGGAGCACCATCGGAGGGACCTGAGCCTGCCATGTTGCATGACTCTTTGGAGGGGCAGGTGTTGACTACCGCACAGGGTGAGGAGCCTTCGTCCACAGCAGTGCAGTATGGGGTGTGTGTATACATAATCACTCAGATGGAGATTTAGGATATGTAAAAGACATGGGTTTATTCCTACACTGCAACTAACAACACAACAGACATTACCCTTAACAATAAACAGAAACAAAATAGAAGACTAAAGTTGAGTGGGCAGCCTTACAGGGAAATACTGTTTTGCACAGCAAGCACCAGATTTTGAAAGCATGACCCGAAATTATAGTACAGGTAAAACAGGAGTACATAGTATAAATGGTTATGTTATACCTTGGTAGATATTGACACGTTTAGATAATTGTTACAACAATTCCATTCCAAATTTCAAATCTAGACAGCACATATTAATCCCAAGTCAATTTATAAATTGCCATCAGTTTTCTAGAGTAGTGGTATCAGTTAAACATTTGTATGTTACAGTTGGTGGTTCACATGGGATTGTTAAAATTGTTTGATATCAGTGTTTCAGCAAATCACATATGAATTTATTCCTTTGTTGTAAGGGGTAGATGAGAGTGAGGAAGAGGGGCCATCTGACTAATCTATGAGATCAGATGAACTAGAAAGTGGAGTGGCATCATGCTGTAGAGAGCCAGCAAGCAAAGTGGCTTCACGTTGCCGAGAGCCAGTGAGCGGAGCCAGTGTGAGCTACAAGGAACCAGTGGGCGAGGCTAAGGTGAGCTGCGAGGAGCCGGCAGGTAGAGCTGCCTCTCCTCATGAGGAAGTGGTGGTTTCTGGGTGGTGGTGTGCGGCAGTACTGCAGTGGGCTCTGGAGAAGTGGTGTGACATGGTACCACATCAAGCTCTGCCGGATCAGCAGTCACAAGCAGAATCAGTTCTGGTATGGCTTCCCCTAACTCAAGGGAGCCTTCCTCATTGAGGCTGGGGAACTTGTTTGGGCCACAGGTCCATGGGACACTGCCTTCCGAACCAACATAGGTCCCAGTACCTCTGGTCTCCTTCCCCAGTGCCATAACGAGTACGGGGTTGGCTCCTCCAAATTGCTGTCACTGAGTGAGTCCATCAGTGGGTTGTGCATGAACCATCGAGGCGTGTGGACTGGAGGCTCAGGCTGAGGTCGAAAGCCGTGGGTGCAGGGAAAAGCATGCAAGCAGAGATGTGGTGCACGAGAGGTTCCTGGGGATAGCCTCTAGGCAATTTGTGAAGTCCAATTATGTCACATCGAGAGAAACAAAGGATTCAAGGGCAAGTTCCGTTTATTTATTCATGTCAAATGACAGAAGTTGCTGTGTACTGTTTAGAACTTGATTTTTAATTGATTTTTGTAGGTGCAGTGTGATTTGTGCAGAAGGTGGGTACATTTTTATTATGTCAAACAGGCCAAAGAAAGTTCTTCAAAATATGTTTATACAAAACTGAATCAAAAACAAAGTTACTGTTGTTCATTAAAGGCTGTTTTCAAATTTTTGAAAGTCATGACAGCTGGTCTAGGGAGTTAGAGAATTAGAAGTAACATACTGTAAAGTCATTTTCTGCTGGAAGCATTATTTGTTAAGGAATATAACTGGAAATATGGTACCCTTGGTGTATTGAGAACCTAGATAAGTGTCATAATATTGACTTAATACACTATGAAAATATGCTTCCTACACACTTAGAGTGAATATTGAGCCAGCAATTCTGTAATTTAAAGTTAATTTGTACTGGGAGGAATTTTTCATAAGGAGTATTTGTTGAAATATGCTACCTTTGGTGTAATAAGAAAACCTAAATAAATGTAATAATACACTATCAAAATATGCTTCCCACTTAGAGTCCACATTGAATCAGAAATGGTGTTGCTTAAATTTAGTTTTCTCTGGGAGCATTACTTAATATGCCTAAGGAATATTTGACTATCAAAGTATGCTACCCTTGATATAATGAGAAAACTAAAATAAGTCATAATACACTATCAAAATATGCTACCCACAGTCTTAGAGTAGATATGCAATAGTGCAAAATATGGAATAGTGTAATTTTAACTCATATTGGACTATCAAAATATGTTACCCCAGGTGTGATCAGATAACCCATAAGGTAGCATTTTTCGATAGATGAGCACAAATCAATAAACATTATCTATTGAAGTATTTTACGGTAGCAAAATTCAACAAGACAGCTCTATAATATATGATTTTATGTCTGTCAAAGTGCCATCATGTAGTCCTTGTTATAAGTATATATAACCTACTCCTTTGTCAGTAAGTATGGATGTAGCTTTGTTAGTGCAGTCTGTTAGCTCCTGCTCGTGCTTTTCTGGTGTTCCCGGTATGTGTTCTCTGTCACAATCCTCCCAAGCTTTTGCTTGTGTTTAGGTAAGCTATTGTGCATTGTCATTTATCCTCCCTTCCCTTCATTTTGACGCCTTGTGGTTCTTTTGTTACTGGTTATGTATATGTATGTTGTGTTTTTTTTTTTTTTGTTTGTTTTTAACAAAGTCCCTTCCGTGTTTAAAAGCTGCATCATGGATCGTCACTCAATCCCATCGCCCCATCATAACAATTTAACATAAGTGTTAAATTTTATTCCAATTGGTACTAAAAATCTGCTCCTTACTTTTATTTCAGCAACAACAAATCCGATCCAAGGTTACAGGATATTTACCCACAAATGAATATTTTGAGGTAAATCAGACAGTGAATCAGTTCACTGTCAGTAGCATAACAATTTGACCCTGAAGCTCATGCATTATTTTTCCCAGAAATCATAGCAGCCATCTTAAAGGAAAGCCAAAATGTCTTTTTGACAGGGGGGCCTTTGGGACAGACAACAGGTGACAGACAAGCTTCTCCTGTGGAAACAATTTGACAATTCCAATAGCAAATGAGCTTGGGAATGCTCCTGTCAGGATATTAAAAAAAACACATCAGGCAAAGGATTGTAGGTAGAAGGCAGTGATGAAGGGTATAGAAAAGCTCGTGTGCATATGTGTGGGCTTGAGTCACAGAAAGCAGGGGCATATGGTGACACCCCCATGAGTAAAGCATATGTGAAGATTTTGTGGTTTGACTGCAAAAGGGGCAATACAGGGGATCTCCTGCATTAAACCACATGAGAGGTGAGACGCAGACAGTTTCTTACACTGAGCAATGGAGACGGTGACATACATTCAGACTTGGCAGGTACAGCACAAAATATGTTACTACTAGAATATTTCATATTTTATTGAATATTTCAAACCAAAAGTGCAGAAAACTTTGCTGTTAAAAAGTTAAGATCATCAAACGGGTGCTGAGTATGAGGTCCGTCGACTTCACTTGAGCCAAATGATATTCAAATGGTGAGGAGATGTGCTCTAAACCCCCTTTATGCTCTATACAAAACAATGCTGGTATTTGTGCACCAATGCTGTTGTCCATTCTGTTCATGAGGTCTTTTTCCAGGCAGCCCCACACAATGTTCTTGCTCAGTATGGCGACCGAGACCTGTTCAGTGTCTTCCTTGTCATTGTCTTCCATGGAGTCCACAACAGTCTTGGGCAGCCCACTCAGACCCTTGTTTCCAACCTTGTTCTCTGCAGCCTGTAGAGGAATAGCACAGAGGCACCAGAAGGGGGGTCCCAAGGAGGCCGTGACTATGATCACCTTCTCTGGAAACAAAACTTGCCCTTTCTTCATTTGAGGAAGAGCCTCACCGTGCATCCTCCCCCCCAAAAAAAATTCACTGGCTGTAACACACTGCAATTATCCACACTAGGAATGTAATGATTAACATTATGTGGTTCCTATATGGCGCCCCCTGCAGGTGATGTCTGTCTGAAATTTGATATCCATGATTCCGATGTATGGTTGGACTTAGCATCTTTCATCGGAAGTTACGTAATCTATTAAAGTGACAGTGAACATATACTGGGGAATATATCTTTGCAAAATGATAAAGACCATTCTGGATAAAGTGAAAAGGTTTGCCTTGATAACTAATGACACCCAGTGGACACTGGACAGCAATTGATTGTCTGAAAAGAACACATTTTGAACACACACAACAGGTGGCGCTGATGGCTTTTAGTTCCCATAGCAACTGCAGCTGCTTCCACATGCAGGCTTTGGGAAGACTTTGCTCTGGAAAATTGGTTCGGATAATTCTTTTGGATTAAACGATTGTAGTGAGTGCCTTGTATACAGGTTACAATGACAATGCTGTAATATCCAAATACAAAATGCAAATTGTGACGGAGTCTGGACTGAACTGCCTAGCTAAATTATTCTAAATTATTATTTGGGCAGTTGTCATCTAAGACCAGTGCTTTAAAGATCCTAAAGAGGTTGAAAATACCTTTTTCTGCATTCAACCTGGGATTATTGCTAGGGGATGTCCAGTTGGTGTAGATGCTTTCTGACCATATTTATGGCAGTCCTCCAGAATGTCCTGTTTTCTGTCTGATTCCTCAGTTTGTACTGTGGCACAGCCATTATTGTGATGATTACACACAATGTTCAACAGCTGCTGAACCTTCCTGTAGGGCATTTCCCCGTGCTTCTCGCAGCAGGACAATGTTGGCGCAGTGTCGACTGCCTTGACCTGGTTCAAGGGTCCTTTAAAAGGAGGAATCGGCACCAGAAGTGGGACCAAGAAAGTAACCAAACATTCCTGGACAAGAATAATGCAGCACAATGGCTGACTGTGAAGAACACGGGTAAATAACGATGGAGGTCGCCTACTGTGTCTGCATCCCAAGGAAAGACTGGCACCGCACATCAGTGTGGATTCTGATTTTTAACTCACACTGGAGGATCATGAATCAGTTCTTAAAAAGACAGGTTATGACAGTTTAATATTTTAAAAGTAATATTCTGTTGATAAGTAAACTGAACACTCCAGACTAATAAAAGCAAAATTTAAAATTACCGATATTGTAACGTTTAATGCACTTATTCTGTGACTGCTGCTGTGTATTATACTTGTGATATGATATAACTGTTAAAACCAGATGGTAGCCTTCACACCTCCGACTATTTTTCTAAATTGTGTAATTAGCCTTGCTGATTTTTATGTAAAAAAAACAATCACTCTTAAACCATTAAACCATCATGATGTTCGGTTGGTGTTTTTGTACTTTTCCTTACATGTGTAAAGTATGGAAATTAATTTTTTGGATCTTATTGGGATATTTATGTCATTTCTGCTAAGTAACACGTACAAACTGCAAAATGGCAGTGCTAACGTAGAGATCATAAGTACCTGAGTAATGACGCTTATGGGAACGACATAACCAGCTGTTTACCTTTAGTACCCTTTTCTGGACGCTGGTCCAGTCTGCGCATGCTCTCTGCATCCGTCCAAGACACGTCAGGGGAGCTCAGAAGAAGATGCTCAACGCCATGGGTCGGCAGAGTCTTAAAACCTAACGAAAGTGATCATTGCTGTTACACATAATCATACACATATACTTAGGAAGGAACAGGGAAAGGAGAGAGAAAGAAAACAAGTTAGGACACATCGTTCAGTTTAAATATCGGATTGCAGTCCAGTTGATACCAACTATGGAACTAAAGAAATCCATTACAGACTGTGAGCAGGCGATGAAGAGCTACGGCGCCGTGCAGGACACTGAGTGGCAATCAGACAAAGGTAAGCGTTCTTAATGTTCTCGGTATTTCTGCGTATCATACACAAGATGGGTTTATTAAGCGGGATATTTAAGCGATTTCATATAGTCCGACAGCAAACACTGAAAAACAACACAGAGTGTCAATAGCCTACTGTGGTACTACCGCCACAGCGTCAGCTTTATTATCAGTCCGGTAATCTTAAATTAAGCCCTTCAAAATTTTGATCTTCCTACTGACCGCAAACGAAAGAAAGTAAAAATAATCTGCGCGATCATAACGTTGTAAATCCAGACAGGTCGAACGTGCTTGTGACATTCTTTGCAGGAAGATAATGCAAAAGTGCGAGTAAACTGTCTGTTTGTACGGCTGGAGAGGCTGGTGCGGATCAGTCCGCTTTCAGTAGATCACTACACACTTGATAATCATACCAACGAGTACTAGTAGTACTAGTAGTTTAATTTCTTTTTGCCACTACCTCTCTGCGTGTAAATAATTTATAAAGCATCTAAACAAACAAATTGTTGCTAAAACAATAAATAATTCATGAATCAACCCCCACATGATCTTGTCTAGAATAAGCAGTTTGAAGATGGATGGCTCAGCTAATCTAACCTGATTTTCATAAAAATTCTCAGAAAAGGCAGGATACGTAACAAATATTATTCCCGTGTGAAGCTGATAGAGTTCTCGCCGACATTTATTATGGATTAAGTTTCTTAAGCTATAAATCTATTTCATTGGTAAAAGATGTAACCACGGATGATAGTGTCAACTAAAAGAATGAGAAATATTCCAGAATGTGGTCTGTGGTGTGGCTAAACATAAATACAGACATAAACACAGTAACATTATAAAGCTACAATAAACACTTTGGGCACCTGAGTAACTGAAGACCACTTTTGTTGGTATCAAACCAGCTACCTGTTCATTCAAGTACCATAACAATTTTTTCATTTAAGGAGTAAAAGATTTAAAAAGTGGGGCGGCATGGTGGTGCAGTGGTTAGCCTCACGCCTCTGGGACCAGCGTTCACGTCTCCGCCCAGGTTCCGTGTGTGGAGTTTGCATGTTCTCCCTGTGTTGTCGTGGGGTTTTCTCCCACAGTCCAAAAACATGCTGAGGCTAACTGGAGTTGCCAAATTGCCCATAGGTAGGTATGCATGCATGTGTGTGTGTGTGTGCTCCCTGCAATGGGTTGGCACCCCATCCTAGGTTGTTTCCTGCCTTGCGCCCATGGCTTCTGGGATAGGGTCCAGACTCCCTGTGACCCCAAATGGGATAAGCAAATGCAGAAAATGGATGGAAGATTTGAAAAGCTAATATGCCCTAGAATAACTTGGTATATAGGCTAAGAAGATAAGCTTTTAATTCAGGTGAAAATAGAGCAGCAATGTGGGATCAGAGGGCAAGAGTCAGCAGTGAGATTTGAATCTTGATCTGCTACACCAAGGGGCCTTGGCTAGCCCACCACCAGTGCTGCCCTACATCCACCCGTGAGGTGTGATCATGTGCCGTAACCTTCCAATCTGTTGAACCAAAGGGTTTGTGCCAGGCCTGGCTTCAGCATTGAGAGGTAGGGTGGGCCACAGGAGAGGCCAGGGAGAGGTGCAGCCTTTGGATGTAATCAGCTTTGCGGTGGGACAAGCCTGTGATTGGTTAGGTCAGACCTGGTCTGTACAGTGACGTATACTGGGGAGATTTACCTCCATCTGCGAGGCTGCCAAGTGTGAGTTTGTCTAATGCTTCTGTCATTTTGAGGTGAAGCTCAATGGTCACCTGGCCTCAGGGCACCATCTCCGGTTTGCTGAGCTGTAGTAGAAACTCAGTGGATGCTACTAGAGCACCAGGCTTTGTGTTAGTTTGCTACTGCTGAACCCCAACAATACCAAAGCACTTGGATCATTTATGAATGTAAAAAGGAATTGTCTTTTGAAACTAAAGACATTTCGAACAGGGGATTTCTACTCATCTGTACCTGCTGTTAATCAATAGCTGTAGAATGGCTCCCTGAGTCATGATCACTAAGCAACATGAATCGGTTTAAATATGGACCTCTTGCATCTGAGATACCTTATTTATTCCTAATTGTCCTCTAAATGACTCTGTCATACCTGCTGGGAGAGAATTTGGGTGATGACAAAAACCCATGCAGACTCATTCAGTCTATCAGTATTAATAGAAATCTCAGTGCCTAATTTTAGCTAGCTGTGTCCCTGTTCCCTCTCAGACCAGTGAAGAGACACTGCTGGCTTTGGTACCTAATGAAACCAGAGGGAGATTTATACAAATGAGGATGAATGTGCAGATTCTGGATTCTCCTACAGCTAACAAAGTATGCTATATGTCACGCTCTCAGGTGGTGGGAGGATGAGAGTGCGTGTGCATTTGAGGGGAGGGGATTCTATAAAAAGTCATTAGAATTTAAGTCTAGGATTAAAGGCAGAATTATGGGTGGAAGATTGGTGCTGAAGTTTTGTTGTTTCTTAGATAAATCAATGTAGCTATAGCCAACTAATGATCAGACATGTGTACGTTCTATTAATCAAGCCTTTCCTTCAATATAGCACGAGCTTTTTATTCTCCATCAAGCTCCCGGGTTGTGGAAATATAGTATCCAGTACAGTTCATGCTTGTCTCTTTGTCACTTTAATCTACTACAATATGAAATATGATAAAGCTAAATCTCAGTTATGTTAATTTTGAACAAAGATTCTCTTGGACTTCCACATTATTGTCCAGTTTCAGCATGTCTCTTCAATCTTGAATAAAAACTGCTGGTCCTGGCATTTAGGAAATATTACAGGTAGAAGCATGTGACACAAATCAGCCTATGAAAATTCTTTTCCTAACATTCCACTGCACATCTATATGAGGTCACTATCCCCTTAAATGTCAGCATGTCAATATTTTATTGGTCTTTTGACTCTAGAGAGCATATTCCTTTTATTGTATGTTATTTTAGGCGAAATGGAAACTGGACTCAAAAATGTTGGAAGAAAATCAATCTGGAATATTATTCCTGATCCGTTGGACTAAAGTTTCACAGCATGGAGGTTAAGCCTTGGCAGTTTGTATTGTTCTACAGACCTTTCTAGCATCTAAACTCACTTATTTTTCAGTTGAGGTTTTGTCAGTATGACCTTTTTCATTAATAAACTGAAAATCATAGCAAATGGAAATTGCTTTATTTGGTTGAAAACTCTGGTGCTGTTGTGGTTGTGCTACAAAGTGGCTGCTCCTTCCGAGTGAAAAAGAGTTTGGCAGTGGAGGCCATATTTGGCCATACACACAAGTATTTCTCCAGCTATTGCTATTTAATTCAAATTCTGCTCCTTATTCAGCCAGAGGCCTCTTCTTTACAGACCCATGGTTGGATTTTAATTTAAATGGTATTTAAACCTGCCAGACAGAGAACGAGGACTTTTGCAGGGGCCCATTATTATGCCAACAACCAAGAACAGGGATAATTCTTTCCACATATATTAGTCTTAGAGGTCATTGATAATTTTGTCATGACATAGACTTGCTTGTGGCAAGCGGGGCCTTGTGCAGAACCAGCCAATGAGCAGAGACAGACAGACTACACATTTGGGATGCAGTTAACATTAAAGAGTATTACACAGATAGCTACATATGAGGCCTAGACATGTAATGCATTTATATTTATTGCTGGTGACTCCATGGGATGTAAGAAACTAGGAGAAAATAATTAATGCAAGTAAACAACCACTCTGATGTGTTTTTATAGTGCAGAATGAATCACTTATTGCAAGCTGTTATCATCTATCTATCCATCTATATACCTACCTATCTATCTATCTATCTCTGGAGAGCAGGGTCTGTCCTTCCCAGTTTACTTTGCAGTTGTTATTCATTAGCTGGTACATTGGCACATTTACCGAAAGCAGCTTAGAGTTTTTCCTCAACTGAATGCTTTCCTGGAGTAGATGAGGCCCAGCAGTTTTGCCAAGGACTGGAAACAGCAACACCGTTATGAATCTGTATCCTTACAATTTGCATATTCCATCTAGGATGACTTGTGATGACTTCAGCCTGTAGTAAACTGTGTTTTTCAAAGGAATTATGTTGCAGTGGATTACACCACTGAGAATTATGATGAGGGTCTCTCCAGCTGCAGTGAGATGCCACTGGCAGTATCCTGATGTGTTGTATTCAGTTGGTTCAGGAGCTTTTTTGTAGAAAGATCATCAAAGTGTTAGTGTGGGGGTGGTGTGGGGCTCAGTGGGCTATAACACTGTGTCCGTGAGTGCAAGCTCACTGCTTCAAATCCCAAGCCAAAAGTGAGGTTACATATAATGAGTTTTATGAATTTTCCCCCTAAAGTTCAGGTTAAAGGAATCTCACACTCTCCTGTCAGCGTGCTCCCCTGAAAACATCTCTGCGTATTTTTGCTCATGGTTCCATGTTTGTTGGCAGAGTAGATACAGTATAACATTGAAAGATGGGTCCTGTGATCAAAAAGTGCTTTTTGTAGTCGGTGGCACCCTAGCGACAAAACGCTGACTGGTCAAATGCTGCTAACGGTCTCTAAGGATCGCTCTGGTCCAAACGGTGGCCGGAACCGTCCAACAGCCTGAGGAAGGATTAGGTTAATTGGGGATGGGGTAGGGAAATTATTAACACAGCACAGAAAGTTATCACAATGAATAAAGGAAAATGAGGAAAAGTCCTGGCCCACAGTTGCGAATTTGACAAAGGAACCCAAAATGGAGCCGGATATGCAGCAGAACCAGGATCAGGCACAGAGACTCTCAGGATTACAGGTCAAAGTCTCTCTGTCATCTTCAGCTGTACGATCCATGGGCCATACCCCCATTGAAATTGCGATCTCCTTGGTCATAGTGCAAGAAAAACAGTGATAAATAAAAATATAACATTTAAATACTGACAACTTGATCATTTAAACAACATACTGACATGAGACAGACAGCAAAACGGAATGAAAAATATTGTTAAAATATTTGCATGTGTATGTCTGTGCATATATTAGTGCTGTTAACGCTTGTGATTAATCTGGAAACTTTAACATTGTTTTGTTCTGAACGCAAAATTAATCCATTGGAGTCCGCGATCCTGTCCACTGTATAAAACGGAAACCTTGCCAAACCGCCTAAAAAACTGCGAGTTTTTGTCTGAAACACATAAAACAAAAACAGCACCAGAAACCTTGAACGGTCTATTTTCAAGTATACATAATTTGAAACTAAATGCACTTTTAGAGCTTTGTATTGAGAATAAAAAGATCAAGAGTCACCGACTCTTGTGTCTGAGTCACGAAACAGTGCTGATCGCTGACCCATTTGCAAATAGCGCAAATAGCATACGATAACCACATTCGTTATTAGGTCAAGAAAACAAGTGCAAGCTCCCATAAACAAGAACATACCTCTGGGGTTGTTTACCGTTTACTCTGACTGAAGAGCTTCAACCACTTATTTTATGAAGAGAGAGATTTCACTGAGGAAATACGATAAAAATACACATCTTCAATTCATGGATAAATGCGAATTCGGATAAGCAGTAATTTTGTAAATTACAGAATGCACTTGTTTTCTAATTTTGATCGCTACTTTAAAAACTTGTCTTTAAACAGAAATATTATATATTATATATACACACACACACAAACTGCCGGTAACTAGTGTAATATGTCAATTGTAGTATCCCCTTCCACCGGCTCGCGACATCAAAACATCACAATGGACGCATGTACAAAACAAATGATTATCAGTTCAGTTCCCTTTTTTTAAAAAAAAAAAACTCGCAATGCGCAAAACATGACCAATTCCGTTCTTACACTAGGTTGTACTTTTAGCGTTTTTTTACTACGTTTATGGACTTTTTGGACTACAAAGCAATCGTTCTATTTAACTTACGTTTCCCAAAAAACATGTCGTAAAATAGCTTAAAATACTATGGATTGTATTTACTGAAAAATATTTTACGTAAAATATTAACTTTCGCACTGAAAACACTTGTATAGTTCACATAAATGATGTTCGTTCAAAAGCCAATCTCTCAAAAGCATAGCTGCTAATTACGTGTGCGACTTACACATTTGGAACCATGCAACTGAATGGTTTCAACTAACAAAATCAGGATATTAAATTAAAAACACGCGTGATTCTTCTTACCAGTTTGTCAAGCATTTCCTTGTTTCAAGACCACGCATGTAGTTGTTAAATCTTCCAAAAATACAAATAGCCTGCTACCATTTTAAACTTGTGATTAAACATGATTCTATTCTACTCTATTCTATTCACAGCCTATTATTGTGACTAACTGGATTATTTTTTTTAGTGAATCAACACTACTTATACACACACACACACACACACACACACACACACACACTTAGCAATATTAATTGAATTTACCAGTCTATGTCTCGCGTCAATATGTTGTTTAAATTATCAAATGCTCATGTATGCAAATAGGCATGAGTTGTACGGCCGGAATGTGCTATTATTGCTTATGCTCCGCACCAGAAATAATGCTGTATGCAAGGTGTCCCCATACCTTGCAATTCAATTGAAACATTTTTATATAGTGAATTTTCACAATATTAAATTGGCTCAAAGCACATTACATTGTCCTTGCACAATGGCCCCCAGAGAGCAAGCTAGAGGGGACAGTGGCAAGGAAAAACTAGTCAGTAGGAAGAAACCTTGGGAGGAACCACACTCAAGGGGGAGCCCATTCTCCTGGGGCTGGCAGAGGAAGTCCAAAATAACAGCGTTCCAACTAATAAAGTAAAACTACAGAGTTTAGGAGCAGAAAAGGAGGAGTTGGTTTGTACTTAGCGAGATGTGTTCCTTAGTTACAGTGGTACCTGATGGAGCTCCTTGGTCTTCGCTGATGGCTACCTAACGCCAAAACCCTTCACACTGTCCCTTCCTCAGCCCAGTCTGACGTCTACATGGCAGATAGCACCATGTCCCCTGATGAGATAGAGATGGAAATGGCGCACATCCAGCGTCTCCGCGAGGTGCTGGTGCGCCGTGAGTCTGAGCTGCGCTTCATGTGAGTATAACGGTGCCCGCGTTGTGCTTGCCTGGCCTTCCAGGCTTTTCGCTCAGGAACAGGAAAGCAAGAGTATTTTCTGGATCGTGCAACATGGGGGTCCGCGTGTATGATTGCGCCAGTAAAGTGCTGGTCAGCAGATGACTAGTAATTAAGAGCATTCAACAGACTCTCAGCAGGATGGAGTACATGGCTCTGCAGGGTGGTGTGGCTGCTACCTTATTACTTGGACCTAAAAACTCGACATTTTATATACTGTACCTAATTTGGTGGGGGGTCATAAGTATGTGTTTATACTGCAGGGGAGGCGCAAAGACATCTGAAACAAGCTTTGGAATTTCAGTCCAGAGATTTGGGGAAACCGGTATAGCCAAGACTGCTGCGCTCCAATCTGAAGTAATTAAACCACAGTTAACAAGTGACAAAAAGCACCTCTGTGTGACAGTCTGCCTCCTGTCAGCTTTCTTCTCCAGAAGGATAAACGAGAACAGCTGCTCCATCCTGATCTCGCAGGGAATGGTGTTTGAGCATTACAATTTCTTCTCAGTCTCCATTGCAGTCATTAGCCAAAAAAACTTCTCCTGTACCATCAGACTGGCATGATTTAAAATCCCTCAGGCGTCTTCGTTTTTGGCCATTGAGACCGGCAGACTTATGAAGCTCAATATACTCATGTGATTGGCTGGGCATTTAGGGTCCTACTTTGAACTTTTCATTTGATCCTGAGTGAATGTGAGTGGTGTTTATTTCCAGTGAAATGTTTTATGAACATTGGGCCTGTTAGACAGATCAGTAAACAGCAAACCTGCATGTGCACATCAAGGGGTCAAAGAGCGTGCTCTCAGCTGCCACCGATCCCCTGGGCAGCCCAACAGTGCACTGACAGACTCACGGCGCAGATGCCAGGCAGCACACCGCCCTACCACCCTCTGCTAGGGGCAGGCGGGGGAGGGCTTGGAATGACTCATCGCTCATCACTTCCAGCTTTATCGCAGAGCGACTGAAGGCCCAGCAGCCTGACAGGCATTCTCTCCACTAGCGGCAGAGGGTGGGGATTAATGTTTGGGTGTCAGGGAGGGGGGCTATCAGCACCCACCCACTCACCCACCTCCCTGAATGATTAAGTGCTAACCACTTTCATGTGCCTGCATTCCTGTAATAAATCGTTTGATACAAAAGAGCCTTCAACATTCAAGCCTATAGATTCCAATCTTATTTCCATACAGACGTTATATGGAAGGCTGTGCAGAGACTTTTTGAGGGAGCGTGCTCTCAGCTGCCACTGATCCCCTGGGCAGCCCAACAGTGCACTGACAGACTCACGGCGCAGATGCCAGGCAGCACACCGCCCTACCACCCTCTGCTAGGGGCAGGCGGGGGAGGGCCTAATAAAACACAGATAAAATAAACACAGATCAAAAAGGGGCACTCAGTAGCTTTAGAGCTCATGAAAGTTGACATTAAATAGTTCAGGAAAAATGGGCCGGTGCTTAGGCTCCCCCTAACGCACGTGTTCGTTTATAGGATTAATGCTGAGGGGTGGTTCTGTTTAAGGTGCCAGCATGAATACTGGAGAGTATTTAAAGCTAAGGGTTCAGCCAACAGGTAGGGTTCTGTCCCACCACCTTACCCATCCGACTTCTTAAATGGCTTCTGAACGTCGCTGATCAAGCAAGCCGAGGTGCGAGATTAAGATTTTGAAGGACGTGGCCTGTTCTGTTGTGCTGTCAGGATGGACGATATTCAACTGTGCAAGGACATCATGAAGCTGAAGCAGGAGCTGAGGAAGATCGTGGCAGTACCTGGTAAGACAGATGGAGCCCGGAAGCCCAAACGGCACAGTGTCTACCTGCTGGGTGCAGTCAGCGCTGACAGCTGGAGCTCCGCCAGTCCGGCCATCTGTATGGCTGGGTGTTTCACTCGGGTTAAGAACATCCTCAGTTTAACAGGAAAAAAAAAAAAAGCTTTAATGCCGAGTTAACAGAAGTACAGGTGAAAACTAATGAGCTCCTTTTCCTGGATAGTACCCAAATAGATTCCCAGTAAATTAGAAAGCAGTCCTTCAAATATTAAGGAAATGTATAAATACTCCTGTTTTATGCCTAGTAGAGGAGAAGAAAGGTCACGGGCAAACATTTCAGCTTTTTCATGTTATTTTGAGCTTTTTTTTGCTTTTTGGGTGCTGCCCTACTGTAACGGACAAAACAGCTCCTTCAGACTGTGGTGGCTGATCTGTGTTGTACTGCACAGTTATATTTGAACTCCAAATTGACAGAGATGCATGGACTGGTGATAGAGCCAGATGTTTGTGACACCATTTTAAATGAAGCCATTTGTAACGTTTTTTTTTTTTTTTACCGCTTTCTCATGGGCCTTCAGAGCAGGAAAAGACCGATAAGCACAGGCAGAGAGAGGAGCAGCTCATTCTGAAGATTCACAAACTGGTCCAGAAGAGAGATTTCTTGGTGGATGATGCAGAGGTGGAAAGATTAAGGTAATCATCTCCCTTGGCTCAGAGACCGATATTAGATTGAAAGCCAGCACAGACGTCTTCGTAACCCTGTGCCAGACTTAACACAATGAGGCATTTTACCAATTAAATAATTAATGTAGCTGAAGTGATGAAAGAGTATAGTAACTTAATACCCAAAAGGCACTTGACAGAACGGCATTCGTGCCCAAAGGAGAGCTTCACTTCATGTGACAAAGCATTGTGGTCTGGAACATACAAGCAGTGTTTTTAGTCTGGAGTGGCACAAATCAAACGTTTTACCAAAGCTGGTGTTAGACGTCAGTGTTGGACCTGTTGCCTCACAGAGAACAGGAGGAGGATAAGGAGATGGTGGAATTCCTGAGGCTGAAGCTGCTGCCCCTGGAGAAGCAGACTAAGGTCACAGAAGGTAAATATTGTTCAGAACCCTTAACACTCGGAAAAGGCGCTATGTTCAGCCTAATATATATGAAATCGCATAGTACAGTCAAGATGCTCTTTTCATTCAGCTGAAATTGTACTCTCTTTTTAAATGAAGGCCTCCCAAAATTAAAGAACACCCCCCTGCCACCTCCAGGCAAGCCCTCGATTACCAAATCAGGAGCTGCGATCATCAAAGACTGCTGTGGGGCTGCCCAGTGTGTCATCATGTGATCATCTTTGAGCCGTTAATTTCAGACACTATACTGTGACTTATGTTACCAAACTCCCCTTGCAAATATGACAGAGCACCAGAAAGAGTTATTGCGTTTACACCAGTCATCTCAAAGCAGCAGACAACAACTCTTATACACACTGGCAGGGATAACTGACACCTTAATTCTGATGTGCACCAAGAGTTCAGAAAACAGAAAACACAATATTGTGGTTCCAAGATTTATTCGGTTCACTTTGCCAAAACTGCACCACATTGTAGCCCGATCCAGTCATAAGATAGAAGTGCCAAACATGCGTTAACCACAACATACAGGAGGGGGAAATGAAATTGCTGACTGTAATAACTGTAGATTTATAACCAAGACTATAATTGCCTTACAAATATACATAATTACAACTTATTACAAAAAAAAGCAGTCTTTGCAGCTTTGGAAATCAGGTGAATCAGGAGAGTTATACGGTCCATGGAAAAGTATATACTGCAATATTGCAATATACAGCTATTTGTTACTGATTCTGATGGCTGTGCGCCGCATCCAGCCACACCTGTATAGCTAAATAAGGGATAACTACGTACCTGCATGCTAAAACGCTACATGCTTTAGACACCTAGAGATGAACTCCAGAAATTCACATTACTGACAGTGAGATTAATGCAAACATGCCCAACACACTGAACTCTACAAGGCATGTGGGGCAGACAGGTGATGCAAACTGATACGATTTACCTGGACTAAAGGACTTCAAAACTAGACCAAAAACAGCCCAGTAACAATCAGCATGGCCCCCAAGTTCATGCTCCTTAGTCATGGTGAACCCTAAAACGGTGATAATTTAGGAGCACTTCCATTTATGTACTGTGCTGATATAATTGTATATAATATTAATAAATGCATCTTTGAGTGTTTGCTTACCAAATAATCATAAAATGAGAGAAAGTCAAGACAAAACAGGAGGTCAGAATTATGCTCGTGAAAGATTTATTGACATAAATCATTTGGTCCCTTCACAAAACTACTATGATGGGATTGGGTGTGTGTGTGCGCGCGCACGTGTGTGTGTGTGGTGGTTGCGCAAAAATCAAGAAATGTGTAGGAGAGGGAAACGAGGGGTACAGGAAGACAGGCAACATCGACATGGAAGGGCTTCCAGAGACTATGGGTGGGACAGCTTGACATGCACCCCACTCTCAACCCCCCCCCCCCCCCAGCACAGGTCTGTGACATATGCAGGGCCACCAGAGAAGTGGATGCACAAACATCAACAGTTCATTTCAGCAGAGGCATCCTGGCATTTGAGAAACCTTAACTTTCTGCTACTAAAAACAAGGCAGGAAAATGTACCAACCAAAATTATGCAAATGTGCATATATAGATCATTGGTAGTAAAGGTAAATAAAACAGCTGTGAGTAAGTTGGAACTGCAATAAATCAGCATTTCAGGGGTTTTTTCTCCAAAAGGGCAATCTAAGCATGGCTGGAGGTTTTCTGGTTCTGAACTAATTATCAAAGGAAACACTAGTGACACTTATAAGACAGTGTTTTTCTTACATACCAATCTGAAATCGTGTCATTCTCATGTGATCTTCTGCCTAATGTGCCGAGTTCAGTTACCGATGAGCATCCAAGCACACAGACACACACACAGCAGACCATAGACAACCTGAGCCACACCGTGAAGCGCAGCATCAACGCCGCTACCGAGGAGCCGCAGCTAGGCTAAGACTACAACCAAGACAGAAGAGACATGAAGTAGGAGGAGGAAGATGCGGGAGATAGACCACACGGGTCTGTGCGTGTGTGTGTGTACAACTACAGCACCTCAGACAGCAGCTTCAGTTGATCACTGTAAACATTCCAAGGCACGCTCCAACACAGGACCCACAGCTGGCTCTGTGACAACTAACGTAGACAAAACAAGACTACCTCAAGTAAAATTCAATGGACACCGGGTGGAGAAATTCTCCTGTTGCTCTCATGTGCCATGGCTGATACAAGCCATTGTAAAAGCCAGGTTCTAGTCCAGAGATCCTCCGGTTGTGTGGGGAGGGTCTCTGTACCTCGTCTGCTTCCAGGGGCACCGAGGCCCCTGTGCAGTTTCACTGCCGAGCAATTAAACCTCTGCTCCACTCAGGATCGCAGCACTAAAAACACTTATTAAAAATAAAGCAAGGCTTCAGCTTCCCCACAAACAAGCCACGTGTCAACACAAACATAGGCTCTTGATTATTTTGTGCCACTTAAAGGAAAAAGGGAAAGAAGGAACAAGGTTAACAAAAACAACCTTGACATTTCCACAGGAACTTTAAAGGAGATGTATAGGACATACAACCTCAGGCCAGCTTTTAAGGCAGTGGAAATGACTGGACACTTAAAACCTGGTTTCCCAACACTGCTTTGACCATTTCAGTAGCGGGCTTCCCATTTTCTTGACTACAGTGATTTATGCATCGCATGCATATTTCACAGCACCCGCTGAAATGTAAACTACCATCCAAACGAAGACAGCTCACCTCACAGCAACGAAAAGAATGCCACGCCGTTCCTGTTTCGGACCGCTGGATGAGAGGCGTGAACCCTCAAAAGGTGGGGCTCACTTCCCCTGCACTCCCTGTGTAGAGTGGCTCATGGTAGACATCAGCCTCACCAAGAGCTCGGGCGTGAGCACACGGTGCCTCCACACGATCCCATATGTTGGAGCAGAGCCAGTTGCGGTAATCACTTCACATGCACAGAAAGATGCCATCGATGCCACTCTCAAGCCTTACCACATGATATATGCTTACATAAGCACTCCCTTCCGACTAACAAAATCTGTCCAAATGGATTCAATTCAATTAACTATATAAAAACGAGTCAGGGAAGGAGGCAACCAGAATGCAGAACAGTCATTGGTTTCCCCTCTGTAACCGAAACAAAGTTAAGGGGATTTATAATTCAGCAACACTGCCAATCCTCCCCGCCTTTGTGGCCCAGCCTACTCAGGTTCAGTGTAGCTCTGAAACCCTTCTTACTAAACAATTTTGAACTGAGTTTTAAAAGGGAATATCATATTTGGTTTTTCATATTGTTTCAACTTATCGACTGGCTAAGTTGGGAGTTGCACAGGGGACACAAAACAGCTCTTTGAAAGCGCAAACCCCTCTGCCCCCTCCTGGACACGTCCACAACACCTTCCTCCATCCAGTTTCAGACTCACAGCACTAGTTTACAGACTTCTCCACTATCATCATTCCCGTTCTCTCAACTCAGAAAAGCAGAGTCTCCTTTCTACTAACGTTTCAGTCAATCATTGAACAGACTCACATTGCATACATATCTAGGGACCATTAACCAGAACTCATTTCATTATACTGGAGTTCCACAAAACAAAACCAAACTCAACGTGAAAAAGAGGACATGAAATGTGGCCACATAAGAGCAATGAAATAAAGAACAGCAGCACATTGCTGGCAGAGCACAGTCAGCCATGACAGGGCGATAAAGTGCGAACTCGGGCAGTGGGTGTGCTGGGGGGGAAGTTAGCAGGGACAGATGCAGGCACGTCAGAGGCGAGTGACTGGTGTGACAGAGAAGTTCACCGCTAGTTTCACTTTGTTGCGAGACGTCCGCTTAGGGCTTTCGGACATGCAGGGCTTCGGGCCGTGAGGCTTGCCCCCCGGAGAGGCTGTGCCTGGCTTCGGGGGCTGGTCATCCCGCACCACTGGGGAACCGTCACATACATCGGGTACAGCCGGGGTCAGGCCAGGCTTCTCCGCTTTCACTGGGGAGATCAGGAGAGCAGCATCAGCCAGCGGTAGGATCACAAAACAGCACCAGCTCAGATGCCACAACTGCAGGAGGCTCTGCAGAACAAACGAAATCTCAGTTCTCAGGCTCTAGGTCAAAAAGCTGAGCCAGAAAGTCAGTGTTCATAAGCGTAGACGTACACTCACGGCTTGGGAGCAGACATTTGCTCAATTTCCCCAGGTTGATTACTTTGGGATGAGGGACTACCTTTGCTGTGGAACTGGCAGTAAATTACAGCATAGCCAGCAGTCAGTCTCAGAGGGTATCAACCCCCAGAATACCATGCACATGTAATTTCACTAGCAAAAATTTCCAGGTACTGAAAATTGTGGGGGGACATTGGCTTCTTTCCGCAGTGGCAAAAAGGTTGACACAGCAGGGTCCCACCTCGCCAGCCCGGCTCTTGGCAGCCACGACCTGACATTTGCCTGGCTGCCAACTGGCAAGAGGTCAGCTGCTGGGGGGGGGGGGGCAATTCCAAAAAGCTTGCAGGTCTTGGACAAGTGGGGAAGTTATCCCGGGGCCAGGAGAGGGCCCCGGCGGGAGGAGCTGCGTGTCATGTGGGCCCAGTTTAGGTAACCTTGTCTCAGACCCAGGAATGATGAGTGGTAGGCCAGCGTACACCTAGACCAGAATCGTAAACTACTGCTTACATAAGTGTTTCATGGGGGAAGTAACAGAATAACTGCCACACAACCAAAAACTGATTAGGCTGGGAATGATATGGACAGACTAGCCCCAATACCACACACACACCCACACACACACCCACACCCACACACACACCCACACACACACCCACACACACACAGATCCTTAAGACTTAAGAGTGAAAAGTGTCATTGTTTAAGGGTTTGCTGTACTGCATATAGGGCAGGCTCGGGCGAAATTATATCAATACAGATTTCAGCAACATTTTGAAATCTCAGCGACAAAATTAGGCATGTGGGGAGGAGTAGGGGGGTTTGCCACAACAATGTTTGCCCCCCGCCCCCCAAAAAAAAAAAAAAACACCAAAATTTTATATTTTCGAAATTGCTTGCTTTTCATAGTTCCATCAAAACTGCTGTGGTATAATGTCTGGATTTTATGACTGAAAAATCAGACACCGGCCAAGCCTAATTCAGGGTCACTTCAGAAAACCCACAACTCAAACAGCACATGGAGAATCACATGGAAATGGGAAACAAATACTGTGCAGCCCACTGACCGAGGTTCAACGTGGGCTGCTCCTCGAATCGGATCAGGTCCGTCTGCTGCAGCAGAACTGGGTCAGGGTGAAGCTGCGGGGAGGGCAGGCAGGAGGGGACTGGCCCACAGAGGAGGTCCACCGGCGACCCTGAGCTCAGACAGAGCAGCTCCTTCTCCACAGCGCTGGAGGCTGGAAAAAGAGCCCAAGTCAGCGCACACACAGTCAGCCTTGCTACAGCGTGACTAATGTGTTCCTAAAAAACCTCGCATATCGAATACTAAAATACATCCAATGGGAAAAATAGGGTTAGGAGAATGTGACTCCAAAACTTAATGTACGTCAAACAAAATGAATTAAAAAGTGATGCCAGTGTCCAATAATGTAATTATATTATAAATGAGAAATAATACATTAACAAATCATATATCTCCTATGGATTATATGAGTCTTAGGAGAGTTTCCTAGTAACTTTAACCAAAGGTGCCGAACTTGCTGACCCGTTTGCCAAAAGCTAGTGCCACCGTGTGGCCGGGTATGCGCATAACACAAATATAACGGATTATGGTATGTAGAGGGGCGCTGGAGGCAACATGACTGTCTATAGCTTAAGTGAATAAAAAAAAAAATTGCTGTGAGAATCTAAGACTAACGTGCAATATGTAGATGTACAATAAGTTCGATTTTTAGATTTAAAAACCAGTTCAACCAATTCACTGAAAAGAATGAGTTCAACAGAATCATTCATTCACAAATCTGACATTACTATTGTTTACTTGGATAGCCGTTTTTGCAAGCAAGTCGTGTTTCTTGCCAAGATCATATCACATTGTAGTTGGCTTAGTACTGTTCTCCACAACTGAAAATCACCCAAATACAAATGCGATTCTACGTTGTATTGGACATGAGTACTAATATATCAATCGCGTTGGAAGAGATTCGCAGTGCGACATCACGCATTGTAGCACGACTGACTGTACAGCCAAAACCTACCATCCTCTCCTAGGACACTACATGTATACTGCGAGGACAGCGCTGCACATAACCATCAGCTACTTTCGAGGAAACACACAGCTTTTTATCTTCTTAACATAGCAAGCTTCTCCTGTCAATACCAATTAGCAGTCACATCCAAAACAAAACTCAGTTTTAAAAAGGTTCCAAGTCATGGAAGAAACTGGGGTTTTACCGGAGCTCTGCACTTCAGGATTCCTGGCACTCCCCTCGGCCTGGTCACCCTCTCCCTCCTTCTGGGAACTCTCCGTGGTGATCGGGCTGGAACGCACTATGAGAGGAAGGCAGCGAAAAACACATGGGTTACACAGTTTTGCCTGGCATGAGGTCTTCGGGACTATAAACACTGTTGAGTGATTCCGAGCAAGCCAACCTTTCATGTCATTCTTGAGAACGATAATTTTCTTATGCCCGTGGCCTTTAATCCATACTACCTGTCAGAGATCAAAAAGCAGCAGAGTCATGAGCACTGCAGTTACGTCTCTCGAACAGAGGAGTAGTCCAAGACGTGTTGGCGTCAGGCACCCTGACCTGTGGGATGGCACCTAGGAGCTCGTCCACGGTGCTGTAGCCATATGAGTTTGGGAGCAGCCCCTTGCCCGTGTACTTGCTGAAGGCCCCCAGGAACTCAGTCAAGAAGATCTGGTTGTAGTGGTAGGTGTGTAGCAGAGCACGGACACTGCGGGCGAACTGGTACAGTGGTGTCAGCCTGACCCGCTCCTTAGAGGCGCCATCCTCAGACCCAAAGAGCTGAAGAGCAGTTAGGGACAGATGTAACCACTCAAATGACCACTTAACACCCTTATTAAGGACTTCATGAAATAAAATAATGAATCAGTTATGTATACCAGCACAAGAAAGATTGGGGGGGGGGGACTCTGAAGGTACCTCAACTAGGTAGGGTAAACTCTTGAGTAGCTCGCCAAGGGAGACAAAGCCATACTCGCAGGGGTTGAGGGGGGCACCATGCGTGCCCTCATATTGTCGACTCAGCTCCTCCACTGTGAGAAATTCCTGCTCCGCCGGCAGGGACATGAGCAGTGAAAGGAGCTGGGTGGTCAGCGAGCGCAGGGACTTCCGGCTGATCAGCTGTACCTCACGCCCTCGGACTCCGTCAGCTACCTGGAGAGAGACGGAGACGCAGGTGAGCATCAACCAGATAATAAACAGCCAGTGCCTAAGGGGACCCCTGAAAGTTGAATAAAGCTACACGTCAACACCTACATTTATTTAGAGTTTTGTCCAAAGTGAGGCACATGATATATCATTAGGACAAAACTCAAGAGGCCAATTTAGGGCACTTTTTCACTGCACCTGGGACAGTACTTTTGGTACTTTCCCTTTTCTATTGACTTCTGGTCGAGTACCAGTACCAAAAGTACCAAAGCAGCTGGAGTACTTTTTGGTACTTTGGGGGTGGGACTTGCAAACATGTTCAGTGCTGTTTATGTAAATTGCCTGCCACTGAACACAATTGAACTGCCTTTTTGAACAAAGTTATGAACTCAGAAAATGATAAAGAAAAACAAAGCCTACAAAGTAAAATAATAATAATAATAATAAAAATAAAATAAATAAATAAATAAATAATAATAATAATAATAATAATAATAATAATAATAATAATAATAAAGTGTCGGTTTTCTTAAATTTGTCTAATTGTAATTTGGGTCAGAAGAACCAGAAGATCTGGATGTCACGACAAGAAAAAGTATTTACAAGGATATACTAGAGCTGCATGATATTGGAGAATTTTTATTATTTTTTAAATCAAATATCGTGATGTGATTTTGTTGTCATGAATATTGGGATATTTATAAAGCAAAGAAGGAATTCAAAATTCTCTCACAAACCTGCCTAGGAGTGATTTGAACAGCAATGATTAAAATGATTAGAGTGTACATGGAGAGCTTATGCAAAAGCAGCAGAGGTAAAGATTCTTAAACATATACTACATACTCTTGAAAAGGAACAGCCATAAAAATTGCACTGCTTGCTAAGTTTTGTTTTCTATGACAATGTAAACATGTTTCAGTGGAACAAACCTTGTGCTTTAATGTCGGGACATACTGAAGGTACAAAAAATCCCGATCAACCCAGCTGACTATCGCGGACCTTGTGATTTGAGGATTTGCATGCGCATAACATGCATTGTTGGTATTAATACTGCACATCGTCTATACACTATAGCCATTTTTTCAAATTCAGGACACAATACCCTGCTTCACGTTGTGATGTCATTCAGCGGCAGTACCAGCTTTCATGGCATCAGAAAACCAACACCTTGAAGTGCCATAATTTTGGTACTTTTTTTTTTTCTTTAAAAGGTAACTGGTGCAGTGGAAAAGCACAAGTTAGCACTAAAGCAAGACCCACACGAAGCAACCGAAGGAGCTAATGCCAGAGGAGCTAGTCAAAGTCACGGGGCACCTTGACAACATGGCAGAGCTTCTGCAGAAGTCCTGGAACAGAGCTGACGTCAAAGTCCTGCAGCCTGAGCCCGTAGCCGAAGGTCTTGCTGTACTCCGACAGGAGCTCGCTCACAGGGATCCTGCTGTCCTTCTGGGCACGCAGCAGCTTCACAAACTGAGCTGCCAGAGCCTTCAGCTTCTCCATCTCCGTCAGGCTCAGGATCTTCTCTCCTCCACACTCAAGCACCTGAAATGCAGAGACATTCAGTGACCGAACCATGCATTGGTGTTTCTGATCCAACGCAAAGGCAACAAGCACATTCCTTATAATCATTTTACAAACTGATGACAATATATTTTCTGGTCTGGTACTAAAATTTGCAGTATATTCTGATACCAACCACATTTATTTCCTTTTATCAACTACTAAACATCAAATGAGATATTTGTATCAATATATTTCAATTAACATGACAAACTATCTGCATTTAGTGTTGCAATGGCACTGTTTGAATATGCTAATAACAGGAAAATAGTCATGTTGCTGAAGCAAAAGCCATGCCACTTTGCTACAGGAAGAAATCCCCGGCCAACATGACTTGTGAACAAAACAAAGCAGACTTGTGTAACAACCTACACAAAAATGAAATCTCTTAAAAAGTGCCAAAAGAAAAATCAAACAAAAATCACTGTATACCCCAACTAACCATTTCTAGTCAAAAAGTACACAAGCCTCCAGTACAATATACACAATGGGGCACAGATAAAACTCAAGTAGTAATTAGCTTTAGCAAAACGCTTTACAAAGAATACAAGTCTGAAGACATCCAGGTTTGCATAATTTTTTACTATATTCACTCGACAAAAAAAAAAAAATTAAA
>JAAGVU020000092.1:26024298-26129298 GCA_011763525.2 Mormyrus iriodes | reverse complement strand
CAAGTCGTCCAACCTACCTTGCCAAAGGCAATTAACGCTTAAAACGGAGGCACACGTCATATCACACCAAAAATATTTCTTCTTGAACCATATTCTCAACATTTCCATCTCACACGTATGAAACATACTTTCTCTTTAAAGGGCTTAATGTCTGAGACCACAACAGGAATATTCAGATCACACAGACCAACATGAGCAGGACCACTGACATCAAGGGAGGCTTGCCCCATAACACTAACCAGTGGTAGGCTTGCATGAAGTCCCGGATGACTACTTGCTTGCTGACTTGAAACTTGAGCAGTTTGAGCAAATCCTGTGTGAAGCGCTTGACCTGTGCACGGTGAGTCAAGGTGAGCAGCCGCTTGGAACCCATGCCGAGGATCTGCAAGCCACCACATGTCCAGGTTCCATTAGTACTGTTGCAAAACTTGCAAGCTTGCCACATTACACACCAAACACCTTGTTCAGGCAATCCTTAGTGTCTACAAGGCCAGGACTGATGATGGCCAAAGATGGTACCCTGTCTGGAACACCTGGAGCACGAGCCCTGAGGCTCAGGCATCTCCTACCAAGTGACCTGCGGAGGATCAGCTCTGACCTGCAGCACATGGGGCACAGCCTCCAGAAGCTCCAGCAGCTTGGAGTAACCGTAGTCAGACACACGGCACTGCTTGCCAAAGTGGTGGTGGTAGGAGGGGATGAACTTGCTGACAGGCATGATGCAGTTGGGCTGGTTCTTTATGAGGTCAACCACCTCCCGGCTGAACTGGATCAGCTGCGGGTTCCCCACAGGGCTCTTACAGCGCTGTACCCAGGGGTCTGTGTGGGGGCGATGTATGTGAGCAGGTCTAAATATCATTCATGAATATGGTGAAGCGCCATCTTACAGACCACAGGAGAAAGACACCTAGGTCACATCCGGCTGCAAAGGGGTGTTCTGTAAGTGCTACACTCCGAAGAGCTCAGAAGTGCATGCCGTGTAAGGGTGTAACCTGGGAATACCTGCATTAGGAGGGGGTGGTTTGTTGTGGATCCACTTGACGATCTTGAAGCCATTCTGTGCTGTGACAATGTTGACACCTGGGATACAGGTGATCAGGTGCTCCAGAGGGATACCTCCCTCTAACTCCCCTTCTTCACCCAGTGCTAGTGGGAAAAACTCTGCCGCATAGCACTCTGGGAAGCTGGTCAGATGGGAACAAGGTGACCAGTTATGATTAGGTAAAGGAGATCCACAAGACTGGAGAGCTGTCATCTGGTGCAGGTTACCTGAGCAACGGCACCATGCCTTCATGTGTCTGCAGCAGACTGTGCACCTGGGCAGCAAACGGCTTGAGGGACAGCATCACAAATGGGATCTTGTAGGAATCCGGGTCAAAGTCAGACTCGCTGTCAAGACAGATGAGTAAAGTGGCAGGAAAGCCTCCTAAAAGCGACCACTGACGGAGGTGACCCTAAGGCCCCGTACCTGAAGACGCGCTTAGAGTGGTGCTGTCTGCAAATGGGTTCATGGTACTCGAGTTCCTCAAAAACCACGGGGCTGCCACTGGCCGAAGATCCATCGTGGGACTGCGATGAGCCCAGGGGGCTCTGTCGTGCCTGGCTGCTGGGGAGGAGGCAGACCAACCGAGAACCACCCTGGTCCCTCACCGCCAGCACCTCAGTCAGCTTGTACAGGTCGCTCACTGCCAGCTTATGGCCGAACCTTTGTGTATTAGTATAGTACACATAAATGTAATGTAATTGCACAGGAACACTGCACAAGGCATTTATGCCTCAATTTGTTCATCAGCAACATTCGAGTATAAAAATCAAAATTTTATTTCCTTCTGTCCTTTAGGAAAACTTGTGTTGTGGTACTCTGGGAGTTTGACGTGCTAACCAAAGTAGCTGAGACAATCCGGCCGTAAAAAGCTGCCTAGATTTACGGGTAAAATTACCAGACAGTTCCTAAATAAAAAATAAAAAAATCCATGGCAAATATGGCAAGATTTAGACAGAGAAAACTAATGTGACTATGCATTACCCAGCATTTCCCATATGCAGTACTGACAAATTCCCAAGTACAGGGGTGGGCAATCTTATCCAGAAAGGGCTGCTGTGTCTGTGTGTTCTTGCTGAAACTCTTTAATTAGATTACTAATTAGAGGACTGATTGGCTGAAATTGCCTCACACCTGGGTTTGAATAGCTGACATAGGTTATCCCAAAAACCTGCATATAAACCGGCCCTTTAGAGATACGATTGCCCTCCCCTGCCCTAGTACATAAAGAGTACCATGACATCAAAAGTATTTAAAAACCCATAGAAACTATAAAGGTAGGAAGGCATCTTACTTTTTCTCATAGATCTCAGTCAACTTGAAGAGAGGCAGACAACATGCTGGTGAGTCGTGGAGAATGCTGATTATTTCCGAGCTGAATGCAAAACAGAGCCTCAATTACAGAATGCAGAATCGGAGCATACTGGAGGTGGGGGGGGCAAAAGAAAGTATGTCAGTCACGTACCTAAGGGGTGCTAGAGATCTGCTGCTGGTCCCGGTGAGGAGGGAGACGTGCACACGCTTGGTGCCGATCTTGTGGCGATGCAGGTTGCTGACCGCGGTGACGGCCTGCTGCAGGAAGCACATCTGCACGGTGGCCCTTAGCTGGTAGTCAGTGTGTGGGCTCAGCTCCACACTCCGCACCTGCTCCGAGGGAAAGCATCCAGCACCATGCAAATGGGACTTCCGCACACATCCACACACCCCGCCGGCAGCAAAGGAGGTGCCTACCTGGCCGTATTTGGAGAAGGTGCTGTGCAGAGCCTGCAGCAGCTCCTTCCGGGACATCCTGTAGTCCATGTTGGCCACTAGGATGTCCACGCCGTCAGAAAATGGCTCAGGGGAAACATCCGGATGGGGACTGCAGGACGGCACCGTCAAGGGGGAGGAACGGTTGGACAGACAGGGGGACATGCTCCTAGAAGCATGGGGTAAAAGTGAGGGAATGGGACCAGATTAGGAAGGAGCAGCAGGAAGGTGCAGATTGACAGTGACCCGTAAGCCATTATACCTGCACAGTGGCTGAAAACCCACCTGGAGGACCAAGAGCCTTGGGACAGGACAAGGGGGCTGAAGGTTTTCTGCAGACTGAGCTTGCTGAAGGCCGAGGGTGTGCTGACCTGGAACTCTGCACCACTGCGGTCCACCGGAGAGTCACACATGCTGTGCCTCCTGTAGTCAAGGGGTAGAACTGTATCACCAACAGAAGTTCAGAAAACCTCCCAGGAAAACAGTAGCCTTCACTTACCTGCGACCTCGCTCTCCCACACTCTCTGATTTGGATGAAAGCTGGTTTAGGAGATCGCTGTTATTCAGAGGGGAGACTGAATCGCCACGGTTCTTTTTCTCCAGATGGAAAACCTTGGGTTTGGGCTCAGTTCTGCACAGATCCTGGGTAAGAACACACAGGACATGTTAATGCTGAGCACCTCATGGAGGTGCTAGAGCAAGGAGCAACGAATCAGCCTACACAGTTCAAATAGAGAGAAAATTGTTGACTTGAAGGGGACATGCAAGGAAAGTATTAAAAGTCAGGATAAAATATGGCCACCCACATACATCACAGGGATCTTAACATGCATCAGAAGACCGGGGGCTTGCTTTTACCATTCTCCAAATTCTACAACCAAAAAAATAAATAAAAGGAACAGATGAGAGGCAGATAGATGAGAAGCAGAAGGATTAAGCAGCATTCAGCAGGGCAGCCCATGGACGGAGGGGGCACAAGTGGATGAGCGGGGTTGAAGCAGGACGGCATGAAGCAAATGGCAATGGGCTGTCGCTGGCAGGCTGCTGACCTGAAGACTCCGCCCCACAGGGCCGCCAGACACACCCCCCACCTTTTTGGAGGCACCGCTGAGCTCGGGGAGGCCCTGGCACAGCCGGGTGACACGGCCCAGCCGCCTGGGTGAGCGTGGTTTCTCTGCGGGGACGAAGGCGGTGGGGGGAGGCTTGGTGGCTTCCTCAGCGCGGGGGCAGAGCGACACGGTGATGCGGCTGCCGAAGACATCCTCGTTCTCCATGCGCTTGCTGGCGCGTTCTGCTGCCTCCCGGCTGCCGAAGCGCAGCACGGCACAGCCGGCTGAGATGCTCAGCACCTTGCCGCCGCAGTTATCGGACAGGCGCCGCAGCCTGTTGCCCAGGCTCTTCCCGTCGCGGTTGGTGGGCAGGTTGGACACGTACAGCAGGGTGAAACAGGGCTGGTGAGAGCAAGAAAGACAGGGGCCCCCGATTCGCTGCCATCCGAGACCCGCCAGGAGACGTCGGGAGGAACCCGCCGGATACTTCCAGGTGGAAGGCTCGCTGAGATTGGCTCACCATTTATCCCAATGATCAGGCCCCCCCACAGCCCCCGGCTCACAGTCCACAAGTAAGGGGGGAGAGAACAACATGGAGTGACCCTGAAATTCACCAGTTATTTCCTAGTCACCTCTGACCTCAACCGTGTCACAAGGCAGGAAATGAAGAATGCCAAGCTAGAGAACAGGTAGAGGTCATCGCACTATACATATACTGCTTGATGGAGCAGAAATGTGTGATGATAAATATCTATCGGTGAAATTAAGAAAAAAAATCCAGTGTTGTCTGTCCTCTCTCCAATGATTACCGGGAAGTAAGTAAAAGGCTACTTCAACACAAAAACATAAAACTCATATTTCAAGTTAGGGGAGAGTGCCCGTTTAATGCCATTTGGGGTTAGAGTGGAGCGGGGGCCTACCTGTGGCTTCAGCGGCACTCGCGGGGGCAGGTCGGCCACCAAATCCTCGAAGGCCATGTGCTGGTGTGCGTGCTGCAGGAGGGCTTCGGACGCCTGGTTCTTGTGCACTAGGATCACGCGGAAGCCATGCCTGTGCCGCAGGTCGCTCAGTTCACTGCCAAAGTTCACGTCGGCTATGGGGACAAGCGGGCGTTAGCAGGGGGCCCCATGGTCTGTGCCCTCGCGCCCACAGCAGAACAGCACACTCACAGGAGACGAGCACCACGGTGGCCGGAGCCGTATGCGTATCAGCGAAGCGCCGTAGGCTCTGCCTCAGCTTGTCGTCCGCTGCGTTCTTGGCTGTGGCGTTGATGTGTGCCACCGTCACCTAGACAACCAGAGTGCACACTAAGCAAAGTGGCAGGGAGGCTCCACTGGTCACTGACGGCGACAGGTCAGGTGGGCACGAGGGCGGTACCTGGCAGTTGTTCAGCTCCTGGATGACCTCCTTGCTCTCCTTGTTGATGTCACAGACGCAGATAAACTCAGCCTCGCGGTGACCACGGAAAAAGCAGCTGCGGACCCTCTGCACCACGGCCACAGCCGAGCGGCCGCTGGGCACTGAGCAGTTCTCGATGTCCCAGAAGACACCCACGGGTGGGAGATTCTCCTGCAGCCCACTCTCTGGGGAGCCTGGGACATGAAAGAGGACAGGACATAGCACATCGGAACTCAAAGCAGGGACCAAGGGGCTTTCAGCCTCCAAGCGCAAAAGCTAATCCAGCTGGACCTACCATGTCTCTGACCGCTTTTGCCAAGGCTCGTTCCCACCAACAAAAAGCCGTCAGCAGAGGTCCCAGTGACACCACAGCCATTGCACATAGGAACAGGCACGGGGGCAGATTTGGCAGGTAGAGGGGGGGCATGGGGCCATGCTTTTTTTGTGTCTTTAGCTACGCTCATGGCTGACTGGAGGGAAAGGGCAGAGAAAGTTTACAGCTGCGACCGAAAACAAAAAACCACTACAGAGAGAGCAAGTGCTTAGCATTTTGTAATTACACATTCTATTATTCATCCAAACAGGAAAATATAGCACCGAAAAATCTGCCAGACACACCTGAGCACAAAAGGCACAGAGAATCACAGCCCATCCACATACGTCAGAGAAAAAAGGAAAAACAGCACCAACCTTGGACAGACATTCACCGCAGTAGTGAGTACCCTTCAGACAAATCGTGTGCTCGACATTTAGGTGCAAAGGATTGGTGCAAAGATGCGTCGAGGTGGAGACATCACCACGTGTCGGGAAGTGCTGGTCCCCTCTAGTTCCAGGGCCACACTGCACGTAATACCCGGAGGTGGTCACACAGCTCCCATGCAAGGGGGCGGAGATGGCGGGAGAAGAGGTTAGAAGCTTGGGCTGGCCACAGCCCAGAGGAAATGTAGAGTAAGGATGCATGGGCTGCAGCAGCCCCATGCAGCATGGCAGGTGCTGGTGGGACGCCAGGGGCTGCGAAGTGGCCACCAAAGGCAAAGGCAGCTCGCAGCCCTCTGAGGAGTGGGCCAGGGAGTGGGTATCAGCCACGCTGGGGTAAGGGCGTCGCATGGGGGGTCCCGCCGGACAATTCATCCCGGCACCAGCATCTTCAGCTTTTATGATGAGGTGAGAGGGCCCTCCTACACCACCGCTGCCGCCACCTCCAACACCAACACACCCCAGTACCCCACCGGAGTGCTGTGTGTCAGAGCCCAGCCGCAGCCCACTGTCGCAGCGGCTGCATGCGCTTACTTTGGGCCCTCCTGCTGGCTGCTGCTGCAGGGATTCCTGCGACGGGAGGCAGGGAGGGGGTGGAGGAAGGGAAGCCACGGGAAAGGTTTTGGAGGAATCGTGGTGCGGAGGGGGGGGCACGTCCTTCAGCTCCAGTACAGGCTTCCTGTTTTCCATGTAAACTTTCTGTGGGAGAAAAACCAAAATCAAACAGAGGCTCTGTGGTTTGCCCTGCAGCGTCACACCCCCAATGCTGGGGGTTTGAATCCCCCTCCTCACTCCATGCAGGTTTCCTCCAGGAGTCTCTGGTGTCTCTAAATCACCATTAATGCATGATTGAACATGAGAGTTTGTGTCCTGATATGGACAGGAATCTTGTGCAGGGTCCCCATGACCCTGTACTTGATATGCAGTTATGAAAGATGGATGATTTCTGCAATGCAGAGTTTTGTACCTTAAGCCTACAGATATTACATTTGGAAATCATACTTCCACTGGTTTGCCCATTTCTGATAGATACCAGTTACCAGCTGCCATAACAGACCACTGACTCATGTCTGAGCCTTAACACCAACTTCCTTTCCCTTCAATGTATTCCAGGCAATCCAAACAAGCAGAGGTTACTTCAGTCTGCGCAATGACATTTTGATTTTCTGTTACAGGAAAAAGCTACAGACAGTGCAACCACACCTTCCCCATCATATCTCATAGACTGCATTTCATAAATTCTCACCACATTACTCATTGAATCTATTCCTGTTCTTCTGCTCCTTACGACATATAGAACAGGTGTGTAAACTACGTTTGATGAACCGACGCATACATTTCAACATTCAAGGCACCAATATTGTGAACTGAAAGTGAAACAATCATGATTTATGATTTCCGGCTGATTGGACAGTTTGATGGTGAGGAAACGAACCTTCTTTCAACCAAAAAGCTTCACCCCGTAAGCCTGTTACCGTATAAAAGAGGCAAGCTTGGTAAGCCCCTGAGTGAGAACCTCACTGCAGATTTAGGGTGACATTCTTTGAACGCAAGTGATACGAAAGCCCAGCAGGAAAATTTAATTAAAATCCAGAAGGAACTTCTTTCAGACATACTGCTGAGATTAAGGAACACGGTTCTTTGTGCCAAACCCATCCTGATCAAAATTCAAATCAACGCCAAAAGGGGTGGTTTGTTTGAAGGAAGGTTAGCTTAAAAGCTTACCTGTTTATCTTTGAGGGGGGTGGTTTGTTCAAAGGAAGAGAAGCAATTGGAGAGATTCCAGAGTCTGGAGGGGGCCTCATTCTCTGAGTTATTAAGCCATTGGAAGGGCCTAGAACTGCAAAAGGAACTTTCTTTTCCCAAACTTTCCATTATCCAACCTCACTGGAGAATTCACCATCCTCTCATCCAACTTGTCACTCATACTTCCCTGAAAAAAAAAGCATCCCATGAACATCTAAAACCAAATAATTTGACCCCCTGAACTGTACAAATACCAAGTTAAATGTTCACTCATAGAAGTAACATTACTTAGCAAGGACTCATTTCTAAATCACATGGAGCATGAAACAGCAAAATTATACCTAAACATATAATCTTACATCAGTTTGTAGCATAAATCCAGTTACTAAGGATTCAGGTAAGAATCTCTTCACATAAATAATACTTAAAACGCACCAAACACCAACTCCTAATAATCCCAAATAAGTCGTGGCCTGATACATAAGTTAAAAATCTGTTAGCCAAATCAATAAGTCAAAAAGCGAACTTCCCACTCCAACTATTCGGTTCACAGTCACTCAAAGGAAAACAGCTTCTACAGTAGCCGTCCGTGTAATTTTAATGGCAAACATTTCATAAACAGCAGAGTTCCAGGTACTTTTAGATACTGAAATTAACTAACCAAGCCACATACCTGGCCGCCTAAAATCCTTAATAAACATACAAAGAGAAGCTCGACACAAAGGAAGTTAACACAGCTGCTGGCCTCGGTGAACTTGTGCGACCTAGCAAACGCTGCTCGTTGGGTATCCCCCGCGTCTGACACACAGCCGACGCGCAAACAACACAAACAGATTACCTCACAGCTGACTACAGCACCCACTTTCTGGTTGCTCGATGGCTAACCGCGCAAACCTCGTTTTCAGACAATAATCTGTCAACAATGCCTCTTACGGCTCGATAACGTCCTTAATTTTTTTTTTTTTTTTTTTAGCAACGCCGGTTCAGCGACAAATGACGTCTTTTGACTAAGTTAATACTGGAGTAATAACACACACCTTTTTCTATTTCTTCACATCCCCCTCCAGGGACTCCTGCTTTCTCCTTTCTATCTCCTTGGAAACTGGAGCCGTTTTCTAACCTACATATGCCACCCAGAGAACACAAAGTGTCGTAAATCGCGAACACACTGCCGCAAAACCTAGGGCTCCGTAGTCTGTTAACATCGCGCATCTTCGCAGTGCAAATCGCACTAAGTTGCGTATGACTTCCAAAACATAGGTTTGATTAATCGAACTTGCCAAAGACGATAAATGACCGGTCACTTATTTGCAGTTTTCACAAACGACCAGACCTCGCGCAAGCTGTTCAGTCATGTCTGAATACACCTGCTTTAAAACCGTAAATCGACACCATATACAACCAATTTGTGATAATCAGATTTTAACTTATCTTGCTGTGCTCTGTACATTCAGAGGTTAAAAACTGGAACTACATTCAAATCGGTTACAAATGTGAATGTTCAATTACGTATAACTGCCAAATCTTTCAGTGCACCCTCGAGCAAACCGGTCACCTGCCCACGCCACTGAACGTTACATTTATATCTGGGAAAAGAACGAATCGTATTCCGTCTTACTTTTTGTATTTCAAAGCTTAACTAAAATCGTTCGGAAAGATGCATATATTTGTAAATGAATTTTGCTTTATTGCAGAATTTCTGCTCGGATTTCAACAGCACTGCAGTACTTCCGCCTCTTACACAATGGAAATTGGAACAGACAGTCCAAAATATTAAAGCGAGCCATTTGCTATTTCAGAAAGTTTGCACCCTTGTTTAATAAGCCGCCCTTTGGTTTATGGTAAAAGTAAACGGATTAGTTTTGGACACACACACGTTCCCACTTGGTATACTATGTCAGGCATGGAGCTCCGCAATGCTGATAGGCCCACGGTGCCTTCGCGAGCCGTCTCGTCATTGGCGCTCAACCAATCGTGTGGCTTCCTGTTCCGCCTGCGACGGTTTGGATTCAGACGGCGAAGGTTGGGTGGTTGGCAGCTCTGTTCAACTTATGGTGTCAGATCACAGACTTTTACATATATTCGCCTTCAAAAGAGTAAGTATAAGGCAAAATACTGTCTTGTTGTGTGCTTTCTTTGCAATATAGCCCAATAAAATCACTACGTTGGCGCGTTGAATATGCCTCGGATGCTCAGTTCCGCGGCTCTCGCTGGTTGGCTAGTTAGCCGGGTTCTTGTAGATTGGCTAAACGGCTGTTTTATAGCGGTGTTAAAATGTTAGTCACGTCGGTAATATAACGGTACTCCGTTTGTCGAGTGAAATTATGTCAGCTGGTTATTTGTTTCCGCGTCCTTGAAGGGTAGTCCGACATTGTCAGCTGGTTGATAGTTGACAGAAGTTTACATGTTACTCCTTTGGCAACTTGCTGGCTAGGCTAACCATAATGGCACAGCTGTATGACCCCTGGGTGCTATGTGCTGATGAAAACATTATCTTTCAGATGTGGTGTTAGCCTGTGTTTTATAATGCTAACAGCACAGATTTACGGAGCTGTGTAACACGGTACAAGTCTTAACAATAATTTTATAAAATGTCTTTCCAGTCCCGTTTGAAGAGAATTTCTCGTTTGTTGTTTCTTCCTTTCAGACTGTACAGGAGTCCCTGCAATAACGATTTCCTAACGTAAATGGACGACTCCAAGTCGCTAAAGTTTTCCTCCATACAGGAGGAATTATCTTACTGGAAGGAGCAGGCATCTAAACACAAGCAGAGGTGGGGAAATGCATTCTGCTTTTCAGAGCATGCACACAGGTTCCTGGATAGTCTTCTCATTCTGTCCGAGTGTAAAGGGAAGTCTTTTCTATGGCTAAGAGATGATGGATTTACTTGCTAAACTGGTTAACAGGCCAACAATCAACATGTAGTGTAACAATACAATAAACAATCAATGTTGCGCTCTACGTTGACTGTTTATTGTATTGCTGCATTATATGTTGATTGCTGCCTGTTATAGTGTGCAAGAAGGCAGTCAAGTACAAATTTCGTTGTACTTTGTAGCAGTGCACTGTACATATGACCTTTGAACCATGAACCATTAGATGCAGGATTCTTTTGCTCGGCGACATGCCACATTCCCATAGCAGTGTTTGATCACTGTCCTCTCTCTGCCCAGTGCTGAGGAGGCGCAGGAGGAGCTGCAGGAGTTCCAGCAGATGAGCCGCGACTACGAGGCGGAGCTGGAGACTGAGCTGAGACAGTCTGAGGCCAGGAACCGTGAACTGCTGTCACACAACAACCGCTTGCGCATGGAGCTGGAAAGCTACAAGGTCAGCCCTTCTCAATATCCCACATGTCATTGTTAGTGCTGATTCGGTTCAGCCTGAGGACATCCTTGTTTTAAAGCCCTGCTCTGCTTTACTTAAGAAATGCTTGACCCATGTAGAATGTTCTCCTCAGCGTGTGAAATACATGTATCAATACATGGATCATATCCAATCCTTGAAAGATATTCAGTACTACTAAACATTTAAGATGATATAAACGGTTTAAGGCGACGAATCTTTGTTTCAGCATCAGTGAAAGGCCTTACCACCAGAAGCCATGCTGCAGTGTCCTGCTTGTCTAGAATCACAGGTCACATCAGTTAGTATTTCATTGAGATTTGTGTTTAGTGTGTGTCGTTGTAGTGAGATTCTCCAAAAATCGGCAGTGAGAGGGACGGCTTGGCTGTCTGGGGCCGGTCAGCCGCTGAGTGCCAGACTCAGACACAAACAATCGCTATTCATAGGCGCGGCCAACAACAGAGGCCTAGTTGAGACCCACAGAGGCAGCTGATAGTTATTTTTGTTCTGGTGTCTGGAGGGGAAATGCTGGAATGATGAAATTAGTGAATGCTCGATTGTGCTCCCTGTGCTGAAGATCCTACTCACAGCCGAGTTTCGTTTCAATTTTGACAGAATGTACGATGTCTTGAATTGTGAGTGATGGTGGAATGCTAGCGCAACTTTGCTAGCGCAACAGTAGGCTGTAAATAGAATTCAAACATACTTTGTCTCCCAAAAACAAACACATGGAAGTTTTCAGAACTGTTTTCTTTTATGCATTGATAAAACAGAAAGGCTTTATCCATATTTTCACTGGAACTTTCAGGAAAAATGTGAGGCCCAGCACTCTGAAGCTTTCAGACAGATCTCCACATTGGAAGGAGACCTGGCAGAGACCACAGCCATGAGAGATCATCTGCAGAAGTACATTCGTGAACTGGAGCAGGCCAATGATGACCTAGAGAGGGCCAAAAGGTCAGCATGTATTTGCACGCTTCTTCCCATCCCTTAAGTTTTGTGTTTGTGTTATAATCTAAAGCTACTTTACCTTCTGCTTCTTCAAACTGCGTTACTCAGGGCCACCATCATGTCCTTGGAAGACTTTGAGCAAAGGATGAACCATGTGATTGAGAGAAATGCCTTCCTGGAGAGTGAACTGGACGAGAAGGAGAACCTGCTTGAGTCAGTACAACGGCTGAAGGATGAAGCTAGAGGTTGGTAGCATGGTACCTGGCATGTGCTATATGGGTTTCATGCCCCCCCCCCCTATTTTAAGGAGCCTAAGGACTTCTCAGAGCTTATTCTAAACCCGTACAGTAGCCATGATTGCTTTATAATTCAGCCTTTTGCATTTTAGTGGAATTTCTTTTTCTAGTGTAAATTTAAGGCCACTTGGTGTATAAACCTCCTTTAAAAGGGGTCGCTATAATGCTGGCATGACTCTGCAGGCCTGCTGAGGTGGTCGATTGAAGCATGCGCCTGTCTCAGGAGGTGCAGCTAGATGGCGCCACTGAGCAGATTATCTGATGAAATGTACGTCTACATCCCCTTTGCAGACCTACGTCAGGAGCTGGCAGTTCAGCAGAGGCAGGACCGGCGCCCATCCCTCAGCCTGTCCAAGGATGCAGAGAAAAGCGAATCACTGTCGCGTCCCCCCTCCGCGCTTCCTGCCACCCCGTCGAGTGCACGTGGCCCCGCCAACACTTTTACCACACCCCCAGCCTCCTACCGCCGAGGTCAGAGCCCAGCTGCCTGCTTACCGAGGTGACACAGGAGGATAAACACTGAGCCTCTGGGCTGAGCCATGTTTCTCCTCCTGCCGATTTGGTAGTAAGTGAACTAAAGGCTGCTAGATGTTCTGTTGTGACTATGACCTCTGTACGCAGGTGATGGCCTGACGGGAACCCCCCTTACCACATCCGCCCGCATATCAGCACTTAACATTGTTGGGGAGCTGCTGCGGAAGGTCGGGGTAAGAGCAGCTGGACCTGGGCTGGATCAGACCTCTATGTAATGCAACTAAAACAGGCTGGTCCTTTTACCTGCCTTATGTTTAATTCCGCATTTAGATATGATCATTCTTTATTGCTTTTCATGGCTGTTTTTAAATGTTATCCATTCAACATATTCCTGTTAAATTCACCACGAGGCAGCGTGTGGTTAACATTGCTCTGGGAAATCAGATTATTTCTTTGGTGCTGAATACTTCAATGTGGCTGTTTTTATTTTCAGAACTTGGAATCCAAGCTGGCCTCCTGCCGAGACTTTGTGTATGACCAGTCCCCAGGCCGCATGGCGCTCACTACAGGCCCCGGGTCAGCGACTGCTCCACGGGAGCCTCAGGAGAGCTCACCTAGTGCCAGCAGCCTGCCTCTGTTTGACAAGGGGTGAGTCGCCTTTGTTAGAATGGGTTCGTACTGCATGCAAGGGTGGGATATTGTGTGATTTACAGCGAGATACTTAGCCTAATTTAAAAAAAGTGCTCATAAAGTTTAAAACAAATAATGGAGTAGTATAGCGTTTTGTGTGCTCTTAACAATAAGTTTGATCTAGCTTGGATCCCTGCACACTGGTTATAATTGAGCTGTCAAAGGACCTCACTCAGTCGTTCCCTTGTGTAATAAGTACACGTTACAACAACTGTTTCCTTTACAGTTACAGCTTTTGGCAGGAGCCTAGAGGTCCATTAGGTTTCTCACATTGAGGAAATATTGCTCAGTGGTTTTCCTGGGGTCTTTTAATGAAACTCGTTTTGAGATTAGTGGCCTTTATGATTTCTTTCCTTTGCGTTAAGTGTAATGGAGAGAGCTTTATTTTATGCAACTTGTCGTGTCTCGTGTTTCAGCTTGGTGAAGCGGTTGGATTTTGGAGCGGCACCCTCCAGTGTTGCTTCCCAGGCAGCGCAGTCGCCACAGGGTGTGGTGAAGATCTTGCTGTGAGAACGTGCGTGCTGCCCTGCCTCAGAAGGAATCTACTGCATTACTCCCCTTAACATCCTCATGCTTTTATCAGAGCTGTGGTTCATCCAGTTAGCGTCTCCACGGGGCTGATGGCAAGTACTAAACCACTAAACCCACAAACATGGAATGTGCTAGAAAAAGCTGACATTTCACTGCACTGCAATAATCCCGTGTTCAGCTGCACCCCCCTCCAGAACCCACTGGAGCATATTGAGGATCTGCTTTCTGCCACCGCTGCCTTTGCTTTAATGACTCTGGACCCCAAAGCTGTCAACCTCAGTCCCTCTGGCCACCTCTCTAACTCTGCAGAGGCTAAAGTCAACACAGAGAGCCAGGATACCGCCAAGGTCATCCACCAATGCCTGAGGAGGATAAGTTCTGACTGATGGAAGCATTCCTCCTGTTTTAGTGAGCATCCTGGTCTGTACTGAAGCGTCACATAAGGTGTAGAAACAGGAGGAAGGAATAAGTCGGGCTGTCCGAATATAACGTATAGGTTCTGCCCTCTAATCACTGCTCACTTTAATGTGAGGCTGTTACTGCCTGTCAAGGCTGCTTCTAAAGCCTTTCTCTTGCATGTTGCCTAGATAATTAACTACTGATCAGAGTGTCAGACGAAATGGTGATGTCAGAGAATACGGTAGTTTTAAGAGCAGTAGTGACCGTTTTGTTAACTTAGCTTCTATCTCTGGTGGAACAGAATAGCCAAACAACATGGTGTTTAGTAGGAGCAATTCCATTTGCACAGAGCAGCTTGATTACCATATCATGACCAGGTCCTGTGTAAACTGGTAAGTGCTTGGTGTCAATAAACCTACATACATGCAATGCAGAGACTCTGCTATGGCCACCAGCTGCCAAGTTAGAGCTTGAAGTGTTGAACCAGTTAGAAAATGTTGATGCTCTGTGACCAGAACCACTTAGCTGGCTACCCTTTTATAGAAGACACCGCTCTCCCTTCATACATTGAGTTAGTCTTACTGGAGTATTTCTGGTGTGAGACCATTTTGCACTGCTTATGATTGATTTGTCTTTTGGACTAGCGTCAGTTTAAAAAAAAAAAAAAAAATCCCTTTTCTTCATCTGTAGGCAATTGTGGACCATAGGCAGTGCTTGTTAGGTGGTAGATCTTGATTTAAATATATATAAAAGATTAAGAAAATCATGTGACAAAGCAATACACTGGGCAGTTCATGTTTCAATAAAATTATATCACCCTTGTACGGTTTTGAAGGGGGACATATTGAGGTGCAACACTGTCTAGTTCAGTAAGTGGCCATGAGATGCATTACTGGAATATTTCACTATGGCCACAGTTTTGATTAACAATGATTATCTTTTATTCCTGTTATTCATTGTAAGGCATTTATGTGTACTTGGTATCATAGGGTGCACTGTAAGGTCACTAGTAATTCACTAAGCAGTATCAGCTTTGATCTCTGTTTTGCCCTTAAGTAGACAACCTCAGAAAACATGTCCGTCTGACTCGGGGCTGGACATAGCTTCTTTTATATACAGAAGCAGTCGTAGGCCTCATGTCCAGTCTGACATTTGAACAGTTCATTGTAAAGATTATGGGGGGGTGCTAATAGTCTCCTCTACTGAAGAACATTGTACTGACAGGTTTTAGGTAGCAATACTTACATCATTGTTCCAGAGCCAATATATTTTTTATTTTCTACTGGAAAAGGTTTTTAAATTGTGGTTCTTTTATAATTTTAGACATCTAATTGCTTAGTCAGAGAATGTCATGATTTTGTTAAAGGCATGTAAAATTGCTTTAGCTTGTACTTGTTACTGAGGGTACTAACAGAAAGTAGTTGTATTGTAGGATGTAGAATAGAGGACGGGTTGTTACAGTCTGCAGCTCAGGGGCACAGTTGATCTTTGCACTTTTAGCAATATCTGCACAAAAGTAACATAACCATAGTTTGACATTTAAGTAGGAAATTATTTTTCTACAAATTTGGCTGTTAGAGAACAAGGAAGACCAAGCAGCTCTTATGTGTGTCCTTCATGCATCTTTAGGTGATGATGTTATTTAGGAATCGCCAGATAAAAATGAGATTTGGTTATAGAGTGAGTGTGGCATCCACACCATCACACGTAAAGGATTCCTGCTTTTCTCTATGTACCTGAGGTGCTGTATCTAGTAACAGCAGTTTGTTTGCAAACATTTTATACCAAAATGTGTACATTAAAAAAAAAAACACTCCATGATGTGTGAGCTGTAGTGTCATTCTTTATGAGGGAAAACGGCTGGGGAGGATATGGGTGTGAGACCAATACACACTTGTGAGAGAAAGAAGCATCTGGGTTGTGTTGACACACTTTATTTTACGTGCAAGTGGTTCACAAATACATTGCAATAAGTGACACAATGTCAATTTCATCATAGGAAAATTGGGCTAATTCAACTGGAATAGTGATCAGTACGTGAATCTGTGTTATATCTGAACAAATATATTTTAAAATATTAATTTTCTAATATAAATCAGCAAAGGTTGCCTTGATTGTTATTTGGTAGCTACATTCTTTGAAATGCCTGACCGAATAAGAAGAAGAGCATCCTTTTTCATAAAATTCATTGCCTAGAATACTAAATTTACAACATGGTATTTCTTGTATATATTTTTATCCCTGACCGTTGCAGCATAAGCATTCTAAGGCACACAAAATACAGCCTAATTGTTATAAATTTAATGGAATATTATGCACATAACATACGATGGACATTTGCCTGAACCAGTGTTCGAGTTCTTATGTTACTATATTTCATAACCAGTCATTTCACACAGGTCTCATTTAACTGAGTGGAATCTGTATTAGCTCTTTACAAACGGACTTAGACATTGACCATGCACTCACAAGAATGAAATTATGGAATAAGCCTCTTAAATTTCAGTACACCTAGTTGGGTTATCAATGGTGTGTGGTGTTTTCCAAGCTGATACTTCATAAATATGTAGTTAAGATTCCCAATGAGAAACCCGTTTGTTTCCTGGTTATCACGTATAACTATTCAGAAGAACCCTACTATTATTTTCAAAATGAAGGTCCAAGGTTGTTGTTGGATGTGGAAAAATGTTTTCTGAATTTATTAAACACAACACTGAAAAGGAGGGATATATATATCTCTTATGTGAACCAGTCAGAGTTCATTTAAGTAGTCACAGCAGTTGTGCTAGGTGGGGGCTTATATTACACTAACTACAGGATTTTCTGAACTTTTAAGCAGTTGGTAACTTAAATATGTTACTAAATTGGTATTTATTACATTTAAATTGAGTAGGAGAACCTTTGTTTATAATTTGACCGGTCCTCAACTACACAGTTCAGTTAACCAGGCTTCTGATATTTTGTGGGATGTTACCTGAGTGATTTTATCTATTGTGTTATATAAGGTGCCTTTCAAAAAGCAAATGACGTGTTATCTGCGGAACACAGGGGCTTACAGCAGCACTGTATCTGGAGGCTGTAATGTTTCGTGTTTGGAGAGAAGGAATGTAATGATTTAAGAGAGCAGAATAGGTGCAGCACAGGACAGAAAATCAAACAAGATGCAAACAACTCAACCCTCAGTTAGAATCTTTTGCTTTTGCCATGAGAACGCACACACAATGCACGCTGCTGGCATTCAGCAGTAGTGACATATGATGTTCCATATAACTCAGGCATCTGTCAGTTTGTTAATCGGATTGAGAGTTTGCAGTGCAGAACTGTAGTCAAAAATGCAACATTGTTATATGCTTAGTTCGATCTGTGTTAACCGGTAAGCACATTTGTCTGGAAAAATATCAATGAACTGGGAATGAAATACTGAAGGTGAAGCGTGGGCTGGTCTAGTCAGCACTCTTGGTTCCATTGAGGTCCCCCTGTAGGTCTGCATCCTCTTCAGAAGCTTCCATGTTGTCAATCACTGCTCTACGACTACCTCCCCCAGAACGCCGTGGTGTGCTGCTGAATGAGGGCTCATTTCCCCGTCTGGAAAGCCACATAAATGAAGGGTGAGAACAAGACCAGAAGAGCGGTTATAGGATGAGCAACCCTGTCCTTTCAGAGAGCCCTCTGTTAGGTTTCTCAGATACAGGCTATGGATCTGTGTTCAAGTTGGCTGTGGGGTAATTTCTGCCTAATATAACCCTCTATCAGTGTTTTACTTGAACAATGAAAAAGTACTGTGCATCGTTTTACACAGGACTTCTCAGAACACCTTAACATCTAAAGCATTATTCATGAATTTTTGTTATGCTGAGAAGGACTGTACAGTGCATAACATATGAAAATGTTATGTCGGTCTTAATTAAATCCCTGCATGGAGGGTGCTGGCTTCTAGTGAAACAGTATTTTAAGTGTTCCTCTATTTGGCACTAAACATTATTTGGCACAAACAATGTATGTGTATATTATGTGACGTTGGGCCTACTTAAAAACTCAAGCGGAAGTTACAACTCAAATTCTATTAATAATGTTTTCCAACTTTCAGCTTGAAAACGTCTCATAATTTACACATCCAGCCTGAATCTTTACAAAATTTGCAGCTCAAATTTTGTATATGGGCACACATACAGCCAAAGATCACTTATATATTGATTATAACAACAAAAAACTAAACAGAGGCATAGTTAAAGGAATTGCTGCTGCAGTGAAGTGGCAGGCATGTTAACTCTCAAACTCATTTCACTCCCAAGACAGAGAAATGAGTTTTGTTTAGAGCACTAAACAAAGCTCTCAGAATAGAGAGAAACATGGTCATATAGCAGAAGGCCTCACAGCTTTTGTAGGGGGAAGCACTCTGTGTTTCGCTTGAGTTTAGATGGCTTTGCTATGTCAGCTCTGGATGTACAGTATTTACAGTATGGTATCTGTAAACCATATTTCAACTCCACTCTTCTAGGCGTAAGCATGAAAGACACAGGGGATGGTAAGGGAGAGGGGCGAAAGGTATTATGTGGCAGTTTCTGAAGACTCGGGTACCTGCTAAGTCACTGCGAAGGCTCCTGATTGCCTCTGTAATAAAGACAGATAGGGCTTTGATTTCAAGCGAAACAGACATGTTTAGGTAGGCCCGCACTGGGCTGACAGACTTATAAAATAATCACTAACCCCCGTTTCATAGTGCTCTGTTGCAAACTGTGTAATTCACTTTTTTATCTTGAGGAGTTATATATGATTATTAAAAAGGCCATTTTCAAATAATAGCTAATCCATAGCATGAAAATTCATAGACTTTCTTCTTTGATTTCTGGATATACCAGATTTTGGGCAGTCTAAGTTAGGCTTTTAGAGGAGTCAAGCTTGCGAATGATATCTAAGTCTGGGGAAGGTTACCAGTAGAGAGTACGGGAGATCTTAGATGACAGAGAATCCATAGAAGGTTTGAGAGAGAGTCCCAAAATGGGGAGGTATTGTCCTCATTCATGTGCTCATTCTCCTACCTGAGTTTGTTCTTCAGTGCGTTAACCTCTCGGGTCAGGGCATCGTTGGCTTCAGTGGCCTCATCCAGCTCCCTCTGGAGCTTCCTGCGAGCAGCAGTTATACGCTGAGACTCCTCCTCTGACTCTTCCAGCTGCCTCTTTAGCTGTTTCAGCCGTGCGTTGGCCTTTTCTCCCTGCAGAGAATTGATTTAAGGTGAATCACCTGACAGAAGATCATAGAGGTTAAAACCTGCATAACAGTATTGCAGTACTGTGTTTTGCATTTTACACTTCTATTTATTGACAGAAGTGTTTGACATATCCATCACACCTACTGTGTATACCGAGGAAATAGTTGACTTACCTGGTCTTTGTACTGCTCTGCCTGTTTCCGCTCATCCTCCACTTGGATCATCAAGTCCTTCAGCTTCTTGTCTTTCTGCTTCATACCCTTGGCAGCTGCCTGTTTCTCCCTATGTGAAGCATCAATACCAGAAAGAAAAACGAATTGCTCAAGTAGAATTATGCAGTATAAAAATAATAAAATGCAGTTAGGGTGCTTGTAGGATACTGCTGAGCTGTCATTTCCACTGAGGCCAGGAATGTAGGTGTCTCTCGATGATTCGTATTCACCTGTTTTCTTGCTCCAGCTGTTCCTCCAGCTGCTGCACCTTGGATTCCAGAGCAGTGATAGAGGCCTTGAACTTGGATTTCACCTGGTTTTCCATCTCCTGCAGCTTGGCTTTCAGCTCCTTGTTCTGCCTCTCTAGTTGCTGCCGTGAACTCTCGTGCTTCTGTGTTGTAGTGCGCTCAGCCTGGAGTTCATTGTTCAGCTGTTCTGCCTAAACAGAATGAAGAGGAGAATTTATGCATGCCAAGCTTCAGCATGCTTGATGTTCTGCATGAACCTGTCCATGGCCACTGTTTTCCTTGCCAACCTGTTGCAGGCTCTTCCTAAGCCTGTCGTTGAGCATCTCCATGTTGCCCTGCTCCTCTTCAAGTTCCTCCTCCAACTGGGCGATTTTAGCCTCCAACCGGCGCTTCTCATCAGACAAGGCTGACCTTTGCACACAAGAAAGACCATGTTACTGTGGCAACATTATGAGGATCTACCTGAATTTCATTCCTGCTCTTCTGGTAGCACTCACTTTCCAGATGTGTTGCTAGATAGCTCATCAGCCAGCTCATCTCTCTCAGCTTCAGCCTGCTTACGAGCTCTCTCTGCTGCAGCTAGGTCCTGCAGATAAAAGCATTTAGACAGCTTAGCGCCTCATGTCTCATATTAACTGTGCTGTAGAAGCATGACTGTGAAGTACAACATTGTACCTCCTGTAACTGCATAAGCTCGGCCTCCAGACTCTTGTTCTTCTTCTCGCTTTCCTTGGCAGAGGACAGCACTTCTTCTCTGGCTGCACGAGCATCATCCAGGTCTCTCTGGAAGTCTTTCATCTGGGCCTAGCAACACCAAAGGAAGTCAGTCAATCAGAAAACCATTTAAAGTTGATCTAAGAATAAAGTCGATGAGTTTCTGTGCACTCTAGGCCAGTTTATAATAAAATGCATCCTTACAGCCATTTTTGGGGTTGTGGGCCTTGATCAATAGCCCACCAGTGATATTATTACTCTGCTGGCCACAGATTCAAACTGGCAATGATCCCAACACAGACATAGATTTCTAACCCACAGAGCCAAATATTGCCCCACAAGAGCTTATATGTCATTTTTGACAAAAGTGTCTGTACATCAGTACAATCAACTCACCTGGATCTTGCGCAACTGTTTGATAGCCTCCTCTTTTCCTTTGTTGGATGTCTCAATCTGACCCTCAAGATCCTTGATGTCTCCTTCCAGTTTCTTCTTGGCAGCTGAAACAGTGGCTTTCTGCTTGCGCTCATCCTCAAGCTCTGTCTCTAGCTCTCGAAGCTGAAACAGACACAAACTCAACATGCTGCTGATTCAGTTTTAAACTATTCATGTCTCTGAGCATTGTAGTAGTCAGAAATACTATTTTCTACAAAGCTTGTTGTGAATTTCAAAAAAGGATTAATTTGCCAATGATAAAAATATGTATAGGGGATGGAAAGCATAATCTCCCTCTTTGTTGTGTCTCGCATGTCACAGGCCAGCAATTTTCCTCTCTTGTGATAACAAAGTCTCTGCCAGAATAATGTTTAAAGGACTTGTAGGCACAAACATCTCTCAACATATCACTAAAACCCCTGGGTAGTCTGTCCTGATTCCCTTTGCAATATCTCGTGCAGAAGAATCGAGATTTAACCTGTTTGACCAGCTGTCGCTTCTTCTCCTCGCCTTGCTCATCTCTGCCCTGCAGATCTCTCTCAAACTGGGCTTTGAGAGCTTGCATGTTGACCTCCAGCCTAAGCTTGGCATCTTCAGCCGCCTGGAGCTCATCCTCCAGCTCTTCCAGCTGGGTCTTCATCTCTTCTACCTGTGCCTCCAGTCCACGCTTTGACTTCTCTAGCTCATGTACCTACATGGAAGCAATGGTTAACCACAAGACAATGTTAACATGGGATTTTAAAAAAGGTTAACAAAGAAAATTACTGCTGATATTGCATTTTTTTCTATTATAGAATGTATTTGGCTTTAAATATTACTACATTGGAACACTACTCACATTCTTGCCCACATCATCCTTGGAGCTGACCAGGTCTTCCATCTCTGTGCGTAGGGCCTTATTGACCCTCTCCAGTTCTTCACGTGACTCCTGAGCTTCCTCCAGGGCCCGGGCCAGGGACAATGCCTTGGTCTCTTTCTCACGGGCCTCAGCTTCAGCACGGTCACGCTCATCTGCGTACTTGCTGGAAACACTCTTTTCCTCAGCAAGCATCTGTCATTGGAGAATTGATAGAGATCAACAGGTAAGCATAAGACAACTTTTTGTACATTTGGTACCACAATGAAGTGGAATTTTTCATGAAGATCATGATTAACCTGGTCAAACTTCTTTTGTTTCTTCTCCAAATTGGACACTAGCTGCCTCTGATTGTCTAGGTCTACCAGAAGATCCTCCAGCTCTTGCTGCAAGCGGTTCTTTGTCTTCTCCAGCTTTTCATAAGCTGAGGCCTTCTCATCAAACTGTGTGTTGGCTGTCTCCAAGTCTCTCTGTAGACGCTTTTTACTTTCCTCCAGAAGTTCCACATTGCTGACAAACTCCTCCAGCTTCTTCTTTGAGTCTGACAACTGGGATCAAAGGGGTCATTATGAAAAACTATCGATTAGTCACATTAGGTTAAATATTGCTGGCACTGTTTTCTTGGGTATCTCACCTAAACAATCCAAATGATTACTGGAACTGTTTACAGTCCTAAATTGTAGTGATACGTGACTAACCTGTATATTGAGAGTGGAGACGTGCCTTTCCACGGTCCTCTTGGCCTCCACCTCCTCATCTAGCTGCTCCTGAAGTGAGTTTCGTTCATCTTCTGTCTGACGGAGGCGAGTTGAAAAGTTGAACTTCTGCCGTGTCTCCTCTGCAAGCAGCTCCTGAAAAGACACCGAAATGTCAGCACCAACTTCATGACTGGTTCATGAGAAGAATATGAAGTGAATTTCTGGGCAGAAATTGGGATAGAAGACTAATATTGAATCACCTGTACATCCTGAACTTGGGAGGTCAGACCTGCTACATCTTTGCTTAGCTTGATGTTCTTGCCTTCTGCTTCACTGAGAAGATTCGTCACACTCTCGAGTTCCACCTGTGAATAGCATACACAGTGAGTGCATTATCTGAGCCATGATATTAAAGGTTACAAGCTGCCTTGTTTTTCTTCATCACTTTTTTGACTGACCAAAGCACTGAGCTTCCGTCAGCAGCAAAAAGCAGAGCAGGGGGGCACTTACAGTGACCTTGGAGACACGCTCTCCAAGCTCTGCCTTTTGCCTCTCGCTGTCATTGAAGCGCGACTGCAGGTCAGTCAGCTGGCCTTCCACCTTCTTCCTCTTGTGCTCCAGGTCCTGCTTTGCTTGGGTCAGTGAGCGCACCTCCATACTCAGTTCTGAGGACTCCTTTTCCAGTGCCTGTTTTGCCTTTTCTATGTTAGATTTAACCTGCAGTGAAGTGAAAGGGAGAGGACACATAGAGACTATACTCATCCCTGTTCCAGAGCAGTTTTTTAAATTGGATGAATTCTGATATGGAAAATGTAAGCGCCTTGGATAAAAATGTTCTATTATGCTTTTACAGACACAGGTTTGCACCTACCTGGACTGAAGTTTGAGAATAGTCTTTTACAGACAGAGGCTTATACCCGCTTGTATTGTAATGCTTCCACAGACAGAGGTTCGGACCCACTTACACTGAAGTTTCAGATTAGGCTTTCACAGATAGAGCATTTGGACTTAAGTTTCAGATAAGATTTTTGAAGAAAGAGACTCCTATCCACTTGGACTGAAATCTCAGATAATGATTTCACACAGAGAGGCTTGTACACACTTGAATTGAAGTTTCAGATAAGACCATCACAAACAGAAACTCTTACCCGCTTGGACTGCTCAAGCTGTTCAGTGAGCTCCTCCACAACCTGCGTATGCTTCTGCCGCATCTCCTGCACTTGTGCCTCATGTGAACGGCCTTCTTCCTCCATCGCTCTCTTTAGCAGTGTCACTTCCTGCTCTCGTTTTGCCCTGTATGAGGTCACCCAAGTCATTGACAAAATCTCTAAAAGTCTGCTCTCTTAAAGGCAGAAAACAGATACTTCATAGTGGGCTTTATCAGATCTATTCTTTTGAGGTACTCCTTTAACTTATCTAACAGTGCCACTGTAGTCCAGGAAGTACTTGATAGCTGTGTGAAACAGTGGTCCACTGCTGGTGCTGTCCTCACCTAAGCTCCTGCTGTGTGGCTGTGCTGTCCAGCGTGTCCTCCAGCTCAGATCTGAGGGCCTCCAGCTCCTCTCCCAAGTCGCGTTTCGTCTTCTCTGCTTTGTTGCGAGCGACACGCTCAGATTCCAGGTCCTCCTGCAGGTCTGAGATATGTCCCTCCAGCTCCCGGATCTTCTTCAGGGCATTGTTCTTCTGGGCTGTCTCATCTTCGAGCCTGCCGTGGAGAGACACTCACAGCTATGGTCTGTTGCAGAGAGCAAGTTGAACTACCGCCATACCAAATTATGCTGAAAGTGGTCTATTTCATACAAAGTATTTCAAGCTGAGTGAATACACACTCATTCACGTTTAATCAAGTATTTTTACCATCAATGTAAGGAAAACAACAAAAACAATGATGTCAAGATGGTGAATTTTATTAATTGCAATAAAAACCTAAATAGGGAATAATAAAACAAAGCAACTTGATGGCTGAAAGATATACCTTCCTAGGGTGGCCTGCAGTTCCTCTTCCTTCTTGGCCAGCTGTGCTTTGAGATCAGCAATTTGGGCTTGCAGGTCAGCAATCTGCTCTTGCAGGTCATTGGATTCAGCATCTAGCTTGCGCTTGGTTTTTTCCAGCTCCTGTCGGCCCTTCTCCTCTTTCTTCAAACGCACTATAGGGACATTGAGTATTTATGACTAAATTCACTTCATTGCTGTACACAGTGTATAACATCTGATGTGTGTCTACAACCGATGGGGTAATCAGACTATGGAGGTTAGGAGCACACACACTAATAAAGCACATTGCCACACCCACCACATGACAAACCACCTCAGGGATGAGAACCTGAGTGTAGCCATGCAATGGGTGATACCACAGCACCACACTAGTTCAGATGGAATGGAACAGTGTGAGATTTCCCCCCCCAGTGGCAGGAATACTAATCCTACCACCAACCCCAAGTTCTCCCTGTAAGTTGGAGGATCTGCTTATATGACTGGATGTAGGTTAACTTCATACCCAGGATGATGAAGATATGGCAGGTTAAGGGCCTTACTCAGAGTAGAGTCACCATTGGCATTCACGGGATTCAAACCGACAACCTTCTGATTGCCAGCGCAGATCACTAGCCTCAGAGCCACCACTCCAACCCCAAGGCTATCACTCTGCCCCAGACTATGTTACTAATGAACGCTGAGTACTTACCTTCCAACTCAGATATCATAGACTCATGTTTGTTCTTCAGCTTGGTCAAGTTCTTTGATTTTTCTTCTTCCTCTGCCAGGTTGGTGCTGAAATCTGCTACCCGCTCCTCCAGAAGCTTCCGCTCCTAAAATCATAGGTGGACGACACTCACATGTCACCATTTCACCCCTTGCCATTCACCAGTGAATGATCCTCCATTCTGCTGGTTCACACCTACCTTGAGCAGCTTATTGTTCTGGTCCTCCATGACCAAGATGTCATCCTCCAGCTTCTTGATCTTTCCCTCTGAAGTGACCTTCTCTAGCTGAAGCTTCTGGCGGGCATCCTCCTCCTCCTCCAGATGTTCTTCCAGTTCCTAAAAATGGGAGTTCATTTCAGTGTCCATATTTATAAAGTGTCTCAGAATCACTCCTAGAAATCTCACTAGGAGTCTCAGGGAAAAGAGTTTGTCCGACCTCCGTGTAGGTCATGAGAAGTCGTTATGAAATGCCCTACACCCACTCTCAGCGAGGAGCGGGACTTTTAGATTAAGAATTAATGGCGTCATGAGTTTACGACACTCTTAGCCAGAAATTGATAATAATGATGATAATTTGTAGTTTCTGATACTGCCCCTAAACTATCAGCATAAAGAGAAAGGAAAAGAAGATGCACAAAACCCACTACTGCTGCTGCTGCTACTACTAATAATAACAACAATATTCAATGTATAGTATAAAGAAATTTGGAAAATTAAGTGGTGCTGCTTGCTTTTGTTGCAAGATATTACAGCTCGAAAACTAAATGTGAAGCTAACTTTACCACAGCGTCGGAGCTAAGGTTTAAATCCAAACCTGCTTTCAGGAATACCTCCTTGGTATTCTTGCTTGAAGATTTATTTAGGGATTATTTATTATTGCTAATAAGTGCACTGTGTCCATTAACTACCAATGACTGTAGCTGAGCAACAGCTGGCTTTCCAGATTTCTGTGCAGGTAAATTTGAATTAATATTTAAATGTTTGCAAGTGTAATTCACGTTCAATTGTTGTTTTGCTTACAGTCACTGGTGGTGAATGGACGCAGTGTATTTATTAATAAATACGCTTAAAAATACATAATCTGAAAGTTAAATGGTGTTCATTGTCCCCCATAATTTAATGATTAAAACATTTTACTGGTCATATCTGTGTCATGTCTGTTATATTTATTAGTCCATTAATTCTATCCTTTGTACTTTGAGCAGACACAGCACAGTCATCAATCGTAATGCAAATTAATGAAAGAAAAAAAACAAAAACACGATGAGTGATCACAAAACTCATCGTGTTTTTGTTTTTTTTCTTTCATTAATTTTTTTCCTCCTCCTGTGATCCCTTAGATACAATTGCATTATGTCCAAGGCTGGTAGCAAATACTATTCTATCCCTGTCGTGTCGATATCTTTTCAGAAGTTCATTGTTCTCCAGCACTTCCAAAACATTCTTCCTTTCCCGGAATGTACATGCCAGTCTGTGTCTGAATGCCATCTACTCCCAACACCTAATGAGTTAGGACAGCTCTGCAGCACTTCCAAATCCTGGCGGAGTTAGGAGAACTTTCCAAGGATAAGAAAATGAATAAAACGCTCCTAGTCCTACTCCTAAAACTGCATTACTCACAGACTTTTGGCCCACTTCAGAACACTACTCTACTCTCCTACTACCACTCTCTGAGATGCTTTATAAATATGTGAACAGATCAATTTTCCCAGAATGGACTTGCTTTGAAAAGCATGCACATCTACATATCTGCGTATCTTCCTTCCCAGCAGAAATGGGTAGGATAATGGATGGATATCTGTGTATGAGTGGGACAGAATGAAGGAGAAATGATGTTTGATGATGTCACACCTGAATCTGCTGCTGCATCTTCTTTTTCTCCACTTGAATGGCTTGGCCACGCTCCTCCTCCTCCTCCAGTCGTACCTCCATCTCGTGCAAGATCTCCTCCAGCTCTTGCTTCTTGGCAGACAGACGTACCCTCATCTCCTCAGCCTCTGCATAAAGTTCTGTCTCAGCCTGTAGCTGCTCCTGCAACCGGTTTCTGTCCTCCACTACCTAACACAGGGCCAGAAGAAAGTTTGTTTTATATATATATATATATATATATATATATATAGTAATATAAACATATCGCTAATGCTATCTCTCAAATAATAACAAATGTATTGCATCAAATGCCACATCAGAGCATCAATTAAGATTTGACGAATCAGCTGTTAGCAGGACAAGATCCGAGTGCCCATGAGCAGTTTTACGTGCCTGTGTGTGTTTCAGAGTAATCTCCTTCAGCTCCGTTTCTGTCTTTTGTGCCTGTTCTTTGACCCTGCTGAGTTCTTCGTCTTTCAGGCTCATCTCCTCTTCCTGGCGTGTCACTTGCAGCAGTGGCTTGACCTGAATATTAAACCAGGAAATTAAATTCATGCAGTGTCTAAGATATAAATCCAGGTAAAGACTGATACAGGCACTGTTATATACATCAGAGATGCATTTTAAACAAGTGTCTTAAAATCTTGCCTTAGTGAAGAGTCTCCACCACTGCCAGTTGCGTAGTTTGAGGTAGGCTGCGCAGTTACGCTGGATGACCTTCATGGCAGTCAGTTGCTGTTGTCTCTTAGCGAAGGCCCTGCAAGACAATGCGAGATGAAGGACTGGTGTGCATTGAAAGTCAAAGTCCTAACACTAATGTAGTATATCACACTTCAAGGGAAAACAGGTCCTCGACAGACATTGGAAAGACTGAGACTCACTTTCTGGCCAGGAAACCTCTGGCCTGTGCCTGGAGGGCAATGATGATAACTGTTATCTTCAGGTCACGCTCTTCTTCCAGCTGGGCCAACACTCCAGTACGGAAGAAAATCTTGCTCTGACCAATTCGGTAGAGGTTTGGGTCCAAATCCAAATGCTTAATCTGATGGATAAGAGCAGGATAACCTGTAGCAGACTTACTGGAAGTATTGATAACTGATACTCGTTATGATTCCATAAGAAAACCAGCAAACATCTCCAAGAACAGTGGCGCAGCTCACCATGATAATGCAAGCTTGTTTGCCATCCATAAAGCCTTTAGGGATAGCACTTGCAGCCAAGATTTCATAACTACGTTAAAAGAAAAGTGGGTGGCACAAAGTCATTCAAAAAACAAAACTTGGTGGTATGTAGAAATTAGAACCTAGTTGCGTTGAGAGTGATGGCCCTTTCGTCCCCATATTGCTTACCGCTGTCTAAATTCCTGGAAGACGATGCGGTTTGGGAATCCCTGCCGGCAAATGCGAATGCCTTCAAGCACACCGTTGCATCTCAGCTGTTCCAGAACTAGGTGAGCATCCAATTTCCCTGCCTGAGCAATAGAGGAAATGGTCCTGTTTGATGTGATATGTGCTTGTGAACTCTTCAGTTACTTTAGACATAGTATATTGGAAGGCACTTCAGACCTTTTTTGGGTAATTAATTGCATCCCAATAGTTATTAACTGATTGAATTTGCACCATTTAGGTTAAACCAATACCATTAACTAGAGGTTTCTCTTCAGTCTTCAGTACAAGCTCTTACTGAAAACTAGTGTATACCCTTTCTGTTCCAAGAGTGGGATTTACCACTTCTGACATATGAACCACATATCAGAACATATGCACAGATGCTAAAAAATACCCATATGTAGCATATTATTAACTCCTATAACACAAAGCTCCCATTGACTGTAGAGCTCATTAAATTTATGGCACCAGCATTTGGCAGGAATCTACGCACCCTCTTCTCGTGGTTGGGAATAATGCATCGGACAAAGTTGGGCTGGGTGTTATGTAGGGTGGTCATCAGCTTAGTCAGAGATTCCTTGTAGAGCTGGCCCACTGTGCGGAACATCCCCTTCTTGGTTTTGGAAGAACTGGGCATGGAGCTGTCTGACATCTTGGCTATTGTCTCCAGTCCCACCACTCGGTCCACTGTTAGTTAGGAAGATATAGCTTAGTTAACTTAGGCTGCTTAGCCACAGTCATGCTCAACTGGACTGATAAAGGAACAGAAACGGAAACACTATCATACTTTTTCAGTTTTAAGATGCATCAACACTTACCATCTTTCCATAGCTCTTGTACAAATGGACTGGAGGAGTTATTCAGCAATGCAGTCACATTGTCATTAAGGGGGTCCATGTTCTTGGTCAGCCAAGCAGTGGCATTATAATCAACCTAATGAAGAACATCCAATCACTCGACTCATATCAAGTATACTTACAGAACATCATAATGGATACTTTCAAAATTTAACACCTCTTCAATTTCTTATTTATTGAAATTTGCAAAATGGCAGAAATTAAATTGCTTGTACATTCTAGATAAAGAGTATGATCTAGAGCAGATTCTGGAATTATTATTACTGATCCGCAATGGGAAATTTTTCTTTATGCCTTCCCCAGCTAGATCTATGTGGGTGAGAGAAACTTGGCTGTGAAGGGCAGCCACCCATAGCAACATCTAGGGAGCTGGGGGGCGGTCGAGGACCTTGCTCAAGGACCGATTGACGTACCGAGGCTGGGCTCAAACCAGCCACCTTCTGATCACAGGCAAAGAGGCTTAGCCCACCAAGCCACATGCTGCCCCCTGAATAAAGGTCTCTGTCTCATCTGTGGATAGCCAGTGTCTTCTTACCCTGCCAGCATAGTGGAGAATAGAGAACTCAGTCTTGTCCTTCAGCTGCTTTGGTTTGGCAAACTTGGTGTGGTTACCCTGTGTGTTAAAGAGCTTCTCCACAAATGAAACATCTGTGGCTTTAGGGAACCAACACTCCTCATCCAGTAGGGCAAGGATGCCTGGTGGATTATTCTGCAGGGATAAATTTCATCTGAAAACTACATGGATAGACAGTTCAGTCTGTTTATTGCATTAAGGATTATACTTGATGCCCATATGCACTGTGGAACCTAATACAAGTATAGGTGGTTTACATAAAGCACACCAATGTACATTATCAGTACACTGACAGGCAATGTACAATAAAAAGCAAGTACACTGACCGGTCTTTCAATCAACTCAATACAGGGCTGCAAGTCCAGGCCAAAGTCAATGAAGTTCCACTCGATTCCTTCCCTCTGATACTCTTCCTGCTCCAAGATGAACATGGTGTGATTGAACAGCTGCTGTAGCCTCTCATTAGTGTAGTTGATGCACAGCTGCTCAAAGGAATTGTCCTGTGGGAGACCACGCATGTAACCATGTGCTCAAATGGAAACACTGCTTTTCATCACAACAGCAAGTTGCACAATTGATGATGCTACAGGCTGCCGTTCCTTACCTCAAAGATCTCAAATCCAGCAATGTCCAAGATACCCAAGAAAGATGCCCCTTGGCGTTTCGTCTTATCGAGGGCCTTGTTGACACGTGTCAAAATCCAGCGGAAGAGTCGTTCATACATTGCCTTGGCAAGGGCCTCTACAGCGAAATCAGCCTGTCAAAAAAGCGAAGACACCCTGTTTATTCATCATTATGGATGTTAAAAATTTATATTTCTATTCATATTTCACCTAGATTATTAAGCAGTTCAGGCAAAATGCTCTGCTCAAGGTCACAACATCACAATTCCTCCTGCATTTGACTATAACCACTACGCTAAATTCAGTCTGCTATAGTTTGTAACAGAACATTTTACTTAGTGGTACAAAGCTAGACCCGTAATATTTGTTTTGGAGGATGTATAAGATGCTAGCTGAATAGCTGGATAGCTGCATTGCAGGTCCCATCTTTTCACTGTCATAGGTAATTAGTGGGCCATTACCTGTTCTTTTGTCTGTGCCTTCTGCACCACCTCTCGGCCTACTTTGATGCGTGGCGTGAGAATGGCCCGGGTAAAATCGGTCACATTGATGCCCTGAAGGTGGCACACTTTCTGGGCCGCTGGATGTAGATGAAATGGTTATTAGCAGAACCAGCCGATCTCCAAAAGAAATCTATTTCTATGTTAGCAACAGACTTAAGTGGCTCAGAATGCACAATTTGATTACGTGACCCAGTGTCCACCTGGGTCCCAGCAACAGTGTTTTTGTGTTAGGGTTAGGGATTTCTCTCACCTGTGTTATCTGGCATCGTTGCCTGTTCTTGATTCCTCTCTTTCTTGAATTCAATGTTCCCAAGTTGTAACACAGTAGACACCACCTTCAGGACACCTGAAGAGAAAGTAGGGATTTAAAGAAAACTTCATTAAGACAAAGGAACTTTCAAACATTCACAATGCAGAGTTCACAGATGTGATACAATTCACCAGTCTGCTCTTCCTCTGTGAAGCCCATGATGTTCATGGCCTCCATTGTCTCAAGGTACATCTCATCATCCTGCTGCCCTGGGATTTGTACATGTCCAGCAATTAGGAAGCGGTAGTTGTTGAAGTTCTCCAGCAGCAACTCCTCTGTAAAGAGAAATAGCAAATCACCAACAGAGGATCATTTTTATGAGGAAACGAGTTATGGCTCTTCATGGCTGCAAAGTCCAGTTCGTACCACGCAGCTTGTCTTTTGCTCCGGCCACCATGTAGTAGAAGATATGGAAGGACCTCTCAGTCTTAGCCTGCCGAATACAGCGGGACTTCTCCAACAGGTCTGCGGTGGTGACCATGTCAAGGAGGCCTTCTTCCTATGAGGCTTGTTGGCACCTTCAACTGTTCAGGATCGCTTTACTGATATATTATCCGGAAGCACACACCGTAGGCGTGTCTGCATGATCACAGCTGAACCACTGCTACCTTGAGCTTTGGACAGGCCAATAATTCTAACATAACCATGTGAGATGATGGTCTACTACAGTGTCACCCAACCTGGTCCTTGGGGACCCCCAGTCTATGTGGACTCTCTGGAGTGAACTGGGAGGGAGAAAAAACATGGGCTGTCTGTGGGTCCCTTAGGACCAGGTTGGGAAACACTGGTCTACTACATGTGAATAAAGAAATAGCTTAAGCCCTAACTGCCTGCTTTCTTGTCAGGATACACGTCTCGATGTTGGCTCCCACAATGTAGCCTGTCACATCAAAGTTAATGCGGATAAACTTGCCCTGTGGGGAGATAACATTAAATGGATATGAATGCTGATAGGCTTGCAATCCTGACAATTAATGCAGTACAATATGACATATTATTTAACAGCAATATTAAATGTTTTATTATATATTATTATCTAATGCTTATTTTACTCATAAACATAATAATTAACATAATAGAAAAGGATTATAACAGCACAAAAGCTGAGAGAGAACATATATGCTCACGAATCGAGAGGAGTTGTCATTCTTGATGGTCTTAGCGTTTCCAAAGGCTTCCAGAATAGGGTTGGCCTGCAAAAGCTGCTTCTCCAGCTCCCCCTAAAGCATCCATGCAAGAAGTTAATGACCAGTCTGCACCCACACAGACAATGGCTGAACTCACACTGGCCTCAGCGAGCACTGCAGGGGTCTGAATCAAGAAGCTCCCACATGTTCATAAAGAAAAACGAGAGGAAGAGGAGGAGCTCATTAAAAGGCAACATGCAGAGGTCGTTGATGAAAATACCAACTTATGGGAGAGGTCATGGGAATAGATTAGGGGAGAAGGAAACAAATCTTTAACGAACATGACAGTGGTACCTTTCACCTGTGCATGTTAATCCAATAAGTACAACTCCAATAAGTACAATTTTACATCCTACAAAGGTCTGATCGTACTTCAACAAATTTGGCTCAGTTAAATATCTTTTGGTAGGTTTGACAATAAAAATAAGCCTAGAAACTACTCATCCTCTAAAAAGAATATTTGTGTGTCATTGTGCAAGATCTGTAAGAAACTGAGAGGCATTAAGATACCAAGACACTCTAAGCAGTCCTGATCCCTGGGATCAAAGGCAGGAAGCCAGTTGACCGATGGGGCCTGGAGGAGGGAAACTATCCAGCCAAGGCATTTTGATAAGCTTGATGCTTGCATGTCATTCTCAGAAATAAGCCTCCTAATTGTATTTATAGAGTAATGCAGCAAGTCAATATCCTCTATGCTTGTTTAAACACTTCTGTCTCAATTGCTTACAAACAAAACACAAGTCTGTGTGAATAAATTTAGATTGTTTCATTGCATGATACGGCTTATTGTTTCTGCGGACACTCTGATATTCTATAAGTAATGTTTTACAAAATTGTGTGTATATGTCGATCTGCTTTAAAGGTATGTATAGGAAGAGAAGAAGCAGATAGCTACCAGGAAATTCAGCGTTGAGGATGAATTCACATCCCTGACTGCTGCAGCAGCTAGAGAGACAGGAACACAGTGGGGAAGCAGAGAGAAATGCAAGCAGACAGGAAACCAGGAGGAGTAATGAAAGGCATACCGTACACGGACACATCGTGGAAACCAAAGGCTGCGTTAAAGGTTTACAATCGTGTGACCACTACTTTACAGCCCTCCTGAGGTCAGGGCCTGGGCGTGAGAAAATAGCAAAAATGGATTTCAATGCCTTGATGCGGACGGGTGCAATCTGTTGCTCCGTGCCTCAGTGCTACATTAAGGAGTGTCCTTCAGGAGAGCTGCCTTTCGTGAACGAGTTCCACCTCAGCTACGAGTCAATGTGAACAAACTCTGAGACCTTCCACATGGTGACAAGAGTGGGTCAGAACTGCACACTGTGTGAAGTGCACTACGGCTGGCAAGGCCGACTCTACGAATGACTGGCGAGTGGGTAAGGGTAAGAAAGGAGTAGTCTGTGATAGGAAACGTCCATTGTCGAGGAGGAAAGGAGATGGGCATGCTCACACTGTGCTCAAAGTTCTGTGATGGACCTTTTCACTATCGGAATCAAGCTCTGACAGTGAAAGGGTTTAGAACATAAAACAGAATACACTCTCAGATGGGGGTAACAGTTTTACATCATATATCACTGTAAATTAAAAAATCTGAATAATGGCATGACACTGACATCACTGAAGCTGCGCTAATCGACACTGCTCGCCGAATATGAGAGTGGCTGGACATGATATCAGAGCTCAGGAATGAAAACCGCAGGTTCTCACATCAGGTCTGTTTTTGGTAATGTGTCATGTACGAACGTTCACAAGAGTGTCACTGCACACAATGCTGCTGCACTATTTTATTTTGGTGAGACATTGTAGCATGCAATTCTGAAAAACTATTTGGAAAAACACACGCAAAAAAAAAAAGAAAAGAAAAAACTAGGCATTCTGTTTTTACTCACGTAGGCATATAGTGATCCTCCTTGTGGCTATTTGGAGGAAATTATGGTAGGAGTTAACCTTAGAAGATTTTCCTGAGCATCAGGTAGGGTTCCCCTCTTGGATAAGGGGCATTTTTTCAAATGGCATTAGGGAAATGACGGTGATTCAAATCCGGCAGAGCACTGCCATCAAGTTTTGCTTATATCAGATTTTCATAGTTAGCAACACTTTCATGAGCTGTAGTAAGGTTGAAAATCGTATGTTGCACTTAACTGAATTGAGTTATGGAGGTGATTTTCCTGCTATTTATGAAGAATGCATAAATGTACTATTTTATTACAATGAATGCTTTAATTCATACAGATTCTCACAATAACATTTCTAACCTCTTCATATACATGAAAAATATGAGTTTGTTAAGGCAGTCCTAATTACTAAATTATATGCATTTCATCGCTCTATAGCGCCCTCCCAAAAGGCCAAGGACAAAGAAGGTACTACTCACAACGCTGGCATCCTTCTTCCCCTTGTGAGAAGAGGCCACTGTGGCCAGGTACTGGATGACCTTCTTGGTGTTTTCGGTCTTTCCAGCCCCAGACTCCCCTCTGTGGGTTGGTAGGAGAGAAGGATGAGGAATGTATTTCAGGCCACCTTAGTGCTACAAGAGGTCAGTTTATTCAGCATGCGGATTCTGCTTTCATCTCTGACTGCAATGAAACAGATACTCGCCCCACTCTCCAGAATCATTGAGTATCCATTGCTGTGCATGCATCAGACAGGATTTATTACTTAAATTAAGTGTGCCGTCACTGCATTTCACCAAGACTGCTGTAACCCATGGACAGTTAATTGTGACACTACGACCTTCACATCTCTTCTTGCACATTACATGTTCCTTTTATCTCTAATACACCAGACAAAGTGACGAGGGGCTCCAGCCATTCTGCAAACCCTAACAACTCCATAAAAGGCAAAACATGTCTAATTCAGCAGGCCCCGTAATGGACTTGTTTAGCAGACACTGGAATCCAGCACGTCCTGTTGTAAAGCCCTCCCTCCACCATATCTGAACCATTTGATTCCTGTGGCACAGAAGCCTTCACGGGAGCACTATGAATAAAAAAATCTCAGACATTAAATGTGTCACCAAACATAATCCACCCCTATGAAACCACAAAGGTCCACTCGTGCTGTTTGTAGATGTTTTTCCAAAGTACAACATGTCCAGGGTACAATGTGTCCAAAGTATGTTTTATTTCAAGTTATTATTATCACAAAACTGAATTATATGTATCTCCCAGTGTAAAGATATTTGTGCAACTGCATCTGCCAAGTGAGGCAGTAATTAGCATAATTCATATCATTCGTTATCCAGTCCTTGCACTAGTGATTTTAATGGCATTTACTTTCATTGCAGTATGTCCACCATGAGAAACCTCCTCATTAACTGTCCCGGAAATGTCTGTGTCTCTGCTGGAAATTCCTCTTCATTTAATTTTATCTATGACTGACCAGTGGCGTCAGAAAGAGTTTAACGGGGCGGGGGGTGATTTGCCCTGGAGGGGCATTAGGCACACATGCAAGAAACATTTTAAAATTATTTTTAAATAATAAAAATAATAAACACTGTTTAGGGTGCAGTTTCACAACTAAAAATAATTTATAAATAAAAATGTAAGTGATCCATATGATAAAATGATTTTGTTTGATATAGAAGTACGATCTTGGTTACGTATGTGTTTCATACTTACTCTGCATGTGCAGCAAATTGACCTCAGTAACACACAGGTTCATAATGCAGGATGGGCCTAAGAAACTCGCTCTTAATTCGTCATGTTTCATCTGCATCATAATAGAAACGCGAAAATAGCAAAAGGTGGTGCTATGAACGGTTATCGCAAGACCCAAAAATACCCCAATGGGCTTTTTTTCCAGTATCATTCTGCCCTAAAGAGATATTAGTTCATTTGACATTACCGGGGATGTGGTGATAGCTTTGGGGTGCCCTTTTTCTTGGTTTGTAACACATATCCGCCTGACTTTCTTTCTGAACTGAACAATGAATTTATATATTTAGACTGAAGCTTCACGGAGAAAAAAACGTGATTTTATAGGCTGAGGAGTAAGAGTGACAGGATGGGGGGGGGGGGGGGCTACACTTCACCTCATCTCCCCATTTTCTACGCCCCTGCAAGTCAGATTTAAAAAAAGTACACAAAAACTTTCATGATTTAGATCTGCTGCATGTCTTCAGTGTGGCAAGCAAGGTGTCTCAGTCAAGGGACACAGCATCAGTGACGGAAACAAGGAGGCTACTCCACCCTGACGCTTCACTTTGAAGACATCTTGTATTCAGGCCAGTGAGACAATAAATCATTTTATTTCTGCTGCCAAAGTTCTACATTCACAGTATCTCAGGATCTCTCTATCAGAGCTGTCCTCTGACTCCATCATTCGTGTCCGTTTTTAAAACACACTCTCCCCACTGCCATTAGTGGACGTATATTTGGGACAGACAGATATGTCCCTCTGCATTGCAATTCAAACACATTTCAACAGTGTTCTCTGGCTCTCCGGTAACACCATGCATTACAAATTTTACACAGAAAAAAGGTTCACTGCAGTGCAGTCCCACTACAGTTAATGATGTTTAAGCAATTTCAAGCAATGAATACCTGTAAGTAAGATCTAGCTCCAGATGAGCAATGTTGTGAATGATTTGCAATGTCTGGTGCAGTCAGAGACGGCCACGTGAATTGCAATGTCCACTTTGTTTTCTCTTGAGAATGTGACCCAGTTTTGACAGGGTTAATCCCCTCTGATACCCGTCCTCCAGGAACCAGGAAGATTAAGCAGGAAATTTACAGCAAGGTCTGCACAGCAGGACCACAGACACACAGCATGCAAATAGAAAGCCGAGATGGGATCAGGAAAGGCCGTATCTCCGGATCAGCCAGCCCAGAACAGAGAAGGCTTGGGGCACTGTGCTGGGTGAGCCCCACCCGTCTCCCAGCATGGACACGGACACAGACAGGAAAGGTGGGTCTGCAAACTGACGTGTGGGTGCTTCAGCCTTAAAAACACAGTTGGAGGTCTGCTCTCTGGGAGGCCGAAAGGCTGCAATATTGGGTCTCAGGGATGTGGCTAAGGTCTGTCCATGCCGGGGGTGGGGGGTCGTGGCTGGGAGATTTCTGTGACTTGACAAGTCTCTGCCCAGCTTGGTTAATTTTATCCTCAACAGGCTTTCTCAGAGTACCCTGGCAGAAACCCAGAAATGCTGCTGAGGTCTGTGTTCTGAAGGATCCAGCTCATTTACCACAACTGGCCGCTTGTCAAGGAACGGGACAGGCTGGGCAATTTGAGAAGAAAATATATTTAAAGGAATCCTTGATATGCCATGTGAGAGGTGCTCCATTTTATTGTGATGTGCCTATTCTAGTGTGATACAATTAGGGGGGCATTTTTCTTGGTTTGCAACACATATCCGCCTGACTGTCTTTCTCTTTTTCTGAACTAAGCAATGAATTAATATGCTTAGACGACAACGACCCCTAACTCGCTAATCGGTGTCACTTAAAGGCTCATGATTTTAGCAATATAGCTTGCCTCATTGACAGCACTAAGCGTTAGAATAAGCACACCCAAAGACCAAATCAAATCAGTGGTATTAATCCCAAACAAAGCTGATCTGGTATAGAGTCCGGATACAGGGCATGTTTCCTGTGAGTGGGCTGTTTCTGAAGAGAGCTGACCCTCAGGAGTGATATGAACTTTTCCCACTGCGGATAAAATGGGAAATACCCATCAAACTTCCTGCCCTGTAAATACCATAAAATTAGGAAAATATGTTTTCCAGACAGCGAATTCCCAGCATGATGCCTGTAAACATACATTGGTAGTGCGACTGCTTGGCTTGCAGTGTCTTCCTACAGCTTTGACACAAACATTATTTGGGCCTCTCTGTGCTAATCAGCCACTTGTCCAGTTTACAGGATTAGTTTTGATGTTGAGGCGGGTGATGAGGCTTTGCAGCTTAACAGTGTATGAACAGCATTTACTTACGTGCACAGGATAGACTGGTCCTCACGATCTGTGAAACAAAGCGATTCATACATCATGTCAGACATGTCTTCAATGACTTTGAAGTTTTATTCTAAATCTTTATATTTTAATCTATTAAAGGCCAAGTGCTTTGAACTAATCATGTTTGCATATGTTTAGGAATGCCATGGCGCGAGAAAACCTGCACTGAAGACTAATATGATTTGTAACTGGGTCAAGGAGCAGAATTACCCATATTCATTTTTCTTCCAAATATCTAATATGAAAGTCTATGAAGAAAATGAAGTTGTTCCATTTATGGGAATTTCTGCAGCGAATTGCCCATCTTTTAACCACTTATCTTGATTAGAGTTACCATGGGGCCTGGAGCCCATTCCAAGCAGCAATGGACAATCCATCGCAGGACACAAGCAATCATACACTGCAATTTAGAGATTATGATAAGCCTAACTGCACATATTAGAATGAAGGGGGAAACCTGCACAACACAGAGAGAATATTCAGACTGCACACACCCACCGAAGAATATCATGGCACAGTAATGTCGGTAAAGTCAGATTCTCAGGCATGACAATAAGTAACTGCCATCACGCTGTGGCCCTTGGTCAGAAAGGTTATCTATCCCTGGAAGTTGTATATTAACAACACAGTCAGTAAATAAATCAAGAAATCCAAAGCACAGCATCAACGGAACATTCTGCTACACCAGGTGGACACCTAAGCCAGTACATTATCGTACAGCCTGGAACTGTGCTCTGTAAACATTGAAGGTGCTGTTCCTTATTATGGACGTGACTTGTCTAGTCTTGCTTCCAAACAGCAAATGCCTCCTGTTCCTTCCAAATTAAGGCAGAAATCAGGGCATTCGAGAGCTCTAAGAGGGAAGCAACATCTAGTGGACATTTTGGTTCTAACAATCCAAAAGGCAGAATTGACATCGGACTGAACAATGTAGCCTACTACATGTACCACTGTTCTAAAAAAAGAAGTTATCCTGCTATTGAATGTTATTCTCATGTCTAACCGGACACTTACTAATAAAACTTTACTTAAAATGAAATAATTTTACTTGAAATCTTTACTTAAGATTAAATAATCTTACTTGAAACAATACATGGGAATTGCAGCTATTTATTATTTTGCTTCAAAGGCAAACAGTCTGCAAAGACCTTGTAAAGGAATGTGATGGTCCCCAGAGGGAACACCAGATTGCTCACAGTCCACCCAAGATTTCATCGTAGATAACTGGACAAAGTTTACAGATTTGATGCAACATGCATCAGCTGGCAAAGTAAGTCTTGTCTGTGTACAAATCTGTCACATCTAGAAGGACAATATGGTAGGAAAGAATACAATCATTTAGTCTGTGCTGCCAGATTTTCATTCTAGCAGGAGCTTTGAAGTAAATTAGGTGCTAGCTAGCTAGCATTCAGCATTTCATAGTGCATCAGGGTATGTATAATTGTTCAAATGAAGCAAGAAAAACCGCTAGCTGTTTTACAACATCCCACACAGAGAGTACAGTACAGGAAGAAGCACTCAGCTACGCCCAGCAATCAAATTTTACACTGTTTGGTTGACCTGGAGAGCAATTTCCGCAATGTATGCATGCTGTTTACTTAGAGGGACACAGCTACACACTGTGGTAGTGCAGCATAAACAAGACGCTCCTTTCTGGACTTTAGACAGAAGCAGAAATACGATTGCCTTTAAAAAGCAATATTCTGATTCATGTGAGCTCAATGATGCTAAGGTATTCTGCAGGCATAACCAAACGCCTCCAGAATAGATAGCCATATAGTTAAAGGGGAGGTGTGAAGCTCTGTGGGTTAATCTATACTATGTCAACCACAGCACTGGTTAATTTGTGTAAGTCCAGTTTTATACAGATGTAACATGTTGTTCTTCATTCTCTTATAAAAGTGAAATATTAATATTAATATCATGTTATATAATAGCATATTCAGCATACAATCATAAGCTATCAGCACAAGCCCCTCTAAACATGTGTTTGTTATGCATGATGTAGATCCAGCACTATGGAGTTTTATTAGCATGGAAGGCTGTAGTAATCACACAGCTAAGATGCTGGATGACAAGTAGGTGAGGTCATTTCTGTTCTCATTTAGCTTCCTGACAGAATTTGAAAGGAGCCCAAATAACTTACAGCTTCTAACAACTTGAACAATGGTGAACATAAGCTTTCACAACACATAAAATTGTACATATCAGGTTCTAGCCGTTCCATTTCAGTTAGATGATGCAGATTAACAGAGGCCAAGGTTATAGATGATGTCATCACTTCAGAACAAAATGTTGGTTTATTTCAGGGGTTTGGACGGGGCTATGATACATGTGAAAACAGCAACATTGTGATATTTTTATTCTTTGCTGCCCAATGACTATGACCTGCTGATGAAGGAGGATGTTGAGTGACATCTGTGATATCCCCCACAATACCACAGAGAGAGACACGTAATCTTGTGTGCACACGCCTTGAGCATTACTCAGTGGGAGGGCTTTAAGCTCAGCACCAGGGACCCGTCAGACCGATTCCAACCTAACTTCCATCCAAATTTCATTCCTCGGGGAACACACTGAATTTGCCAGAAGTTTACAGTGAAGAACCAGACCATAACCTGAATAAAAAAAAAATGCTATGTTTCTGTTGAGAGGAATGATGCTGGAGGTTTGTAACAAATACTCCAGGGGTGCCGAATAAATGGCTCACCCTGCGCTTGGACCCCAAGCTTTACTTTCAACTGTAGCTGTACAAATGTCAAATAAATGATAATTTCGTTCAAAAAACAGTTACACTGGAGGCTTAATGAGCAGATGGTGTCACTTCCCACCACACTTGCTTGTACTGCACTCGCTAAGGGGGATGCTTCCAAACTTCAGTGCTCTCGAAACTCCTCGCAATAGCTACACATACCACCACCTTAACAGCGTAACGCAGTCACTTAGTGCAGTAGCTTTGAAACAGATGAGCCACAAAATCTTTGGGGCTGATAAAAATGAAACAGTGATGGATGTTTTGATAGACTCCTACAACAAGCCCTAAAAACCATCAAAGCTCTTCAGTTAAGAATACTTGCCACTTAAGTCAGCTATTACCATGTCTAAGGAGACATGACATATAAACAAACTCATGCATTATAAGGCTAGGGAAAGTTTAATTGGTTCAACTGTCACACTGCAGTTTTGAAACAGGACCTGCAATATCCTAAGGTTTTAATGCTTTAATCTTAACATTGTTTTCTTAATTTAAACTGACAGAACGTGTCCATAAGAGGTACAGCTGTCTGGCGAGGGTGTGCACACAGGTTACCTTGCATCATGTTCCTGTAGGCGTTATCGGTGATGGAATAGATGTGTGGTGGCACCTCATGACGTTTCTTTCCTTTGTAGATGTCGATGATCTTCTCGGAGTAAATGGGTAGCATCTTATATGGGTTCACCACAACACAGAACAAGCCCGAGTAGGTCTGGGAGCAGAAGAGAAACACCATCAATTGACACTTGCCCATGTGCACATTTGACGCAGCAGGCAGAGCGCCACATGTTACTGAATCGTTTGGCCTGTTGGGGGCTGAGGGAGACAGAGTGCTTGGAATATCTGACTGCTTTATTTACTACGAATTCAAACAGCTGTTAGCATCCAGACAGATAACACAGCATTCTGCCATGGGTTGATATTTAACTTCATTATGATGCATTTGTATTTAATGTCCTACTTCCTCTTTGAAATGGTTGACCAGCAGCTCATCGGGGAAGTGTAGGTTACTACCTGCTTGGTGAAACAATAGAGATTTACTTCTTAGCATGAATGATGCATGTGTCACCCTGTTTGGCAAGAGTGATGTTGATGAATACTTCCTATGGGCTTCACACAAACACTGAAAGAAATGCTGAGGATCATCAGTTGCCAGAAGTACTTCATTCAGAGTGGACAAAGGCGACCCTGACTAGGATAAGCGGCTAGAAGATGTATGGACAGATGGATGGATGGATGATGGATGGATGGAAAGATAATTTGAATTGATAGCTTGATCTTGTCTTGTGAATGAATAAAGCTTTACCATGTTTGACGAATAAATTTTAAATCTATTTTTTGAGAGATATCAATTGTATATTTTATATAGTAAATAGTTATATGCACTGAGTAAATGTTAAGCATGAGTTCATGTGATTGGCTCACACGCAGCCCTGAAGGCCTAGCCATGGTCCCCAGGAGCTCTGTCTCCCACAGCAATGCCTTATGGGAAATGTAGTGGGCGCAGCTGGCCCCTTTGGGTACTCACATAGATGAGCCCGGAGAAGTAACGCTCTCGCAGGTTATGTAGCACTGAGGCCTCATTCAGGCAGGTCAGCTCCGCCATGTCCTCCACCTTGCTGAACTTGGGTGGGTTCATCTTCTGGATGTCATCTTTGCTGATGGTCACCTTCTTGCCATTGTCCGCCAGTTCCACCAACACCTCATCGCCATGCTCCTCCTTGATGCTAGCGGCCTCAAAACCATGCTTTTCAGAGGGGATCCACACCAGCTTCTTGGCAGACCAGTCAGCCTGGGCTACGGGACTATTGATGAAGTCCTTGTCCAAAAAGAGGAACTTCTCATCCTCGCTCAAGACTTTTTTGGACATCTTGAAGTTAGCTTAGGAGCTGCCAAGAAACAAACAGTTCTTATTGGTACTGCATTTAGAACAAGTGGAAGTCAGTCAGTACAATGTCCGATTAGGAAAGGGTAAATATACAGTTAGGGTTTATTGTTTAAATAAATGTTAGCAATTTTAGTAAGAAATGATCAGACTGAATAAAAGAGTACAGAAAGTCTCTGTTACTAATGATTTGTCTGAAGATCATAAGTACATTTTTAAAGAGTCCAGCTGACTCCATTGATTTAGAAGACAGGGTTAAATTTCTATATTAAGCAGGCCCTTTGAAACTCCCCTATTCTCATAGACTGAGCCACCCTCCCCCGTACCCGCCAGCATGCACAAAGGCCACAGGGGAGAGAATCACAATCCCTAATTTAGCCTTGTGGACAGGACATGGGAAATGATACATGTCACAATACACGACCACGTAAAATACCATTTGCCTTTGAAAAACGGTCATATGAACCATGACCACATGTACAGCTCAGGAACACCACGGCTGTTAATATATAGTGGAATAATAATTGCAACAACAAGGGTAACAGCTACATTGTAACGTGGGGCTGTGGTAGTATGTGGTGATGACCATATAAGGGCACCTTCACTGCTTCACTGTGTCCTTTCTGAAGACCTAAACAGCAGAGCCAGCGAACGCCCAAACAAAGCCCTTATAGGGAATACTATGTCTGCAGCCAGGCTCACGGTTTATGCCAAAGCGATAACATAGAACTGGAGCTGTGAAGGCCGGCGGTAACGATCCTCAGTACGTATACATGTCTCCAACCACAACACATAAATATTCAGATGTTACGGCAGTACATATTTACTACATAAACTCCCTAAATGCTTCTGTAATGACAGGTGCACGTATACATTATCTTACCACATATAGATCTGTACGTGATGGATGGAATAAACTCTAAGGTGTATTTTTACATTAAAATGATGGCCATGGCACTCAGATGAGTACAAGTGAGCTTCTAGCCACATCACTGCCATTCCTGCTGTCCTCCTATACCATGAAAACCCTGTCATGTGACCACTCTACTGCACCTTCGAGCAGCACCTCTGATACAGAGCATTTTCCAACTGTGGATGTGCGAGTGCAGCAGCAAGCTACTTTTCCTACAGGCTTACTCCTCACTGGAGGAGGATTCAGGGCCCCAGCTGCACAGACCGGACCCCCAGATCATGTGTCTGATTGGCCCTTAGAGAAAGACCGCAAGAACGAAGTACGTCCATCCCTAAGTGCATTACTCCCCGATCTGGCACGGGACACAGAACCGCCCAGAGCCCTGTATACAAACAGCTTAACATTCAACACAACAAATCACGTTTGTTTGGCATTACAAAGTATAATGCTGACAATTTTATTACAAGGACAAGCTATCAAGAAAAGAAAGAGCCGTAAAAACACGCAAAGGATCTCAAAGATCACACAGCAGCTTATTTACTGAAATCACTTAGTGTCATCTCCCTTCCTGAACACTGTTTTAATTTGCTAAATATGTGTGGGGTTAGGGTTACGGTTGGGAATGCTGCTCTGCAAGGGGTACATTATGGGAAGAAATACTAATCAAAACCAGCCAATACAACTCCTTGGACCCTGTTAAATGGGTGGAGACCTCAACCCCCCCTAATGCTCAACCCAAAGTTATGTCCTTGCTGCTCCCCCCAAATCCCGACTGCGCAGGCTAGAAGCAGATGTCTGCATGCTGCTGACAGTGTGACGCTGAGCACAGCAGAGGGCCCATCTGCGTCTGGAGGACCAGTGGGGGTGAGATGAAGTCTGCTTCCGTCACTGAAGATGACAGTGAACATACAGCCCACCCCATAACCAAGAAACACAACCAAATAGGTACTAAATGTAAGGAACTGCTAAGCACATGTGGTATTATGCCTTTAAGTAAACCAGAGTTTACTTAACCACAGCTGTGCTTTGCATTAAATTCACAGGTTTCTGTTAGAAGCAGTGAATTTATCATCTTTTGACTGAGTAACTGACTAAGGAACTGACTGAGCAACTGACTGACAAGCATGAGAGAATGGCAAGTTGGGCCCTCAGGGGAACAGACATAATGCGAACTTAAATGTTTTATATCAAACTCCACTACAAGTAGGAAAGTGCTCTAATCGCAGGTTTGCCCATATTAACACATCTGCAGTAAAGCCTACAGGGAAGTTACAACTTCCTTAATAATAATAATAATAATAATAATAATAATAATAATATAAGCTGTATTCATTACACTTTTGCAAACTTAACTTTGAGCTACTGAGTGCTTTAAAATATGGTTTCATATGTCAACAGTGCAGATGTGCAACAGACCACAAGTCCACATTTGTACTTAAATTCATATTAACTACTAGCTTTTGGGCACTTATGGCATCATACAGGCCCAGGGCATTCTAGAGAATGGTTAACTGCCTAAGGAATTGGACAGTTTAACATTAATGGTTTTCCTTTATGCTAAACTGTACATGAACAATCAGAAGCTCTAAATCATATGACCTGCTGGGGTACAGCCATGACATCATGTTCTCAAGAAGCCTTTATCACTCTCCTCCTCTCTCCCTCTTAAAGTATTTCTTAATTTTTTTCCCAAACAGGTAAAAATTTTGAGTTGATGTAGAAACTGCATGAAAATATACAACTTAAATGCGACCGGGGCACTTAAACATAATCACAGATTAACGACTACAGCAAGGCAGATTGTCATGGTAGTTTTATAAGTGAAACATTTCCAAATTCTCAAATGACTGTGAAACGTATAAGCACACTGGAGAATGCCTGTCCTGCATAGAAACAGAAATCACTGACTGTCATGTACAGAAATTGCTGTAGGGTATAAAATACCAATCCTTTTCAAAAGAGCATCTCGAAACGTCTCCAACAGTTGCTGCAGTTTATGGTGCAATTCAGAAAATTGAATTTTCTTTTTTGATTACTTGCTGACCCCATTTTCAATTGATCCAAAGTGAAGAGATGTAAATCTGTGTAGCTTTTTTGATGTGGTGGTATCTCAATCACTGTTGCATTTTTACATGCAAACTCAACTAATAGGTTTAATCAGTAAAAATACAACTTCACAAAGAACCCAAGGCCCCAGGTGACTCTTAAAAACCATGTTTGGAGAACAGGAAATCCTTCGGCTGGATTTAATTCACGAATTCTTTCTTCTCTATTACGAATTGACTTCCTCTAATTCCTATGCCATCATTTAAAGCAATAAATGAAACATTCTTTGGGAACCTGAATCCCATTTCTTTAATATGAAATGCTTTTTTCTCCTACAAGTAAACTTTTATAATCCATAGTGTTCGACTTGAACTGCTCACTGAGACATACAGTTGGAGAAAATTGTTTCCAAGATGAACTCAACACATGTCAATAAAAATAAGATGAGTATTTTCTGGCAGAAAATAAAATATTACACATAATAATCGTAGTATAAGAAGGTAGTGGAGGCATCAGCATTGGTTTCAGAGGGTCACCCTTAAGTTCTCGCTTCTCTAGACGTTACGACACGGCCCCTCGTACAATATGCTCGTATTTATTGCTGCAGAAACTCAAAGATGCCCTGAACTCTTGCTATTAGACAAAAAGTATGTTTGCCTCACTTGCACCATGTAGATGTGCAGAGGACAGGCACTGTGTATGAAAAATTTCAGACAATTATAAATAATAAAATATGTAACATGAATCTTTTCTGAAAATGCTTTTCATAGAGCCAGGAGAACATTAATATTTCTGTCTCCTTTATATTCCAGATGTCAATCAGCAAAACTTTCATATATTTTTTATACTTAACACCCCTCTGCAGTACAACATTTTGGCATAAAGCACCAGTGAAATATGTCAGGGAACGATACTCACAAGCTGACAGATGATTTTCACCTGGAGGCTGAAATCTGAAGAGTACTCCACAGAGGGACTGTCCAAATTATCCTGACCGGGGCTCACTAGAGTATTTAAACAAAACCGCCCTATCGAGGGAGGAGCGCCCTGGCCCGGATCCTCCTTCCTTCTTTACTCCTCTATTGCGTTTCCAGCATTTGTCTTATTGTCAAATGCTTTCCTGGGCGAATACTGCTGTGTGCGAACGGCGTGCCGATCTTTCAGACCCGCCACACGCAGTTGTGTGCTTACTGTACGCAGGTATGTCAGACAAGCCAGACGCTGGTCTGCGGTCACCGTGCGCTGATGCTTTACGGGCGCCCGGCGTATTACTATCAATATGACACCCGCCCCTGGGCGTTCTGGCACCCTAGGCGAGATTCTGCTGAGATTCGTATTAAAAACACGTCAATAGCACAGGATACCTGGTTGCTAACTAACTGGCTGTTTAACAAGAAAAGTAGTTAAATATTAAAACTAGTGTAAATAACTGTGATGTCCCTGAATGCAACCAATGGTATTTCTTCTGATTGTCTCGCTAGATAGCCAAACGCCGCCGTAGTCGATCGCCTGTGTCGCCTATAGGGCGGGCCGGCATTGATGACACAAACAGCATTCCGTCACTAAAATATTGATCTTTTCTATGAATATTGATCTGACATGCAGTGGTCTCCTAAAAAAATACACCCATCCAGCTGTTTTGCGTCTATAGAGTTATGTTTGGATCGAGTACTTTAAATTACGTTTTACTTGTATATCATATTCGTTCCGTTTCTAACCTCTAAATTATTGCGCAAAAGCTGCATCTGTTTTGCAGTACGTAAACTGTGGCTGCTATGGTTCCTGATTCCTTTTAAACTAACACACAATTTCACCTCTATTAATTTCAGCTTTGGCCATTTTCGGTAGCCTACTCAAAGACACAAAATCTGAGTTTAGAAACTTGTGAGTGACAGCAGACTGTTTTTAAGACTGTCACATTCTACCAGTGGCAAAGGTATGATTCTTAATTGTTTGGTAGCCTAATTGCACACCTGGCAAAACGATATCAAGTCGATAATACAGAGCCACAGTGCACCGGAGTCGCAGTTACCCTTCCTGCCATCTCCCAACCCCAATAAGGCAGACGTACTTCTGTCACTGGAGGAATCCCTTCTTCCGTCACACAGGTGTTTCCCCTGAATTGTCTGTGATCTCGGTGTGGGCCCCCAACCATCACACACATCACATTCTTGTATATCCCGACCCTCTCATCCACCCTTGCCACCCTACCATCTCAGATGGAACTTTCTTTAAAAGGAAAGCACATCATCTGATCAGTAAATCACATGTGGCCTGGCTTTTCCAGGACCAGAGATAGCTAGGTATGCAGAAGAGAGCGATGCGTGTTGCCAACTGAGGGAACGCAAGTGGCTGGAAGTCACAGCATAGCTTCTGGTCATCATCAAAGAGGAGGATGGTGCAGAGCAAGGGGCTGGGAGACTGAGAACCTGGGAATGGATGGCAGTAGGAGGGGGACACAGGGGGCCCCGCCGGGCCGAGGTGCCATATAAGGATAGGGGGGTCTGTGAGGAATCTCAGCAGTGCTCGGTGTTTGAAAGTACAGCACGAGCAGCTCCGGCCACTGACTAAATATGGTGTAGCAGCGATGGCACCACTAACACAAACATTGCAGCTTGCATGGAAACAGCTTTAGATTATTTACTGTCTAACATCACTACTATGCCGATTCTGTGGTCTTGTCCAGTAAGCTGAAAACAAATTGAGAAGTGAGGGAAGACCCATTACAGTTTAAAGCGCTTGTTTCTTCTATAAGCACTGAAAGGTGGGCCTTTAACTGTGGACATTTCAGCTTTGTTGTCATAATTTAAAGGCAACTAACATAGCACTTATCGATAGTTTGATGTTCACACAAGATAAAATGCAGGATGTTCATGGTGAGGTGCTTGTCAATGAAGACCTAAAATCTGAAGGAAAGCAAAAGTTTAAGAAAAGAGAATTTTATCAGGGTTCTACACTATATTGTGGTGAATGGAAAAACCTCAGTGTGCCAAGTATGGAATACCATCCATTCCACTGCTGCCTGGACACAGCCCATCTTCCTGGAGTTTTTCTCACTCCTAAGCCCTCTGCGAAATATAACCCTCCTCATGGGGAGTAGCAAAGTTGTGTGAGTCAGTATTTCTGCAGTATAGTTATTATCTGGGGCCCAGTCAGATGAACGATGTTTTCTGCCATGCTTGGGGCAGACCTACATAAAGTGGATTCTCTCCTCACACGAATATCGAGACTGCTGGTGCCAGCCTTTAAAAACCGACAGACTGACCTGGAAAGCATATTGTTCATCTGCGTCTCATCTTCTCCAGAGGTGGCCGATCTTATCCAGAAAGAGCTATTGTGTGTGTGGGTTTTCACTGCAACTCCCTAGTTAGATTACTAATTTAGAGAACTAATCGGCTGAAGAGTCCTCATACCTGGGTTTGTACAGCTGACCTACAGGTTATCCCAAAAACCTGCATACACACTGGCCCTTTGCAGATAACATTTGCCACCCCTGATCTAATCCAATATTTCCCACATGCAAAAAAATCTTCTGTCCTTCTTCCATAACTGTTTTAACACTACAAGGCCATTGTGTTAACTCTGTATAGGCGGACATACACACAAATAAATGCTTTAAATAGACGGTGAACTATTAAATCTAAGTGTTTTAATGCAACGGAAACTGCATTAGCTATACTTCTTTCAGTTAACAGGGGCCTTAAGTTTCAAGGGAACTGAAAATTTTTCATCCAGATAAGAATGTTAAGTTCCCTTTTATGGTGTGGAAGGAAATGACATCGAGAGAGGCTGCCTGTGGCTGAGGCTGGCTGGTGCGTCCTGCACTGGGCCTGGCCCACTGGGACATTTTTCCGATGCCCCAGCTTTGTTGTGCACTTCCAAGAAACCCAGGGAAAGGGATTCCTCATTAAATATTGCAGAATCACTGGCTGGCATTTAGCTTTCCAGCCATACATCCATAGTAAGATGAAAGTTCAAAAGATTGCATTATAATGCACTTAAATGACTGACCTCAGATAGAACCAGTCCCCTATAAGGCCAAAAAATGAACAAATTATCTTCTATTGGTACCGCTTTTTCAAAATGAACAGCCCATTATTTTGACCTAAAGCTTTAGAACAATTTACTCTGGAAATAGTTGACGTTCTGTATGAATGTGCCTGTGATGCTGTGCACTTTGCCAGCCTGAAGAGCCTGCAGGTCCTGCAGCAGCCACACAGAACCTCAGGCAGTTCTGGGTAATATTCCAGAGGTGTTGATTTGGCGAAGTGGCAACACAGACGACAAATTCCCTTATACAGTCAGCAGTAGTGCTCGGTTCTGCAATGTCATTCCAGGCTAAAGATCTGAGTACAAAACACTAAACCATATTCCTCGTAAAAAACCATCTAGTGTCCATATAAGTGAAAAGCTGTCACCTTGTATATACAGTGACATGTTTCATCAAATTTCTCCCTTTTCAAAAGTTGCTATTGAGTTCAGGTATTAACTGTCATCTTATTGAATATTTCAATAATTCATTTAAAATCTGGTTATTAGTGAAACTTATTTAAACAAAGGTCACATGTGAATTCAAACATCAAAAGACATTAGCAAAAGCAGGAATATGTGGCATGTCACCCCCTTAACAGAATCGCAAACCCAAACCATGTGTGGCAAGTTGGTCAACATAGTGCCTGACTTCCACATAAAGAAAACACATTTTAGCATTAGCTTCAGGCAGTCCAACCTGCAGATGCCCTCAACTGGGCGCAATTTTCAATATGGTTTAAAAAATATTCTTCTCCACGACTTTAGACCTCATTCTGGTTTATTATTTCTCTACTACTTCTACAGCTACAATAAAAATAGGCCACATTTTGAACTTCATTCTATGTTTCCTAGACCATTCCACGCCTGAGATTTAAATTATTCAACTAAATGAAAACACTGACTACATAATAACTAGCAGTTTACATGCTGCTGCCATCATGTGGTGTGACGCAAAACAGCAGCCAAAAATATACCCTACAATACCTGCTTTGCAGATCTTTTCATTAAATCAACATTTCTTTTATTGAGTATTCCTTTTATTTTATTGAAAGTTTAAAATTTCTGTGAGAGAAAATGAAAAATGGTTTATGAAGACATTAATAAGAGATTTCAAGATGTTCACCATTGTGTGCTTGGGTAAGATAGGCGCCATGACAAAACATTAAGCTATCACCAGGCTGAGTTTTAAAATACTAATATGTGTATACAATCATTAAGATAAGGGTGATAAATTGATAGAAGATGTTAGAAAAAAATAGTTAGAAAAATGCCTGACATGAAAAAATGGTCTAGACATGAATTTAGTTTTGCACTCTCGGTTGTCAAACTGTCCATCCATCCATCCATTTTCTGACGCTTATCCAGGGTCGGGTCACGGGGGGAGCAGTCTAAGCAGGGATTGTCAAAATGTGTCCATAAGAAATCCATAAATAGTACAGAACTTCTTCATAGTCAGTTATGATCAAACTGAAATTTGGAAAAATATTATTCTCTCTCCTTCCTTCCGCTCGGGGCCGTCTGTCCTCAGGCTCCAAGATTGTGACAAGGCCCAGATATCCGGCTTGCGTGCAGAGAGAGGACCTGTGGATCAGCCTGATTCAGTCAGTCATCAGCCCCACTGCTGGTGCTGGTCAGCATCACAAATGAGTCACTAATATTTACCATTATATTTGTCAAGCCTGACTGAACACAGACTGATTCAGACCCATGTATACGAATTTTTAAAAAAGACTGAATTTTTCCCCATTACTACCATATAGGGGTTATCACTTTTTAAAATTCTGTTAATTTTCTTTTTTCACAATAGGCTTAGGAAACGGTCCAAATGTAAAATTTGAATGCCTTTACATGAATGCTCCAGGGGTAAATGGCTAACCAAAAGAATTCCTAAGTACCAGTTCTCAAGGGAAATAGCTAGAAATTCTGGGCCCCTTAAAAAAAATAATAAAATGTCACCTTGGCCCCTCCGTTAGGGCCCTTATAAAGTGCTGGGCCCTTCTGGCACCCTTGCCTGTATACTTTCTTGTGCAAATGGCAAATAAAGTATCCTTACAAAGTATTAGAAAGACACCAGAAAAAATAGGAATTGGTCACTGAATCGTTTATTAAACTGATGCAACAGGACAAAAAAAAAAAATACAAATAAATATCTTCATAGTGTGTAAAATATAAAAAAGCTGTAAGACAAGTAGTACACAGTAGTACTCTCTTGGCAAACACTGCAGGTTACACCCTAACGACTGCAGTTTCAGTCACAGTCAAGCAGGACTTATAGCCCACTGATGGGACTGTCGGGGTGAGGGCGGTGGAGGAAAATCAGAGCCAGCTTACGCTCGTAACTGTAACTGCAGAAAAAGGCTGTCATCTGTATCCTCCCTGAAGGACAAAGGGCTCTGTGGCACTCTTTCCGGCTGGATGCATTTCTGGGACACCTAGTGGCAGAAGAATGTAATAATCCAAAACAGCCATCAATCTTGCAATGGCAAAATCTATGGAGGGTCATGGGGATGACACAAAAGATCTCAAAATGAAAGTACAGTGCCTTGGAAAGCATGATTTACTAGGAAAATTCACAGACGCAGCATGGACACCAGAGCTTTTAACTGAAGCCTGACTATCGCTTTTCCCAGAAGTATTTGGTTGTGATGAAAATAGCAGCTCCATTGTATGTTTAAGCAGCCGGAAGATTTTAATAGTATCGTTCCAAACAAACAGTTCTTTCATTGAAAGATTTAACGGATGTGATAAGGATTTCCTAAGTCTTATTAAAGTTAGCATTGGAAATTCCCAGTAATAGTTACAGTAGGGTTGCTATTTAAAATAAACGAAAAAACTGAATTTCTCACCAGTTCAAGTAAATGTTCTAAATGACTGAACACTGTAGGCTGGTTTAAAACAGAGATTCAGCAGAAATCAGCAGATTGTCAATCATATTATGGAAGGCATCCACTCTTCTCAAAAGTACTGCAGTTAAAGGGATGGTTACAGAAACTCTCTTTGATGTAAACATCTGACTAACAAAAAAGAGTGGAGGGCAGGGCTATGCAATTTCATCTATAATTCAACAGCAATTGGAAATGGCTTTGGTCACTCGGGTGCACAGTGAGGAGAGGTGAGCTGCAGGTGCTAGTTACATTCAAAACAGGAATCTGCCCGATAATTCCTGATGTGATTCACTTTTGGTATTAGCAGAATACCAGCTGGAGAGCATCAAAGCATGAGATGGAGCATGTGGAGGGATGTATGCTGGTGCAAAAATCAGTAACAGCTATAAAATGTTAAAGGATGTCAAAATCAAGTCTTAGAGGACAATGGTTTTGAGTAACAGTCTTTAAAAAATGGTCCTCTCCGAGTTAACAGGACAGACACTGATGCTGAATGCTGCACTTACTGTAGCTGGCCAGTGATATTTTCAGAAACTCATGTACATACAGGAGCTGAGAGAATTCTGATCCCCTGGTCAAGCAGATATTTCATACATCTACAAAGGGAGGACAATGGACTTTATCTACAGCCAGAGGCCTACACCCTGACAGGCTGCTCACCCGGCCTCCCGGCTTCACCATCAGGACGGATGTTGCGGTCCCTTGGCTCAGGCGCACAGGAGCTCTTCAGGAACACCTTACCCCCCTTCTCTCCGCTACTCAGAAAGTGCGACAGCAAGCCGTACAGGAGAGGCCTGGAGAGAAGAACAGTGTCTTTGCGTCAGGAACACAAGAGACTGTCAGCTAGTCACAAGCTGGTGACATCTGATAACATGGCATCGATTTGAAAGGGTTCCCTTTATCTTGAGAAGTACACTGAACCCAAAATTACCTAACCAGTGACCAACATTGATTTCTTACAATCACCCAATACAGTTTTAAGTGTTGAGTTAAAGGATTACTGATTTAAAGGTTGTTATTCCATCCCAAGACTGTAACATAATATATATTATTTTTTGCAATAGCCTAAACTTTTTTCACAAATGGACTTAACAGAATGTGTTGTCAAAAGGTTTTCGTATGATACTTGGATTTATATTCCTTAATGTCTTGACTTCGGTATTTAAATCTGGAGAAAACCTAAAAACATAAACGGGAAAGTTAAAGATAATACACTCACACGCTGGAGACGCTGGCATCTTCCACCACGTTCAGCTCATTGGCTATGAACTGCCTGTCCAGGGGCACCTCCGGCTGGCCAGACTCTGTGCAGAGTACAGCCACAGCCATGCATATACACAACAACATATTTTATTATTTATATATTATAACATAATAAATATATATTGTAAAGCGTTTAAACGTGACCGTTCCATTGTTTCAAAGTACCCCTGGCGACGACCTCGTAGTATTTTCAGATCTGAACGGCCACGGTGACCGCCTCATAAAACCCGAAAGATACATACGGATTGCAAGGCTTTGACAACGCATGCAAAGCGCGCAACTGCAGGGCAGTGAAAGTCGCCCCGTTGCGGCCGCTGAGAGGCGCCCTCACCCGCGGTCAGCACGGACGCCGTGTAGCGGTACTTGTTGAACTCCAGGTACTCCCGGATCAGCTCGTTTATCAGCAGGTTTTCCCGGGGCAGCGGCGGTCGCGGTTCCGACTTGTCGTCCAGGGCGTTGAACACCTCCGCCCGAATCCGAGCCTTCAGCTGGGCCAGGGCTCCCCGAGACTCCAGCGCCTCTCTGAGAGCTACCGAACAGCGAAAACAGGGAGGCCATCTGTGAGGGTTAACCTTTATCACCCTCTACACATCGCAGGTTATCATATAAAACTGCATATATAACAAGATTATTACAATTCATAATAAATAAACCATGGGGAGTTACCGCACTTCAGCTCCGCGACGGTCGCCATAGTGACGCTGTCTAACTTCCGAGGTTAAAGGTCGATCCTCCCCCGATAATCCCACCAAGGTCCTGCCCCCTCCCGGGTTATTTCAAACGGCAATACGCCTGCAGTTCATGTCGTTTTTAGGAATTAGTTTGTCAGGGGTGTCATCCCACGTTATTTAAGGGCATAATCACAACACGCTGCAATTTGCAGTTTTCTTGCGAGTCAGGAAAAACGCTGAAGACTTCATTTCACCCTCATTATGCAAACCTAACAGGACGGAGCGCACATCTGTAGGTGACTCTTAATCATTTAAAGGTGTGAAAAGTAGATATTTTGCAGCTGCTCCTCGAAGGTCTGCGAAAAGTAATGCGCGTATAGTGAAGTGTGCATATAGGTGTAATAGTGCTTTGGCAGCGGTTCGTTCGACTACTTTGCTTCTGAGTTTTTTAAAAGGGGTGCGTAGTATTACATTTCAGTACATTTTGACTAAAATAGAAAATATATCTAGCAAAGCGTTCAAACGTGACCGTTCCATTGTTTGTCGGCGCGTATTATATTGTCCACTAGATGGCGCTGTATGACGGTATTCATAACGAAATGAGCAGTACAAGTACTATATCAAACGGAGAACCCTGATTTACTCTATCTACAAAGTATCACCCGGAGATCCATTATAAAGTGGCTATGAATTTGAATTTGCACTTAGCCAGACTCTGCTTTGTAAAAAAGGATTTTATTAAAAAGTCGTGCATGTTTTCTTTTATTAAACGAACAGTACAGCTTCCATGCACTTATGTGAAAAACTTTAATTTTGTGAGTCATTATTTCTGGCACGTGCCACTTGACCTAATCAGAATACAAACCTCATTTTGATACATTACATAAAAAAACACGTTGTACTGTTTTGTACGCCAGAGTTGAGTTTTATATGGGGCATAATTGCTTGCTAGTAGAGAGACATAAAACGGCTTAACACTGGTTATTTACAGAGGCTAAGTTTGCTGTCAGCATTTTTGATCAGCTGAAGCCGTCTGGTGGTTCAGTGAGGGAGGCCAGCCAAGCAGGGGCTGTAGGAGGCCAGTTGGCACAGGATAAAGGCCCCGACCTGGAGTAAGCTAGCATGCTACAGAGGAGCCAGACTTCTAGTAAAAAATGGTTTTGTTTGTTTCCCCGAATGTATGGCCCTTTCATACCTGGGTGAAGTCGTTCAGAAGTAATCTGATTGGATTTTGGCTATAGGTCTGGATAAAAAAGGATTCTGATTGAACCATTATAGTGATTAAGTAGACGTCAGGCTACTTATTAAGCCTTTTCATACACTAAAGTAAAAAGGATTTTGTCCCCATAAAATAATCCCCCAAACAGCTGTCAATATCAAATAAAAATAATACATTTAATTTTCATTGTTTTTCTTCACTGTACAGTAATTACAAAGACAGTCATCAGATATGAATCAATGAAAAGTAGTTTCTAATGATTACATTCCTTATTATAGTTAACTATTGGACATTAAGTCTTTTCATAATTTAAAACATGTTCAAAACATTCACAATGCATTTGTGAATAATGTATATTTCATTTTATTTGTTGTTGATCAGATGAGGGGTTTGACTGTTTAAAAGAAATCGAAAACAGAAGGGGTACGTGCCTATTCTACCTGTTGTTGTTTATATACCTAGTAGCCTACCTTGTGTTATGCCGTCCCATTTAGAACACTGGTAATCTGGATTTGGTAATCTTGAAAAGTTTGTATCTGGATCAGGGTGATCCAGTCTTAGTGTTACCTTGAAAAACTGACGTAAAAGTAAGATGGATTACTTGATCCTGGATAGCAAAAGGTGGGATTTTTGAACACCTGGGCCCTGAGAAGTGTCTTCTGTGGACCTTATGTAGTGGCCTCTTCCCCTCTAAAATGACCTGTGATGATGAGCGGGTGTCTCCATGCTCAGTGGCACCCTCATATGCCTATTACCCCTTTGTGCTTTAGGCTGCTTTTATCACATGCACTGCTAGATAGGGGACTATTATACACTCATGAACACTACACCTTTGTATTCACTTTAAAAACTCTATGCTATTTAGAATGGACCTCAGCATTGACCACTACTTGGTAGGGGTGTTATGATACAGTCTACTTATGATTCGGTTTGATACACTCGTAATTTATTCAACAAAATGAGACTGAAAATAAAGATGTCACACTTCTTAGTCATTCCTTTTTAGGCATGCACATGTATTTAAAAAAATCTGTTTTCAAACAATTTCTTTTTTTTTTTTTTTTTTTGCATTTTTTCCATTATTCTGCAGATTCCAGTGCAAAATCCAAAAATAAAATCTCAAAACCTCTCAAACAAACAGAAGCAAAAAGAAAAAATGAGACAAACCAGAATGTGCTTAATGTATTAACAATAGACCGAAAACAAACTAATATCTAATAAAGTTATTTATTCCTTTTTAGGCATGTACATTTACAAAAAAAAGCTATTTTCTAAATTATAACCATTTCTTTTTACTTGCAGTTTTTTCCCTGTTCTGTGGACTCAAGAAATGCAAAAATAATATCTCAAAGAAAAACTGAGAATATGTCTATTGCGCCCTCTTGCGTTAACATTCATAAATGATGCCGCGGTGAATTGTTACACCCGTACTACCTGGTCCTGACCCTCAAACTCCCTGCATTGAGTGTTCAAATAGTACAGACAGGGATTTCTGGAATAACCTATTTATTTGGTCCTTAAGATACCTCACAAGAATAACCTTGCTGTGAACTTATTTGATGACACACTTTCACAGTGTGAAGCTGTTACACAGCGTATTAGAAAAATATTTCAATCCACACCACGTGCAGAAAGTAACACCACATGAAAAGAGTTAACGCAGAGCCTCGGTTCTCAAACTGTGGTACGCGTACCACTGGTGGTACGTGGGCTCCCTCTAGTGGTACGCCGGGATTGTCCGATGATTTATAAAGACAATAAAAAAAATTAAATATATATATATATTATGATAAAAACCCTTAACCACGCAATCACTGAAATTGAATTTAAATTAGATTTCGTCTTTCTTGAAAAAAAAAAGCCTATGTTCGTTTTTATATCAAATTACTAACTATGCTAGCCCAGATTTTTGCAGCATTAGCTTTAAGCTAATAAGCTAAGCTGTAACGGCGAGGCGAGGAAGTAAAATAATAGTTTGAAAGCGTTGCAATAGTGGCTCCAAACGGGAAGTATTACAGAGACGTGCGGCGAATATGTCCAGCCGCACAGGAGAAACTGAAGTGGACAACTTTACAGTTAATATCCTCACTTGCTGTGTGTTTGATTGCAGTATTCTCAGTGCAGTATAGCTGATATCCCACTCTGCTGTGAGTGTTTAAATGCAGTTGAGTCATTAATGTTGTCACTCAATTGTGGCTGAGGATTACAGTAAATATTATTCATATCAGGAATAAAATTGGGCCATGCGTAAACCAGATTTGTTACACATAAAAATAAGGCCTACGCTGCTGTCATAATGGCGGTACTTGGAGAGTCAAATATTTTCTGAGCTGGCCAGTACTGGTACCGGCACTTATTGCGAAGAGTTTGAGAACCACTGATATAGAGACTATTGTGTCTCTGTGGGCAGAGCTATGTTTCATAAAATAATCAAGTATAAATCAGACTTTTTTTGTAATAACTGTTCCAGTATCAGGTTTACAAATGTTGATACTCACATCCCTAACTATAGTGCAAACACCTTGTTGAGGGCTTCATGTATTTACATTTCCATATTCGTTTGTAATTCCATTATATGTCTTTTTCGAACCGTGTGGGTAATAATATGATAGCTGTCTGTGTTTTCCAGAGATCAGTATCATCCCCACATACAACTGCGTTCACTGAAACAGATCCGGCCAATGGGTGAGTCACTGTTACTTTGGCATGTTTGACTGCCTGCCCAATCTATGCTGCTGAAACATATATGCGTCGCAGGTATTGCAAATCCTCCGCTAGCAGCGTTTCCGTGGGACAGCTGCACTGGCTGCGGCTCCAGCAGACTGCAGACAGACCCCTACACTACAAATGACTAGCTTCTGTGCCAAAGAATTGACACTATATAATAAAGTCAATTTAAATTAAGCAAGCTGGGAGCCTTAACACGCAGGCTAGATCAAGCATATCATTTGGGGGTTTGGATTACTGAACCTGAAGTCCTGTGGGTTGTACAGTCTTAGACAGATCACCCAGTCTTCCATGCCTGTTTTATCATTTTATTAAGGTAGAAAAATGAGAAGGTGCTATGTACAAATATTTTCCCAATGTATGCTTACCTACAGCATAGCGCCACTGTCCCAAATCAATACCTATTATTACTGTTGCTCAGTTGTTAAGAGAATCACCATTGTTACATCTGCATACAAAACACCACAGTTACGAACACTTGACCTGCTTGCCTGAAGATTTTGTTTCAACCAACCAGCTGAGTACTCTGTATGTGACTCTTAATACTGAACTGGTTGATTGAAACAACCAGTCTGGATTTTGTCTGGATGTCTGGATTTTTACTTTCTGGACCCGGACTATTCAATACCCATTTTTCAAATTGTTGGGCTACTTTCAGAATACGAGATGAGTGAATTTTAGCAATATTTAAGGAGAAACAAACGCTACTGATCATCCCTCCCATTTTAGGTTGGGGGGGGGGGGTGGCTATAGATTGTTTTTTTTATGATTTCCTGTAAATATACTTTGTTTAACCTTGCAACTCTGACCAGGATTAGTGATTGTAAGATAGATAAATGGATGGCATAGTTTGTTCAAGTTTATTATTTTCAAGTGCACTTACACCAGATTTCTCAAACAGTAAGCTGTGAGTAAAATACAGTAAGCAAAAAGTAGGGATAGAGTGACCTGCACGGATCACGGTTTATTTGGCTACTATCCGCGTATATACAAAATATAAAAATTTGAATGTGGAAAAAGAAATCAACAATAAATATTGTAAACACAGTATTTGTGTACAATGAATAAAGTATTGAGGATATTGCATTCAAATGACTTTTCCCACATAGCAGTAAAATCAATGTAATACAATAAACTTCATGATAAATCAAATGTAACAGGTTAAATATAAAAAGTAAAAATATAAAACATTCTTTACATTTGTTTTAAAATACACATACATCACTTTATACTGTAAGTAAATAACATTGTTTTTACCAGTAAAACACACAAACAGGACCTTTGTGGGAAAAGGAAAATCGTAAAAATCATGATTATTATAATGCGATAAATTATGATTTTCACTGGCCAAGAGATCCTGCCTTTCATTACTGGTAAAAAGTCTGTGTTGAGAAACTATAACCAGGTGTGTGAAGAGAGTGATATGTATGTAAATAGAAAATGGCTCTGCAGGGAAGCCAGGGTGAAGATCTGAGAATCGTCCTGATGAGTTAGGACGTCATATTCACTACAGCATCTGAATCTTGTACTGTATGTAAGGATAATATTTAATTTTATTTTATTTTTATATTTAATATATTATTTCCTCAAAAATAGTGCAAACTCTATGGTGCAGCATTAAAGTTACATGGCCTCTGATCATGCAATCTCTATCACCCATTTGAAATGTTTACTCTGCCTAAAATAAACTAACACCACAAAATAGTTGGTAGCCGTTTCCCTGGCTCATTGTCATGTTTTCATCTTTACCCAGCCCTCGTACAATGGTAAAATGGGTCGTTAGGGGTCATATGGTGATAACAATGAATTTTTGCCCCAGTTCATTTTTTATTGTCTTGGCACATTTTCCATACGAGGTCAATTATGCAATCGGTATCCAGGCACAGACAGCAGCCACACTGCTGTTATGCTGGGTCTGAGCTACAGCCTTAGATCAGGCAGTATTAAGGCAGTATTAAGGCAGTTTGCTTTGTTCATTATTACAGATTTTGAGGGAAATCATTCATATGCATAAACCTTGACTGAATACCAGTTTCCTTTTTTTATTTGACCTCCAGACTTTAGGTACAGTTTTATATAGGATATGAAGAGTTTTCTTTTTAGTTATTATACTTACAGTATTTCCCTGCTTCAGGTTTCCTTGTATGAGGGGCAGTGAAGACGTGCAGGACTGGGCCCTCATGACCTAGGACTGACTGTCCCATCAGAACCTGCTGTAAGCACCATTTTTGGAGTCTTCGCCCATCTGCTGCCTTTGCATTGTGACTTTTCTCTCCCTCTGAACCCCTGTGTAGGCCTTCTGCCCCCACATGCACTCTACAGCCTGTGGCCAAAGACATTCCTGATACCGTAACGACCCTTTGAGCTTAACTACCTGCTTGTTTTTTCATAGAAATGGTTTTTCACATAGATTCTTTAGTTCACCTGGAGTAGCAGCCCCCCTTCTTTAAACTGGAAAATGGAGATGACGGCTCAAGGACATTCAGTTTTCTCGCACCCAGGACCCTGTCACACCAGCCCAGCTTCCCGACACATCCAGTAGAACTGGCCTCTCTTTGAGATGAGATTGGCTGGAGAATCCATTTCTGCAATATGGCCTTTGTCCATCACAATGACTCTGTTGGAGGAATTGAAAGTGATTAAAGTGATTGAAGTTCATGATGACACAAGAAACAAAAGCTTCTGTTTTTCCACGGCTTGTGTACGTACACAGGGGTCTTTCTGAAAGCTGGTTTAATTAAAGAATGATGATATATTCTGTAGTCCACTTGGCTTTTAAACATTTTTGGAGGTGGCATTGAGTAGTGTTATCATACCTAGTATAGTCCATAATAGTGTTAAGTCGATGGGCGATGGTCAACACAGTGCAGTCCTCAAATTGGCTACGAATTGTTGACTGGATCAGGGTGTCTGTTTCCAAGTCCACGGCTGCCGTTGCCTCATCCAGGACAAGAATCTTGGTTTTGCGGAGGAGAGCACGAGCCAGACACACCAACTGACGCTGTCCCAAACTACAGAACAATATAGGCAGTGGCACACAGAATGGAAACTAACCGAGATGCCAGAACAATGGGGAAATATTGATTTGAACACTTAGGGTTAGATACAGGTCCCCCCCAGGCTCTCCATTACCTGAGGTTCTCTCCTCCTTCTGAACATTCGTGATTCAGTTTGTCTGGCAGGCCTGACACAAAGTTCTTGAGGTGGGCAAGCTCCAGAGCACTCCAGACCTCTTCGTCTGAGTATGCATCAAATGGATCCAGGTTCATGCGCAGGGAGCCAGAGAAAAGCATGGGGTCCTGTGGTTTGTGGAGCGGCACAAACATTAGAATTCTACATAATAAATATTATCCTTGTGGGGATACGATTGTAGTACCTGTGGGATGATGGTGATGCGGGACCTCAGGTCATGAAGACCTATCTCTTCTATGTTGATCCCATCAATATAAATTTCACCTTTGGCAGCTTCCAAGATCCGAAAAATTCCAAGAGCGAGGGAGGACTTTCCAGCTCCAGTTCTGCCCACAATCCCAACCTAAAAAAAGCAAGTATAGAAAAGGGTGTGAGATCGTCAGGTATTCTGTCAGTATCTCGTTCCAAGAAATTTGGGTTATAAATGGAACTAACCTTCTCTCGCTCTTCGATGCGTAAGGAAATTCCTTTGAGAGCCCAATCCAAGCCTTTGCGGTACTGCAGTCCATAATCATGGAATTCAATGGTCCCTGTTTGCGGCCAGGCTATGGGGAGGGTATTTTTTTCCATGGTCCAGGGTGCCTGCAGGACCCCATGATAAGTAAATTGTTATAATACTTCCGTGACCACACCATGCATTTGTGAGCTGAAGGGTGTTTGAAGAAGTAACACAGAGAAACTGACCTCCTTTGGTGTGTCAGCATATTCCTTTACCCTTTCCACAGATACAATGTTGTTCTCCACATCTGTCCACGATCTCACAATCCAGCTTAAAATTCCAGTTACCTGCAAAATTTGGAAGACCTAGAATATTCTGCATGCCAACGGTCATACTTTGCCTATTGACCAGATATGAAGGTGTAAGAAGGGTTCAGTAGCAGAATTAATCAAGTCAGTGAATAAGAAGGAGACAAGAGAAGGACAAGAAGTTTTTTTACCTGTAGAGAATGGGACACGGCGAGACCCACTATGCCAGGACTCAGAGTATTCTTCCCCATTACAGAAAGGATTGCCGCAGCAAGAACCACAACACTGCCAAGGAACTCAAGATTTACAGCAAGCCACCTATAGAAATTATATGAACAGGATATAATCCTCAGAGATTATGGTGCACATAATAGTTTAGGCTAAAGGGATGTCCTATTGTTCCTAAGACAATTACAGGTCATAAGATAAACTACCAGCTAGACTTTACTGTTGACAGGATTATCCTATGTCACTGAGCGACTGACTGACCTGGTAGCCACAAATCGGGGAAAGTAGGAGGTTTGATTGTAGTCAACCCTATAGTTGTTTTGCAGAATGAATCTTGACTGCTCTCCAAAGGCACGTATCACACTTGCACCCTGCACTGTTTCGTTGAAGTGAGTGTAGATTGGTGACCGGCTCACAGACTCCAGTCTACGTAGCTGGCAGGATGTGGCCACGTAGAAACTCTGCAACCAGATGCATTAATGATGCACAATTCTGGTGAGTATAAGTATTCCACAATTCCCCTGATGTGAGTTATATATATGTCAGCATCTAGACTAGCAAAAATTGGCATATAGAAGAGCCCATTTGACCCTACCCCCCATACCTGGATGAAGGCATAAAGCAAAGCCAGGGGCAGGATTACCACTGCTGCGAAGGGTGTTGCCAGCAGCACAATGATGCAGACCTCGAGCAGCTTGAAAAGATAGTTCAGCATCATCTTCAGCCCATCTGGGATCATGCAGTCAATGGCATCTATCTCCTTGGAGAAGCGGTTAAGAAGGTTACCGCTTGGCGTGCACTCGAAGAAGGCCATTGGAGACCGCAGCACGTTGTTCAGGAGATCCAAGTGCAGGTGTCGAGAGGCAATGATGCCTCCCACCGAGATTGCCACAGTGGTGCCAAAAATAGCCACACCTGAAAAACCAAAAGTCAAGCTACGTTTTAACTTGGGTGCATCAAGAGTTCCTGCTGGTCAAGTATTTCCAGCTTTGCTAACCTTGTGCGAAACCAAGAGCCCCGTAAATTCCCAGCTTCATGTCTGTGTCGATCTGTGTGCCGTTAACAATGGGATCATCTGCCCACATGCTAAGCCAGTAGTTGTAAGCCAGGGAGGCAGCCTGCTGGAAGGCGTACAGGAAGATGATGGGCAGGATGAGCCCCAAGCCGATGGTCTTGAAATACTCCATGTATAGCTCCAGTTTTACCTGTGAAGGGTCACAAAATACAAGTTTCTGCTAAAGAAACTGCAACAAGAGGGTTTTTTATGCATGTCTTAGTACCTGTGCGAGACTGGGAAAGTATAGAAGTGGTTCATTGTGGATTTATCATTGACGGTGTTGGAGCTGAGCTCACCCTGCCGGTACGGGCCCTATCAGCCTCTGTCAGTTTTCCCACATCTTCTGGTACTTGGTCCCGCTCTGTGTCAGATATAGACTCCATGTTCTGTAGGCTGTTGTTACCCATGTCACCACTATGAGGGACACAGATCAACACAAAAAGTGTTTGAAAAATGAGGTTTCATGATCATTTGTATTATATAAAACCTGTCATTTTTGCTGTGATGTTTTTTTCCAGCCTCATCTTTACTGATCGCATTTTGAGATGTTTCATCAGAATCATTATACTGTTTGTTCAAAAACAGTAATAACCCTATAATAATCCTATCATATTGCATGTCAATTCATGCAAAAGGGAATGTGGGGCTCCAGTCGATCATACCTAATGAGCTGCTCCTGGGAGAGGTCTCTGGAAACAGGCATGAAGTCAGTTACACTGAGCCGTGATAAAGACTTCCTGGTACCTGAATTAAGCATACAGTTTGTTGTAAATTGTATAACATTAACTGTATAACTTTAACCTTGCTTAAAACAGACATCTAAAACTTAAGTCAAATATTTCTGTTATTTATGGGACCATTATGTAGAGAATCAACTAAGAGATCTTCTGAGTTCTGTTCTATGAAAAAGCTAGAGGAAGCAGAAGCATATGAAGAACCTTAAGTCACCGATTATAAGTTAAGGCTGTCTTTGAAGAGTCATGTTGATGTCTGTTGGCTGCAGCTGGCGGGACCTCTCACCTCTTTGGACGGAGCTCTCCTTGCGTTCTGTGCTGGCGAAGGCCTGTATGAATTCGGCGAAGGCACCGTGCCGGCTTAGCAGATCCGAGTACGAGCCCATTTCTGTGACTTCTCCGTCATCCAGCACGAGGATTAAATCTGCCTGAGGCAGGAAACTCATCCCATGCGTGACTAGGACGCGGGTCTGTATGAATGACATACATCATTAGCTCCCAATGGTGCTTCAGGTCCCAAAATACACTGAAAGGTTTTTTTCAAAACTGTTCCAGGCAACGTTTCTGTGGTACCCAAGAATAATTATATAAGGCCTAAGGGTTTATATTGGTGAGTGTGTCAAAAGTAGAGTTGGCTATCCTTATGTGGTATTATTTTATTTGTATGTAGCCTACATAGGTGCTGAATGGAGCCCAGCCTCAGGGTAATTTTGATTTTGCTTTATTTTGTTATAAACTTTTAAGATTGCTTGCTAATGTTTGTCAATGTCAATAAAGTAAAACAAAAGTACAGCTGGAAGCTATAAATGTTACCTTGTCTCTCAGCACACCCTTAGGTCCGATGACCCTGTCAAATATGTGCTGCCCAACATGAGCATCCACAGCAGACAGGGGGTCATCCAGCAGGTACACGTCAGCTTTCCTGTGTACGGCACGCGCCAGGCTCACCCGCTGCTTCTGTCCTCCTGACAGGTTCAAACCCTGGGCAAAAGTAGGCAAAAGCATAACAGGAATCTTTACAACCGAGGTCACGATGGGGAATTTGGACGTGTAAAAGCAGTGGCGTGCGTAAGGTGTTTAACCTTCTCCCCGATCTCGGTGGTGTCGCCGGCGGGCAGAATCTCCAGATCAGGGAGCAGGGCACAGGCCTCCAGCACACGCTGGTACCAGCTCTGCTTCTTCTCGCGGCCAAAAGTGATGTTGTCCTGCAGGGTAGCATTCTGGATCCAGGCTTGCTGGGGCACATAGGCCACGGAGCCCTATTGAAACAAGCCAGGATCCAGTGAGACTTGTCTGTACAGGGTGTCCTCAATTGAGAAGAACATGGCTAAAGTTGACACTGATGCATACTCTACAGCAGTGTTTCCCAGTTCTGTCCTCAAGGACCCACGGACAGTCCGCATTTTTGTTTCCTCCCAGCTCTCTGCCAGACAGTTCATACTTTTGCTCCCCATAGGGAGCTGGGAAGGAGCAAAAACGTGGACTGTCTGCGGGTTCCCGAGGACCAGACTGGGAAACACAGCTCTACAGCGTGTCCTCCATATGTTTAGCTTCATATGTCCCATGACGTTGTGTGGATTCAGGTTCAGTACCTTGACTGAAACACTGCCACTCCTTTTCTCTGTCTCCCCCAGGACTGCAGACAGAAGAGACGACTTCCCACTGCCGACATGACCCACGACAGCAACCAGAGACCCTCGTGGTACCCACACATTGATCCTATACATTCACCAAGGTATTTAGGCTTTATATTGGCTTTATTCACAACAAGGCTTTACCCAACCTTCAAGTGCCTCAAGTTTGCAATCACGAAAACAAGAACATGCAAATCGTCAGAGTGTCGCATGAAATAGACATACTTCTTAAGACACGGAGGACCTTCTTTGGACCAGCTGAAGGTACCATTTTCTATGACTACTGCATCTCCATCTGGAGGGACACATTAAACTGGAATCATTACTCTGTTAATCAGAGCTATAAAAGCAGCTTTATTCCTGTTTTTAAAATATTTATAAATCTGAGAATTTAATAGAATTTCTCCTGGGGCTTCATTTTCTTTAAAATTTGAATTCAAAATGAACACAATTCAGGTTTGAGGCATGAAAACGAACCAATAAAATCTGAAATTTAAGGACAGAATTCCCTCAAATGAACTGTAAAATTACCACCTGTCTGTGGTACAGTTATCTTCTATAATTAGCTAAACTGTCCAATTTTTACAGATGACAAAAAAAAGAATTTATATTTTTTAAATCTTTATGCAATTCTAAACTAAAGTATTGTGTTTCTGCATTGTCATTACCACCGTTTGTAGGATTGTCCATTGGATTTTAATGTTGCCTGTCTTATATGGTGTAATCATGCATTCTCATTGGATTAAAGCACACATCTGTCACCGCAGTGCTTACCAGGCTGGTATGGGGATTTCTCTACACTTTCAGCTTTTAGCTCCTCTTGGAAAAGAAATTTTCCAAGACGCTTCAAGGAGACTAATGCCTAAGGAAAGAAACCAGTGAATATTCTGTCACCATTTACCAGCTGCTGTACCTATGAAACTAAACATTAACCCTCTGGAGTAATTCTCGAGATTATTAGAAGCAAAACTGCAAGAGTTGTCACAGACTTTTGGTAGCACATTCAGACAAGGAGAAAGGTTTCTGTGACCTGTCCCTGTACCTGCATGGTCGTGCTCATTGCAAAGGGCAGCTGGCTTAGCGGGGTCTTCAAGATGTTGATGAGAGCCATGGAGACAAAGACCTTCTGTGCATCCAGGACATTCTTATCATCGATCAGCACGTAGACTCCAAACATCGCAAAAGCAATCTGAGGAGAATACGTAGACTCAAGGTGTTAGGGGACCGGGACTCACAGTAATTCTATCACTGCTGAAGATCAATGACTTGGTACGCACTAGAAATGATGAGGAGTTGAAGGAAGCCATGGAAACAGAGTAGAGGATCTGAGATTTCTTGAGGGCCTTCAGCTCCCTCTGCCTGTAGCCGAGCACCTGCTCGAGGAAAGCCTTCTCCCATGCGTAGAACTTGAGGATCTTGATTCCATTCAGTATCTCATTCATGAGTTTGATGCGTCCGTCCATGTATTTCATCTGCACCTCCTGTTAACATGTGAAATACTGTTAAAATTCTAGTAAGACCTGAACTTATCGTTTACTATGGTGCTAGTCATTGGCTTGAAAAGACTGGTGATATCTACCATATCTTTTAAACTGGGCCAATTTAATTTGTGGAAATTGCCAAGTGCCAGGAAAGTGTTTAATACATTCTCAATGGCTGGTCCAATTTACACTCTAATGTTGCCAAATGTCTGCTGTTTGTAGAGAAATCAGTGAAAATAGACATTTTACAGCTCTTTTTCTGTGGTTGTTTTTCATAAGAGTAACATTTGGACATCAAAGCATTAAGAAATTGCATCCAAGCCAAACACCCACACTGCCCTTGAACGCTATCTAAACCAGCTGTAGGCACCAAGAAAATGCACCAGATGACACTTGTAGCTTGTGCAGCTTATGTGCAACACATGGGAAAATCAACACGCATACTCCTCCTGGGCACTGTACCTGGAGTCTGCTCCTTTTCTTGGCAATGAATCCGTTCAGAGGAAATATGAGGATGACTGTGGCAATGCCAGCTAGGGCAGATGGGCCTAAATGCTAGACAGGGAAAGAAGGAGAGGAAGTGGCTAAGGTTGGCCACATGGGGAAGATGAAGTATATCTATATCTATGGAGAGAAAGAGAATGCTTCCCTGGGTCTGAAAAATTCTACCAATCCTTAATTAGTTGCAGGATGCTCACCAGATTGTGCCTCTGAATCTCATTTGAAAACAAAACAAAAAGCTGAGGCAGTTCCGCTGTAAGTTTAAAAAGCCTTCGGCACTGGCTACATGCCTACGAGTTTCAACTGGTAAGTCTTCATCAAGCCCTGGCATGTAGCCAGTGCCAAAGGCTTTTTAAACTTACAGCGGAACTGCCTCAGCTTTTTGTTTATATCTATATCTATATCTATAGAGATGCACCAGCTGCACAGAGTTGAGGGACTAGCATAATGGCCATACTATAATTATAATGTTTGTTGAACATTTTTTAAAAATGATGTCAGAGGGGTATTTAAACTAGTTACCATGGGTCAGTGTTGATGAATCATACTGTCTGAAGAAGTACAGACGGCCCACCTGCCAGAGGAAGAACAGACAGAGCGAGATCTCGATGGGAGCCAGCCAGACTGCGTTGAAGTACACCACGAAATCCATGAGCTTCTGGGTGTCAGATGAGACCAGGTTCACTATCTCCCCGACTGTGCAGGTCCTGCGTGCAGCACTGTTGATGACCAAGGTCTAAGGGGGATAAGCAGAGAAGAGAATGTGACCTGCTGCTGTGTAGTTACAGCATAAAACATTTGGCATTAGCTCTGAGAGACATGTACCTTCCTGTAGACCAGGCCCATCACAGCTGTCTTTACCCTCATGCCTACAGTGAAGCAGGAATACATATACTGGTGGTTGAAGAGGGACTGTAGGCATGAGAGCAGGAACATCAGAGATGCGTAGAAATAGCCCTTCCACAAGGGGGCATCCTCATCCCGCATGAATCCCAGCAACAGACTGTGAAGTTGAATAAAGGGTGTCACAAGCTGGCTGACTGGCCAGCATCCGCTGAAACAGTTTGAAGCTGGATGTTAAAAAAACTCCCTTTTTCACTATGGTTCTGTTTGCGAGAAGCATAATTTTCAGATTCATTCTAGCTTTAGCATTTGGTGTGTTGAAATTGATGATGCTGTATTTATTACTGAAACCACTGCATCAGACACCAGTGCTGATTATGGAAGAGGCTTCCTGAGGCTCTGTGGCCTAACACTTGGCTCATGCTTGTCTTATTGTGGTCTGCTGGAGCAGATTTAAAGCCTGTTTCCTGAAACTAGTGTCACTGTAATGGACTGAATGCCGTGAGCAACCCAAACACCTAAATTCCATGGTCTCTGCCATGATGCAGCCCCAAAACTGTCCTGCTCGGCCTGCAGAGGCTGGAGGTTCGAGAACTGCCTTGTATTGCCTTTCACTACCAGAGACAGAGTCGCATGCCAAATGCAGATACCCTGTTTGCAAACTGAGGTGCTTTGATGTGGCAGATTTGGCACATCAAGCTATAGCTCTGGGGGCCTGCTTTGCATCTCACCTGAGAATTTGGGGAACGGAGAACATGAAGGCATCATGGATCATGAGGCACAAGGTCCCTGACAGGAAGTAGGGCCCGAAGCTACGAGCCAGAGTCCTGAGCAGACAGAAGCCTGAACTCTGTTCCTTCTGCAACTTCCGGATCAGCTGGGCTTGCTCCACCAGCCGCGAGCCCAGCGCCACGCCTGTGCCCAAGGACCTTTCTTGCCTGACACAAGAGACGACAAAGGGCATTTGCGTTAGGAATGGTCCATGTTCCTACGAGCTGGTTTTGCCTTTGAAGTGTTAATATGAAACAGAGAATGGAAACACACAATGTGCTTCTTGTTGTTTTTCTTGTCAATACTTTTGTACTAAAATGGACAGTTTTTATAATTTTATGTTTTATGCCAGCTGTAAGAGACATTATCTAACCTCTAGTTGTATATGTAAACGTTTAAGATTTAATGATCATGCTTCAAAGCTGAATAATATTAACAGTCTTCTAAAATGACTGGTAGGGCTTTTGCCTCATCCCAGTGTCCTCATGGAACTACGTTTGACCAGTATTTTCCTTTTCCATCCTTAATGAGTATCTCACAGCTGCAGTTTCGATCACCTAGGATGAATCCTAAGGCAGCAACAGGGGCTTCAACTGAGGCGCAAACGATCTGATAGGGTGACCACATTTTACTTTGCAATAAAGAGGACATCAGCAGCAAAGAGAGGCATTTTTTTGGTCCCAAAAAAGAAGTCCGTACCGTCACCCTACAACCACTGCCATACAACAAAGGAAATCTGTGTTTTAAGCTGTAACACAAGGATGAAGGTGTGTGCGTATTACTGTTGCGTCTTTGTGCACTGTGCAGTCCACTCCTGCTCCAAATCAGCAATGATCTTTTCTGAGGTGTCTTCTTCTCTTAGAGACCAAAGATCTTCAGCCTGGAGTGGCTTGCGATACCCTTTCACCACAAGCCTGTCAGGCAGAGACAGACAGAGGGAGACACTCATTGGCAATGTAGACAGATGTGTGACCGAACTCTTCCAGCAATCAGGGGAATGTCATTTTAAGGACACTCACGTTGTTTACCTGAGGCTTATAATCATAAGGAACATTTTTACTAAAATCTAAGGTTATTCCTGCATTGCAAACATATTCCATAAATAAGAAGGCATTCATACCCACTGAACCACCAAAAGAGAATCTTTGATAAGAAGGACGCATCTTGAACAGGGCAAGGGTTCTGTAAAGAGAATCAGAACCAGCATGTTGGAAAAGTCGTCCCACACAAGTAATCCTGCACACCTCAAGAAGAAGACTAGGGCAATTTCGCATCAAGATTTGCTTTCCAATTAAGCATTTAGCACAGTTTCGTAGACGTGCTATTTACTGCCGCGGACGGACTCGACAAGATGATAAGGCTGCCTTGTGCGTGGCAGTTAGACGTGTAAATAGCTGCAGACGCCAGCCTGCCAGGCTCAGAATAAACACAAGCAGATGGAGAGGGGAGGCTCTGAGGTCAGAGGCGTGCGGAAACGTGTCGTCACCGAGGCACGCTGCACACAGCGGTGGCCTGTGTCTGCCCGCTCGCCCCCTTACCGGAACTGGGCTGAGTAACTCTGCCCAACACATGGAGGCACACTGAGGCTGGGAGGCAGAAGCTACTGGGTGTGTCTCTTGGGAACCCGTCTGGCGGCCCACCGGTGGCCGTGGGCGGCTGGAGCCCATCACCTTAGCGTAGCACTGAACCAGGCCCAGAATCTGGCAGAAGTGGCCCCTCGTTTTTTGCTATGATTACACCATAGGCTTTTGTGTAGGATCATTCATTGCCTGTTTCTTACCATTTTCATTCATTGGGAAAAAAAGCCCAGGAAACTTCTGTCTTTTTTTAATATACCGTTTAATTGTGGCAAGAAATGCGCGACCTGAGAGCTGAGCAAACGGAGAAGCCGCGGCCGCATGGGACGGGGGTAGCAGGAGAAAAGCTGAAGTCAGCGAGTTCAGCCAGAGCCCCGTCCCACGCAAACATGCTCGGCCCTGTGAACCACTCCCAGAAAAACCAGAGGAAGAGTGGGCAGCCGGCCGGGACCAACAGGCCAGACGAGGACTGATGGCGTGATGCGGCTAAAAATGCACATGACTAACAAAGCAGAAAAATAAAATGACTAATGAACAGGATCTTCTCTATTCCTCAAAAGAACCACATAAAATAACAGATTGGGCCTTAGAACAGGCCTCATCCATATAAGCCTGCATAAACAGAATTGTTCTGAGGGCGACAGTGCAGTGTGACTCCCAGGGCTGAATCGGCGGAGGGGACCAGGCTATCAGGGGACGTACCTTGATCAACGTTGCTTTCCCACTGCTTGGGGGCCGGTCCGAGAAGCAACTGAGAAAGAGCTGCACCAGTTGCAGGGCGAAGTATGAAAAAAAAGCCAGGTAGCGCACAGCATCAGTGGTGAAGCCCTGTCAGACAGAGATCAAACGGAGATTGGTTAGGACGGGATGTGGCTCTCATTAGCGTGAATCATGGCAGTTTACAGGCATGACGACGCACTTGTCCAGTGGCATGTCAGCGGCTTACAATGCTGTTCCGCTGCCAACCTATGCTTTTAATTGCTTTGGCTGGAGCCTGTGAGTCCAAGCCACTTTGGCTCAGAGAAAGTCAGAATGAAAATGTAATTATAGATATTAACAGGACTTTTTTCAGGACATTTGGGCCACAGTTTCGCCACAACAATCGAAAATTCATACGCACATCATACGCATAAAACATCACAGTTCAGTTTGTTTCTTGGATGTCAACACGGGGTGGTGGTGGGGGGGGCTTTACATGAGTTCACTCCAACTGTAAGGGATTACCCATAATTCTGCAGTGAATCTCCGTACCACATGGGACGCTTCTAGTCCAATGTCATTCATGGATGATACTCTTCAGATTTAAGAGCAATGACGCGACTCATAATTAATAAGCAAATGGCACATGAAGGGTAGCCCAGGATCCAGGTGGGTCTCCTTGGTGTCTCTGAGCTGGGCTCTATGTAAACATCTTCTCTGTTTGTACAGCATATATTATATAGCGCAGCTCTTGGTCTCAATGTAGGAATTACAACTCTATAAAGCTTATTTTGAGTGGTTAGTTCGAATAATGGCGACAACCCAAAGTCTTTAACTGTTTAGTCTATATAAATGAATTCCGCATGTAAGAATAATAAAATCTTCTAGTCACGCTAAGGGACTTATCTGCGAACGGAGAATTCTTGGTTAGGGAAGCAACACACGCTTTAAATTGTGGTACAAGTAAACATTATAATGAATTGGCTACACCAAGTATATGGGTCATATGGTATATGGGCTTCCAGAGGAATCTGTTTATGTATATGGTCATAGATATACTCTGCCGCTACACCCTATACTAACTTACCAACTTGAGCAGTAATAAACAAAATCTCAGTCAGTGCATGTTGAATGTTGGGATGGGCTTAAAGGGGATTGGCATGGTGAACGACTGCAACCTCACATCAGCCACAGACAAAAACACGATTGCATGGGCAGTAAATATGGGTCAGACCGACTTGTTGAAGGAAATGGGTTTGCAAGCTTGAACTGAACCCAACAGCTTCCCAAACGACCACACGCTAGCCATAGTTGGGGTATAGTGTTGGTCTACAAGAGGAGTACAAGAACCAGGATGCTATTTGAGGATGTATGTGGCCCCCATATCTATGTGATACCTCAGACACCATGACAGACTAAACAAAGAACATCAACAAATGATAATGCTTGGCAGTTTATGGGCAGTGTTTTGGCTTCTTAGTTTATAGCGGTGATTCATTTTGATCTGTTAGGCCATGGGGCCCAAGATTACATGTTTCAATATCTGTATTTTGCAGGCTATCTTAGTACTTTCTTAGATGAGTCGCTACTTTCTTAGATTAAAAGTTTGCATAAAGATAGAGAGACATTGCGTTAAACTCATGTGTCAATGTTAATTTGGTATGCACTGTACTCCAAGTGTGTTAACCACTGATTTTGGGTCTTGACCAAAATGATGGTGTTTCTGGAAAAGCAGCAGTGCCAGATGTTCTCCCGCCCAGTTGCTTTCACTTATCAGAGCAGGGACAATGTGGTGGCCTATGCTCTGGTTTTAGCAGGCCGTGTCTAACTAAGCTTTGCCACATGCCACCCATCAACCCATTCATTCCCTACTAGAGATAAAGCTGCGGGGAAAAACGTTTTTAGCAACTTGTCTTTCCAGCAGTGATTACCATGTCTGTGGATAGCACTGCGACAGATAAACAACCAACCAGGAAATCCACTGCGCTTGTCTCATGCAGTCTACATGCAGCTCCTGTTATCAATCCTAGAAGCAACTCCAGTAAAGTAGATGCTGCACTGGTGCAAGACCATCATACCAGCTACCTCTGTCCTGCGTGCCCGACGAGATTAGAGGGTACAACAGACAGATAAGAATGAGAAAAGAGCACAACGAGCAGCCAACCTTACAATCATGAGGCTGGAATAAAGTAAAAGGTGCATGCTGGGGTTATGGTAAAAATGGACAGACATAAGACTTCAGTAGGTCCAAAACCTACAAGGTGAGGGTATGAGATAAGGAAGCTTTCACATCCAGAACCAATATGGCAAACAGTCAAGGTAGTCCAGATACATGACCTGAACCTTCATTCTCTTGCCAGATATGCCTCTATAAAAAGGATAAGTCCTAAGCTGTGTTACATTGGTTTTGGTACAGAATTTAAAAAGTAGAAGTTAATGCAGCATTATTGATAAATAATTAAAGTTCTATGCTGATTCACAAGGGAGTTTCCATATTATATAAGAGTCTGTATCTGAGTCTCAGTGTCCAACATCAGTGCCTGCAGTGAAGCCTCTGGGTGTGTCCAAAGGAATGACGGCACCCAAATGGGGGCATACCGGTGCTAATTCTCTCACCTCATCCATGGCCAGCTGGATCTTGGCTCTGAGGGGCACCAGGGAGCATAGGACTGCCAGCATCCAGAAGAGGAAGAGGAAGACAGAGGAGCGGCAGCCCCTTTTCCTCTCCAAATGGATAATGCAGACAGCCAGCATCTGCAAGGGGAATCCTACAATGAGGAAAAGCTCCCAAGACGTCTGACGTACACACTTGCATTGAAATACATTCTGGGACAAATAGTCTTTCTTCTTTCTCCCATCAACGCATATGTTAATAAATACAATAATTGGTTAATTAATCCAATACAAACAGTTGCTTTTTGCCTATACAGTGCAGCTGTCTGTAGCTTGAGTGAATGCTGATCCTAAGCAATACAAGAAGGAACTGCTGCTTTTTGAGGAAGGTGGCTCTCCCAGCCATTGGTGCAACTGTTAGCCCTTTGTGTTTTTTATGTGACAAAGGCTTCTGTTTTTGGTCACTGCGCTACCCTTTCTTGGAAGCACTTTGTAACGAGTGTAGTGGTTAATCATAGTAGTTAAGAGAGTCTGAGAGTTCAAGCCCTTGGTGCACGTGTCAAGTCCTTGAGCAGAGTAAGTCTAGATTTAGTAAGTAGCCGTGTCAAGCATCAACAGCATGATAGGACTATCTTGTTATAATGTCCAGTATAATTGAAAAAATCCCACTAAATAGTATTTATGTTCTGAATGAGTTGAAACAAAGTCTTTCAAATGAAATGGCCATGAAACTACACAGATGTGTAATACTGGGTATGAACTGTATACTATATTTTCATGCACGTGGAGTTAATGTTTGTAAATATTTCTCTTCCGTTTGCTGCCAGTAGGCAGAAACTCCCCTCTTAAATGAAACGGGTGAATGTCAATGCATTACTTCACTCCAATCATAATGTGAGCCTTGTAATTACATGGGAAGTTTTTGGTGTTTTAGACTAAATAGCTCTTTACATCATGAATTGCTGGTTATGCCTGATGCTGCACACATACCTCAAGACAGGAAAGACAGTGACCACGGTCTGAGTCACTGAGATACTTCCAATGTATTGAGTAGATTTTAGAAAGGATGAAAACACTGGTTTATTAAACCAGAGAAAGTACAGAGTGCGGCTTTGAATCAAACTGGAAATTACAGAGTTCTTCCTTAAGTGTGGTCCTAACCTTCAAGAATGAGAAAGGTTTCATGTAAACAGCCATGCCGTTTCCAGGCAGGGTTAACGTAGTACGCTAAGACTTTTCAGGGGCAGGAGAACATTGAAGCAGATTGGATGCTGAGCATAAAAAGTGTCTCTCTGTAAGTAGGATCCACTTTTGCGTTTTTTTCTTGCCTACACAGTATCTGATATTGAATTTGGTGTCTGAGGAGACCGCAGGTTGGCTCTTTGAGACAGTTCGCCTGAACAGGAGGTCCGCTAGACCTCTTAGGGAAACTGAATTTGTGGAAACAGTCACGAATCAGCTTTGCCTGATGGCCAGTGTAGCCCCCATCATAAATCTGCTATGACTCCTCCACGGAGAAAACACGGCGTCATTTCATCCTCACCGTCTGCGGACCTAGTTCCCTACTGAGGATCCTGTGCGCCGTCTCACCTCAGCAGAAGGGGTGAAAGAAAACATTCACACAAGCCTGGCTGAGAACCAGAGCGAGGATGGAAAACTTTCTGTAATAACCCTGAGTGGTGCACCAAGTAACCTTATGATGCACTTTACATAGATGTAGTAAGCGGACATCTCAAAATGCATCGTGATGTTGCAGAGGAAATATCTCTGACCTGAACTACTTTAGTGATCAGACCTTAAAAGTCTTGCAAGAAGTTAATGAGCATGTAGAAAATATGCTGTGTTTGAAGGGCCTTTGGAAAATGTTCCTACTGACAACACAAAATGAAATTTAAGCTGCATAAATTTGAACAGATGAAATCCCTGTCCCCCGGACAACATTGTAGAATGTCTAGCAAGGACAAAGGGCACTTACCACAGTCAAGCTGCGAATGATGGGGCTCAACAGGAAGATCAGATGCTGATGGATTTCTTGGTTCCTTTCCAGGAGAATGTAAAAGAACTCCACAAAGCCGAAAGATGCTAAGAAGAAGCCCAGGAGCTGTGCGATTGGTGAATAAACAACAGTTACACAAGGCTTTATTCACAGCTGTGGCACAGCTATACACTATCATAAAGCATTCTTAGGTTCTATAGGGTTAGCCCCTTTACACTAAAAAGTACTGAAGTTCTGAAGTTATTTCAAATCCACCACTTGGACTGAATTTATATAGTGCTGTATTTTTTTTAGACGTGACATCATCACTGCCTTCCGACATTCAGTGGTCAAATATGGCATTAATTGGTAATCAACTGATAGTTTTACTTCACTTGTGGTCTGGCTCACCGTTTTGGCACTGCAGAGACAGGAGATTTGGATGTGGCCACGGTCACGGCAGCAAAGATAGAGGCAGTATACAGGTGAACACAGCCAGAGGTAGACGCAGGGGACCCACACCAGTACAGTGTTCTGGAAGCACTGGGTCAGGTCTGGGTGGTGGGTGTACCATGTTCGGTTCCAGTCCTATGGGAGCAAAAAAAGGAAACAAAGGAGCAAAAAAATCAGATATACTCCCAAACAACAAATGGGTACATGTACATATATCTGGGTTTGTGTTTAACCTATGGCTGAGTTTTAAAGTACTTAGAAATGCTGGTAAAAACACTCCACAAGCTTGTACTGAAAGAGTGTATGAAGATGGATGGTAGACTGGATGGATGGTAAAAAACAGGCCCTTTCTTTCACAGGTATCCAATCATCAGATCCTTTTCACGTGTCTTCAAATAGCATAGCATACATTTTTCAATAGCCCTGAACCATGACAAATCCCACCAAATGAGTTTTACTTTAAACTAAACTTGTATGCCTGCGGATAACTGCAGATGCAGGATGCATCTCGATTCCCATCAACTACTGTGGACATTTTAGGCATCAAAATCTGTGGTTCTTTGTGCTGATTTTGACGCTCAGGCAGCAGAGTCAGTATTGGAAAATTTTTAAACATTTTGCTGAAAAGAGGCTTTTGGAAGATGACGTTTGGTCCATATGTGAGGTCAGAAAAACCTTGAAATGTGGCACCTGAGTCCCAACAAGAATGAACAGTTTGTATATTGAGGGAGGTGCCTGAATTTAAGATGTGTAAGATAGCAGAAGAGTGGTGTCAGGGAATATCTAAATAACCCAGAGGACAGCAAAAAACCTGATGCTGCTATCTGCTTTTATTTATATCAGCAAATCTGCAGGCACTGGACTGCGAGCAGAGTCAGACACCTGGCAGCGCTGCAGCCTGGACAGGAAGTAGTGAAGGTCGCGGAGGCTCCTAGACAGGCATCCACAGGACGAGGCGAGCCAGCCCCAACTCACAGCACAACATGTCCACCCCGCAAACCAGTGGCTCTGCCCCAGGCAGGTGAGGCTTGCCTACACCACCCTGTCGGGACCAAACAGAGCCGCAGTCTCATGCCGCAGAGCAGCTGTTTACACAAGGCCCACTTCTGCTGACAAATGACATTGTATACTGAGAGTGTATTTGATGAAAACTTGCAATTGCTCCTGCTGTTTCATAAATAGAGTACTAATAGCAAACGAAGGAAAACAGTTTAGAGGCCTAATTTCCTTCCTAATGGACCTGATCTCATTACACTTTACAAAGTCAGCATTACTCAACCACATTATTCAAAAAGGGAAAAAATCATTTCGAAATGATTACACCACGATACTGAATCATCTGTTTCATTATCTTTTAATAAGCACGACAGCTGATTAGCGTAATATGAAACTGCCAGCATGCAAACCCAAAACAGTGAACACCAGGTATTGAAATCACAGCTGTACGAGAGCCCATTAAACTCATTCAAAGGGCTTTCCTTCCCTCACTTGGCTCAGCTACTAGCCTGTGGTAGAGGCAGCAGTTCTGTCCTAGCCTAGTTAACCCTAACCTGTCGAGCAGCTGGAACGCAAATAATGTGCAAACTGAGCAGAGCTGCTGGACAGGCATGGAAAGGGTGTTTTTTCTCTCTAAACTTCGAATGTAAAACGCCGGCAAGACCAAACCTCTCTAACCAGCACTATTTTCTGTCAGTTCACTCAAAAGACATTCAAAATTGCTAAGCTTAATTTACACTATGACATGGCAAAGAGTAAATTCAGTTAAGTGATCCTAGATGCATCTGTCAATCATACCATCTATATTTATGGCAAGTTCTGACGATCATGACCTCAAATACTTATTTTTTATGTAACACTTTTAAAGCGTACCAAGACAAATTGCGGCTTCTTGGTAAAAGCAAAGAGCCTGACAACACATCTACATTTAGAAAATGCAGTGGTAACACCTACACAGTAAAATATTCATAAATGCTATCTGCTTTCAGCAGCTCTAAATCTAAATGTTCTAGCCTGTTCTAGTGATAACTGCAAAGTTCTTAAATTCTGAACACTATGTCCCATTATAGGGTAGGTACACAGGAGGCCAATACATGCTGCAGTATGAATCACGACATTGCTGCTATAACAGGCAGCATTTATGGCTTGTATTGCTGAATGGGAGGTTTTTTATTACTGTTTGTTTGTCATGTTTTTCTACATTCTTCTTTAATATTCTTCTCACCGTGCAAATGACTGTCAGAATTTATTGTTTGTTTTTGCAGTAACCTTGAACCGGGGCAACACTTTGACTGTAGACCATTTACTGAGCAATTTAACGAAAACTTACTATCTCAGCATGTAAATCTCTCAAAATTAACCCCAGGAGAGCTTCAGAGAAATGGGTGGGGTCGACCCACAGGGCAGATTCCTAGCTCATGGATGGCTGCTGTAAGTCCCTGTGGCCTGACGTTAGGGAGGGCATCATTCACTCACTGGCTGCCAGTGGCAACGCTGGGGCCATTCAACTCACAGTTAAACCTTAGAATCTATATGTCAAGGAGATGTTGTTTAGCCCCAAGCTTATGGAGATCAGCTGTGGTATTACTGTGTCCCCCCTGTTCACTAACTGCTTGTAGCTAAAATCTTTGTGCTCAAGTATGGCACTGAACACTTTCTCTTCCATTAGGTCTGAGTTCAGAGTGGTCAAAGACAGTGTTTGCTGAATTTTTATAGCCATTTAGTTTTAGTTCAGCCTACTGAGTTTCCCTGAACATACTTACATCAAACATTTACGATAAAGCTATCTGACTCATCTCCATGCCTCTCACTGCTGAGAAAAATAATGACAGTGTCCATGGCACAGCAAGACACAAAGGGAACTGGGAGCAATTACAGTCATCAGTCTGGACAGCATTCATGGGACGGAGGGAAAATTACTACACAGAATGGTGCCTGTCCCTCCATCTTTCTAATCGAATGTTTGCTACCTCAAATTAGTCCACCAAAATTACTTTGTGCAGCAGCTTTGGCTCTGTGTCTGCACTGGATTTCAGAAGTTTGATGACGATTACAGACATTCGTACTCATCTCGTAAGCAAAGGGAGGCCTGAGCCAAGTCTAAGACAAATGAATGAAGCTGAAGGTGTAGATGGAAAATGTTCTGCTGAAATGTGCACTAGCCTTGAAGTGACGTAGCGCCTTTATAGGGAGGAGTGAGAAGGAGGAGGAGGAGGCATAGAAGGCAGTCATCTCATGTGAAGGTGATCAGCCTGTGTCATTCCGGATGGAGGCACAGAGTGTGGATGCTTGTTTCTGTGTCCTAAGCATCCTGCCACTGGGATCTGCAGTGGCTCCAACGGCCCTTTGCCCCAAATGACCGGCGTTCCATGGGGGGCAGCAGCTAAGGTTTACAGGATAATCACACTGGCAGTGACATAAATGATGTGTCCAGATTGTTATAGCTATACCTATACCTATAGCTAAGATCAATCACTATTGGTGCGTAGTGGTGTAACACTACGTAATCAGGATTCGGGTTTAAATGTTCATTATTAATTAAAAGCATTTTCTTAGTGGAAGAGTGTATAGAAAATACATTAACCTTTGGTATAATTCTGTGAATGATTTTGACCTCAGTAGTCCAGGTCTCCAGGCTGACTTGGCTGAGTCATGACCTTTACTTTATGTTCAATTCCATTCGTAGCACACTCTGTTTCTTAACAGAAAGGGTGAAAGAAGAATAGAACTCAAGCTGTTTTGGTAACCTAGAAGTGCTTCAATGAGAGCTACTTCTTTTTTTTTTAAGAAATCCCTAATCACTTTAGCGAGGTCTTGCAATTAAAGAAACACTGGCTTTTGTTAGTCATTGAACAAACTTTAATTTTCAATTTAACCTAACATTAAAAACATTGGTTCATCAGTTCTTCAGAGGCAGCCTTGGGTTAGTTAAAAAATGGACTGTATTCACATTCACTATAATTATTCAGGAAAGTAACTGTTATGGCTAGAGACAGTCCCCCATAAAGGGTTATGGTTAGAGACCCTTACCCATAATGGGCTATGGTTAAAGACACTTACCCATAAAGGGTGATGGTTAAAGATGCTCACCCATAAAGGGTGATGGTTAGAGATGCTCACCCATAAAGGGTTATGGTTAGAGATGCTCACCCATAAAGGGTTAGGGTTAGAGACCCTTACCCATAAAAGTTCAGGGCTACAGACCCTTAACCATAATGGGCTATGGTTAGAGACGCTTACCCATAAAGGGTTATGGTTAGAGACGCTTACCCATAAAGGGTTATGGTTAGAGACGCTTACCCATAAAGGGTGATGGTTAGAGATGCTCACCCATAAAGGGTGATGGTTAGACACGCTCACCCATAAAGGGTTAGGGTTAGAGACCCTTACCCATAAAGGGTTAGGGTTAGAGATGCTCGCCCATAAAGGGTTAGGGTTAGAGACCCTTACCCATAAAGGGTTAAGGTTAGAGACACTCACCCATAAAGGGTCCAGGCCACTTAGGCTGCAAAAGGCATCCATCCACTCTCTGGTGCCTTTGTCCACAGGTCCCGAAGTTTTCTCTGTAAATCCGCACTCTTCAGGCAGCTCTGCAAAGTGACGCCGTGTGTGTCCCTGCTGTCAGGGAGTCCGTGTGCCCGGTGGCCTTCCCACCTTGTGTGCACTGCCTCTCTGAGCCACACGCCGTCTCGCTGCCCGCTTTATGAATGCTGCCTGCCAGCTTGTCTCCCCTTTTTAGGTGGGTGGGAAGATCTCTATGCTCCCGCTCTCCCTCCCTTTCCCTGCTTTCTCCCACGTGCGCTAAATTTTTGTCAATGCACTGCTGTGACTCCCCTGAAGAAGATGACAACAACCCACCTAAAACCTCCACCCTCCCTCCCCTGACCCACCCCCCCCCCCAGCCATGAAAAACACCATCGACAGTATAGTCTGGCAATCTTTCTTCTGTGACCAGAAGGACTGTCTGTGTCTGAGCCAGAAAGTGTTTACACAATTTCAGTATAATACATCTGGCTCTGTGTAACTTTAGTTTTTACATATTTTTAATGTTGTAATAAATTCACATAAAAGTGCAGAATTTAACAAGTGCCAGTTAAATTGTGAGTAGACAGAACTTGTTTTTCTGCAACATATGTTGACATATAAAATCTTAGCTGGTTGTAGAGAATATGTCTTATCCTGTGACTCTTTGTGGATGTAAGATGCTGGACAGTGAAGAATCAGGACAAGATGGATGAAATGAATCAGGGCCAGATTAAGATATTAAGTGCCTCTGGGCAGCAGCACACTTAACATCACATCGGAAAGAAATGGAGCTGACTGGTGGCTCATCAGAAATGCCTCTAACATGGGGAAGACATTACACAGGCTTTTCAGTGAGTGCAATATTAACAGAACAATATACAATCATATTAAATAGATATTAAATTGCATTAACTTGTTAAAAGATATTTGTCAATGGGACAGGGGTGGCTTATTGGGGATCACTCTGCTTGATGCCCCCCCCAAGGACACGGTGTCCAAATGCCCATATGGTTAATCCAGGCCAGAACTCAGTCATCACAACAATGATCATGCAGTCATACAGAAGACAGGATATTGTGGAGAAGTGCTTTCTAAGTGCCTTCCAGGAATGATGCAGCTGTAAGACTAAATGTTGGCATGAGGACACGACATCCTTCTAGTTTAAAGATTTCAGGAATATATAAAACTAACATTACTCGAATAGCTGCAAAGAACAGTAAAAACAGTCAGTGTTTTCTTTGTTTTCTTTGTAGGCTACCCAGAAGTACCACCAGACAAATTGAGGACAGTCATCATGGTCAAGAGTCGGGGAAATTCAAGGGCTTGATGGAAAATATTACTCTAACCGGTCATTTCAAAGGCCTTCAGCTAAGGAACATGGAAAGAAGTGTGACATGACATCCCAGCTTGACCTTAGTACTTTAATAAGAAGGGAAAATGCTTCTGTTATGTTAACATAACGTATATGATCTACATAAAGTCCTCACTTACCGTTAATCTCTTTGCGAGCTTTCTGCTCAGGCCATATTGTCATCTAACTCAACCAAATCCTTGTCATTTTTTAAGACCTATGATTAAAGTGTAGAGAATGGACTTCATTGGTCATTGGTCTAGCAAAGACAAGACAGCACAGAAATACATTCTGGGTAAAAAATAGCTGTAACCACACTTAGAGGATGATATCCCACACACAAATTGGAAGAGCATGGTAGAGGCGAAAAGCCAGTCAAGAGCATAATAAAAGACTGGAGTTCACCTCTTTTGCTCAGTGACGTAAATAATGGAGAATAAAAAATTATAACAAGCAGATAAATCTGGAATTTCATCCAGGGCGCTGCCCACCTTGTGCCTTGTGCCCCAGGGTCACCATGACCCCGCGCCAGATACACACTGTTGGAAGGTGGATGGATGAAATAAAAAAAAAATCACCAGTGATTCTCATTCACTAAAATATTCTCATTTATCAATAATTTTATTAAAAATGTGCCATAAATCATGGCCTTTTAAAGTTTTGGAAGTCAAATTTGTTAAGAGTGCTGGTCCCACCTGATCTCACTGTCCACACAATTCATGAGTGATTCATACAGTTATTAAAAATTGAGAAAATTAACCATTTGCAGTTAGAACAGAAAGATATTAAAAGTTCTGCATTTAGTTAATACCAATAATTACGTCTTTATCGGAAGAAAATAAGGCTTTATTAAGACTCAGAATATCTGAGGTATTAGGCATTGGTTGTTTCTGTAATTGACTCCGTTGAGTCAGTGTTAAACTATCCATAACTGACAATAGCAGAGTTAGAGAATGTTATGTTATTATTTTAGTGGCTGATTTGAGCGCCTTTCAATGGCTGAATTTAGGTGTTTGATCCTTTCTGACTGGATACATGTGAAATATTATTCAATGACATTTAAAATCTTTTATAATGATTGAAAGGGTTTTATTAAAATGACATATATATTTTCTTTGAAATCCTTATTAACTCAAACAGTTCTTACTTGTCTAGGAGAAATGGATTGTATCTACAAATTGTGTTAGACAAACTGTTGCATACGAGAAACCTATCTAAGTAAAAATGAGTTCATGTGTAAAATACACATGGCTCATCATCTCCGATAACAAAGTAAATATCAGCTGGCACTCGGTTAACCAATTAAATAGTTAATTACGAGGACACTCATCAATACATGCTAACCTAATAAGTCAGAGGACCACAGGAAGGTACCATCAGCCTGGAGACACCGCTAAATATGGGGCGCCAAGTGTCAAGTGCTCATTTTCATGCACAAAATATATTCTGTGTCACAAAAAGCATTATTTAATGACGAAATCAAGTAATGCCCGCTGCGTTTTGTGCAGGAAAGCATAAAGACGTCACTTTCTTTCATGCACAGAAATCAAAAGGAATGTTTCATTTTGTGCACAGAATTGATATCAAACAAATATACATGCTGTCAAGGAGTCTCAGCCAGGCTGAGCTTCCAATGTGTTAACAGTACTGGTGAAAGAGCCACAAAATGTCTTTCAAAGTAAGGATCTAATAAGATAACTATTCAAATCAGCAGATAATGTAACACTAAGAGCATTCGGGAAGTAAAATACCACCTGGATAGTCCTGGAGAATTTTTGAAAAATGTTCTCTTGACAGATGTGTCTAAATCTGATCTTTTTGATTCCAGCCTAAAAACTCCAGACTGCCTAACACCTTTTCGCAGCTGATGAGCCTGGTGGTGGGGACTCTTAGTTTAGGTAACTCGTAAGAAAATGTTCTGCACTACAATTTCAGGCCCCATGTCCTCAAGCTAAAGTTGCATACCTGACAATCACGCTAACAATTCAGCAAATCTTCTGATGATTTCACCTTATGTCTATACTGGCATGAAGACACAACAGCTAAGAGTGTGTATGTCTCTGGAGATCAAATTTTGCAATATTTCATGCCAAATTCACACAATCGTTATAACCAATGCACACTCTAAAACCACTGGCGATACCACACTGTGATTAGTGTAACTAGAAAACATTATATTATCCATGTGGTGAAACACTCCTGAAAGGTCCGTCGTTTCAGAAACCAGCTGCAAACAACAGCTCAGCCCTGCAATATGTCCATAGTCAAGCCCTGGAAAAAGTTTTTGTGGTGGGAGAAATGGTCTGAGATAGAGAAGACCCTCCCCCAGCAAAACGATGCTGTTTGCAAACCTCTGACAATAACAAGTGCACCAGAAGCAGTAAGCAGTAGACTGACTACACAATGAATTTGCTAATCAGTTTACTTTACTTGATTAGAAAGTGTCACTATCTAGAGAGACATACATGTTCCACAGTGTGCAACTCTGCCCATTAATTCTGGAAAATCTGAAGTGAGATAGTGAAGTGAATAGTCAGATACTCATTTAAAGCGATAACTAACTGCTAACAGACCTCTCTGTACCGTTGCATAACATTAATGGAGCGATTTGTAGAATCATGCCATGGCACATATTTACAAGGGGGATGTAAGGTGTAAAAGTGGGTCTATAGCCCATCGAATTCCGGCATTTGTTGATACAGCACATTCCTCCGAATTCTAATCCACATTGAAGATCCAAGTTAATCGATGGCCTCGCGATTCCAAAACAAACTCCTTTGCGTTTTCAGCCTTCGTGTTAAATATCAATCATTCTGATGGTAAGTGCCTCTGGCTGTTGCCGTGCGGAATCTGTGCAGTGTCCCGGTGTTACAAAAACGTGATAAAAGACCCCATAAACAAGGTCGAAAATCATAGCATCAGTTACATAATCATTGTGTTTCACAAACAGGGGTCCGGGAGCGTTGAAGAAAACAAGGACTTGTTTATGCCAGAGGGAATGCGAGTAGGCCAGGGTGGCTCGGCGAGTCTGCTGCTTCTGGAGAGTGATCACCCGCAGCTGGAGCTCCCCCAGGGGGGGCTGTCAGGCTCGGCAGCCCAGGCGGGCAGCAGCCCTGCCAGCCTCAGTGCGGGAGACACGGCCGACTGGTGGTTAACCGAAGCCGGTCACCTACACTTCCGCTGGCTTCCCTTGGTGGGAAAAACAGTCTAGTCAAAATAATGGTGTCATTTTGGGTTTGTATACCCAAGAGAGGGATAAACATAGCAACACTAGGAAAAGAGCCAAGACCATTAGGAATGAAGAGAGAGATAAAAATACGTTTTTGCATTTTAACCAAGCAAAGTGATTTCTATGGTGTTCTCCCAGACTGAATTCAGACGTTTCAGCCTACATAGAGATTTATGGCTCCCTGCTTGCTGGCAGGCTGACAGAATACAGTCCTTGTCTTTGCCTTACATGAGACCTTTGTGACCCGCAGTCTCCCTCTATCGTCTGCTTTTCCATCCAACTAATCATTCCTTCTATGAGGTGGATGGAATGGAGATGGAGCGAGGCCTTGTTCTATCCTCTGACTGCCTCCTGCTGGATACCAAAGAGCTACTGGTAACACTCTTTGTGTTGGATTTACTATGGGGATCTGGCACAGCTCTATTATAGTACATGTTCTAATGTGGCACAATGAGTGGCTCTGCGTCCTTTTTCTACACAAAAAGTAAAAGGTAAAATAAATGTAACTTGATTGAAGAGTAAAATGGCCAAGGGGAGAACAAGTGCAGTACATGTCTGATCTTAGCTACAGTAAGATCTATCATATAAATTTTTAATTCAAACCACCAAGGTACAACTGAGAATAGAATACTGTTTTTAATGGTTATGTTTTTACCACAATGGAAAACAGAAAATTGTGAGATAACTTTAATGCATTACCAAGGTAGGATGTCAAAGCTAACCGTAACCCTCCAGTGTCACCGTTCACTAACTGATGCTTTTCAGTTTTGCTGTAAGATTTACCTATAGCCTCATGACACAGTCAGGACTGTGGTATTTCAAATAAAAAAGAGAGATTTTTTAACTGAAATGAGGATTAAAAAGGATGTTTAAACTAGTTTCACTGAACAAGATGACTTGCCTTTTGAGATTTTGGATTTGTCCCTTCTTACACTATGTCCTGCACACACACACACACACACACACACACACACACACACACACACACACACGCACACACACACACACAGTCCAGGTTTATCCTGATTTGTGCTGAATATTGAACTTTGTTGACGTTGACTCCTGGCAATCACGCAGTTGACACTGCAGAATGTCTTGTCTTCCATCTGTGTCCTCAGGCTTTCCAGTGACACAGTCATTATTGTGACAACTCAACTGGTTTTACTTACAGTGCATAATTACTGAATGGTTATCTGCATTTATTAATATGTGATTATTGCTTCTTTGCTATCAGCTGTTCGCTTCGGCCCCAGATTCAGTCTCCACATCATTTGTAGGGTCAATCTGCTCTAGCATTTACAGGAGGCTTTGACTCAACTGGGTCTCGCAATAAACATCCATCCATTTACTTTAACCCCTGTTAATAATAGGATGCTGTGGCTCCACACAAACAAGAAACAGTCCCCTTCTAAAATAGAAATCTGAAGAAACCCGCGTAGCAGACTGTGCCCTCGAGTGCCCAATAATCCTGGAAACATCACTATAATGGAAGCCGCAGGCTGCTCGATGTTGTTCCCTGACGTACGGTGGCTTCCTCATGAGACAGGAATTAGAGGGATTACATGTTTGTGGACAGGCATTTTAATGGAGAATAAACTATCTGATGGAGAGGGGGTACTAAAATGACCTCAAGGGGGCTTCCTGCATGAGTATGAGCCTTTCAAGCATATTTAGGGAATTCCCCCCAAGTCTCCAGCTCAATTTATAATGAATATTTCCAGCCAAACCCTTACAGTTACACAAAGACTATTAATTAGCATATGACATCACAGAGGGGGCGTGCCTCCGTACCTTCTTCATTGCCGGAGGCTGTCTCAACATTCCCCCCAGTCACTTCTGATTTGTCCCCAAGGGACGCAGCCTCCCCACGTCACACCACAGCTGTTTTCCATAAGGGATCTGAAATCAGCTGCAGCTACAGGCTCTGCGTAAACATGACAATTACGTGAGATTAAAGTGGCAAAATGCCGCCAAGCCATCCAGCGCCTTCACAAATATGTTTTCATATAGAACTCCGAGTGGCATAGTCAGAGTGCCGTTTTCCGAAACGGATGCGTCCCCCCTCTCCAACCCCACACGCGAAATCAGACTACTCCCTGCACACTATAAAATTCCACATGAAAACATCAATTATATCACTCTCTATTTTGCCTCCTTTTATTTGTTATTGAGCTTATTACTTTACTGTATATTTTTCAGGTCCCTATAATTTGATGCTAATCAAGAATCAGCTTGAAGATTTAAAAATATCCCCCCATGCCACCCCAGAGAATATATCACATTAGAGTGCCTCGCCCTCTGTTGATCAGCACGTGGTGTTTATCCCCAGGGTAAATGCTTTTGTAACCTTCACGTAAGGCAAACATCATGCCTGGGGATTCTGGAAGTCTGAGAGTAATTTAACTGCATCGGACCCACATCCTGTCAGCCACAGGAAATAGTAGGTAAATGACAGACTTGGGAGACTGGTTTCCCATCACACGTTTTAAATACGACTTTGTCCTGGGGCAGCTTCCTCTGTCTAGGGCTCCAATGAACCAATGAATCCCCAAGCTGTGTACGTTTCTGTTTCGGTGAGAGCTGCTTATGAATGTCAACACTCAAGACATATACCTACAACACAATGGCAGCTCTTTGTGTGTGTATCAATATCAAATATCAAGATCTGAATATTCTCTAGTAAACAAAACCTTGCTGAATTCAGATTTAACTCACCCCTTACTGGGGTACTCGTATTTGCTTAGATATAGCGAGTTTATGAATCTTAGTGAAAATAGTGTCTTGTGGTGTCTGTAACATATTTTAATACACAGAAGAAGGGATGTCCCAATTAAAAACACACAGTGGGGGCAAACCAAGATTTGGTTAAAAGCTTAGGTTTAAAGAACTATAAGCCAAAGCACAAACTTGAAATTCTGCAGTAGATATTCATTAAATGTCAATCTGCATAAAAAAGGGTGAAACAATGTTTGGATCAAAAAGTGGAAATAAATGTGGAATTAAACTTTGGACTCTCTATCCATTTTTAATGGCTGTTTATCCATCTGGAATTCAGTAATCCAGAGTCCTGGGATGGATAGGGCATTCAGGAGTGTTCCCACAAAAGACAGTAAAAATTGCCCACACACTCATACAAATACAAAGCACTCAGGCTTGCACTAAAAGCACAAACACAGTGGCACTCAATACTCTTGTTCACGTGCAGTCTCATGTGTATGCGTCCATTTTCACAGGTCACCCATACACACAAATAACACTGAAGATCATTCGATGGTCAATTAATACTATTAATCAATTAAGTTTGAACTTCAGCACAGAACTTTAGCTTTCAGCAATATTCATCCAATTTTTCAAGACTGTTTTGTGATTTTCTGATTATACAGTAGATAATTTCAGCTGCATTTGAAAATTAAATATAGATTTACTTGATAAACTGATTTAAAAATCACAATCATAAACATTTAATGTAATCTTCATATTTGTTTTTGAGTAATCCTTACTTTTGATTATATGATTTTTTTTGTTGTTGGTGTTTTTACATTAATCTGAAAAGCATTTTGGCTGCAGAGTACCTGTGACAGAAACAGCTGTGGAACAACGTAAGCAGATCAAAAATACTAATGAGTGTTCATTTTTCCCTCTGACAGGTTTAATTTCAAGATCGCTTTGTCTGGATAAGTAGTTCAGTGCTTCTGAAGAAGTGTGTTAATGTGAAGATCACTGCATTAACCTGCTGACAGCCACAGCCTCACTAAGGTTTCTGGACAACAGTGATTAATTAGTTACTGCAGGAACACATTTAGACAAACAAGAGGCTAGGAGCTCACATATTCTCAGACACACTTTTGGTGAATCAGTAATGCTGTGGAAAAGAAATTGTTTTGAGTGCTTTAACAAGGCCTGCGAATTCAGAGAGACATTTTTCTATTGTAAACACTTAAATGAAATGGTTCGGTAGTGTTGCTTTTTGCTGGTCTTATATAGGCACCAATAAAAAGGGCTGGGTAGTTTTCGGGAGACTTAGTGCATTTACCAATTTAAAACTAAAGACAAATTGTCTTTTACTAGGCTGCTTGTATTTTCCGGAAGCATACCACTAAGCAATAAAAATGGATGCGTGTTTCAAAATAGGAGCAGTGTTGCATAACACCACTGCCATCAACCTAATTTCTAGGAGGGTCACACTGTGCGCCTGGAAGTCAGTCCTGACAGTGTCGAAGCACCTTTGGTCTCACAGCAGGGAGTGCTCTCTGCTGCCCCCGGCAGTGGTCCACATGAATTGCATCTGTGCCACTGAGGCGCTAACCACGTCTGCACCGAGGAATTCGACAGCATTCTGAGCTCTTGATAGCTGCCACGAGGAGACCACAAGCTCAGGCGATACCCTTTATGAGCACAACCTATTCTTTCTCCGCGGTGAGGATTTTGGGGTTTTCCTCTGTTTTGAAAAAATGACAAACACAGTGCGATATGAAGCCGAACAGATTGCGAGTCTCCATTGCCGAATGAACCCAGGGATCTATGTTATGCTGCAGATTCTGTAGGGAAATCCCAAAAGTCTACCAGCACCATGAATTATACATTATACAGATTATCCATCCATCCATCCATCCATCCATCCAAAGCTCTTCCATCTGCTAATAGAGTATAAGTGGGAGCAGACAGAACAGGGCACACAGCAAGGGTACCCCCTGGATAGGATTACAGTCCATAACAGGGCTATATATAGATAAAACATAAAATAAAGCATAACCTACTGCACTCTATACAAAGTATCTACTACACAGATGGAATATAGATACCTGACAGTTCTAGACACATTAAGATACAAACGACATATATGACAAAATATGATCATCTTGCTTGTGTCTGAACAAAGTTAAAAAATTGTAACTCTTGCATATGCTGACATGCTACTAATGAACGTGCCTAGAACACCACATTTACTGTGCAAGGAAAACTATATCTACTTGTACTGCTGCCACCAGCAGTCCATAATTAGTTAATCAGTATACCAGCTGATAACATAACGTTCTGTTGTGTACTGTTGTCTATCACTGTTGATGAAGTCTGTGACACAGCTATGTATGTGGTGAGATGTCAATTTAATTTTTAACATTAAGATCCTTTATATTCCCCGTACTGCCCCACAAGACAGATCTCATCCTAAAGCTGCAGACACACTGACTCAGAGGCACTCGGAGGTTTCGCCTGAGTCGCACCACAAATATGCAGGAGCTAGCCAGGGCGCGGGGGTGGGCATGCAGATGTCATCGCACGCCGACACTGCGTCTCACAGCCAGCCATCCCGAAATCAGGGGACAAACATCGCAAAAAACAGAACTGACATATATACAATAACATAACCATTGCAGAGTGAGAGGGAACGGGGAGACATTCAAGGACAGAAAGTGGCTTTCGGCACACAATGGTGGCCATACAGAAACCTTCAACCTGAAGTGGTCAGTTCTGCTAATCATGGCTTTTCCTCACAAATTAAAGACACATTTTTCAGATGGTATTGATTCCATAATTCCGGGGCAGATTTAAAGAGTTCATATCTGTAGTGAAAAAGCTACGAACCCATGTAACTGACAGTACAAACTGCTGGTATTGTAAGTCCTGGTTCAGCAGTACCTCCGCACTTGACTTGCCCTCGTTGGTCTTGTGTTTCAGACCCAACTATGTTGCCTTTTGCCATTTTCCCAGTTTTCTGTTCCAGTTGCTGCACCTGGGCCATTCATATGTGGTGTAGCTTTTATTTTTATATATTTTTACGATTATTATTATCATTTTTTGCCCCCCTCCTCATGACCCTGAGCAGGATAAATGGATTTATGGATGGATGGATGGATGGATGGATATATTATTATCTTTGTGATTCAGGTTTCACACTTCTGGTCTGAGAAAGTGAGTTATGAACACATTGCAGAAACCACAGCTGGACTGGGATCACTGTCTTATGTTCACATTCCTTCACACCTCTCCATTGACATTTCAACACCAAAGCTGTAAGTCACTTGATATGAAGGGGTCATAATAATGTAGCTAAGATTTACTCAGGTTATAAGAACTTATAACTTTGGCAACAATAGGTCTCACTCTTTTCTCTTTTAAGTAGCTGCTTCAGAAGGAATTATACACGGTCCAAGAATGCCATCCCGCTGTGTCTCACTGAAGCCGGCAGGACACGGAGGGTCTGTTTGTGTAACTCTCTGCCCCCATTCCCAGAGTCTCTACACAGCCTTCTTTTACAAATAATGGAAAAAAGGAAGTGAACAAATGAAAAGCAAATTTTAACATGGCAGGATACTGTAGGCAGATTGTTGTACGGAAACCACCCATAATAAATACTATTTATACCATCATAAAGGCTATTTATGGATCCAGCGGTGCAAGAAGCAGGAGCACTATACTGCCAGGCCGTGGAGAAATATGATATGTGACAGATGGTCCTTCGGTGTGTTTGCAGTGACGCGTGGTCACTGCCCACGGGGCCCTTTCTAAGTGCAGGGTGCAGGCTGCCGGCTTCCCATAATCATGTGGGATGCCTTTTCCGGCATTTTCAACCTGCCTGTCTTCATTCTGTCTCAGGAAAAAGATTTATGCAGCATGTTGTGCTTCCAAAATGATGCTGGCCCAGTGCAGAACTGGTTCAATTACTTCTGAACAGCCAAGAGATGAATGTTCATTTTCACCGACTCTCCTAGTGACAGAACCCGTTCATTTAATTGAAATGGCTGAATAATTGAACTGAACAGCACTCCAGTGACGTGACACGTGTTACATGACACTCTCCAGCCTCATAAACATGTCCATAAACATATAGAAAGATTGTAGCAAACAAATCACTGCATAACAACAAACGTGTTATGCTCAGAAAAAAACAAAAACACGACCAAAGAGTGATATAATATGTTGAGATAATGGTGCTGCTGCTGCTGCGGTGACTACTATTCCTGACAGTCATACAAGAAGCCTGAAATGCTCTAGAGGCTAATCCAATCATCAGTCCATCCATCTACTATTTATCTCAGTGAAGGTCACAATCCAATTTCATGTGTAATGTTTACTCAAGTTACAGCAGAATTTTTCATTTGTGCAAGACTGCCATCTAGCTTACAGTGTACCGGGATTCAGGCTTGGCAACTTTGGTCAGCTGGCTGGCCTGAGATTTTCAATTTGAGACAAGTCTGCACACACATACACACGCATATACATGTACGTAACAGTGTTATTACCTGGTAAACAGTTTGTAGGATTTGCAAACTACCCCAACTGGTGTACTGAATTTTATGTTTATAATGGAATAATATAGATTTACCGTAACATTTCTTGCGCGAGCATGGAAATCTGAAAGCATGAGTTTCACACTAGATGCGTGAGAGTTGTTAACCCTGGGAATTCATGCAGTCAGGTGTTTTGTGTATTCATGATACAAGTAAAAATACTAAATATATGCTAAATCAGTGTACATGATATCTTCTCACTGCATTTGTATAATTTCTGGCTTTTCACCAAATGTAGCTTTCCACTAATCATACTCCTACCACTTCCCAAGGCTAGAAACCAGTAAGACAGAATTAACTACTACCTGTATTTTAAAACTTCCCACCTTGCCAAGACATTGAACCTGAAGTTAATAGAGCATTTTAATAATTGCATTAAGTCTTAATCGATTTGATAGTTTGGATTTTTTAACATGGGAAACTCCCTTTTTGTGTTTGTTTACACATTTCAAATCCATACCTGCTGCTATTTGATACTTATGATCAAGGGCATAACTTTGGGTCCAGCACGGGGGGACTGAGGTCTCCACCCATTTAAGGGGGTCCAGGGAGTTGTATTGGCTGGTTTTGATTGTTAGGGGGGTTATATCCCCCCCCCCATATTTTATCCCCATGCCTTTGATTCCACCTTGGTCTATGCACTGTACTCCAAAGCATATTCTGTTCTACTGCTAGGATCTAAAATAAAAACATCCATTCACTTGAGGTGTATTTGCTTTTACCCATAATGCTCATTACCTTGTTTCCTGGGTGTAATCGGTGTTTTATGTTGTATGATTTGCGTTTTTAAAGTACTGTAGTGTGATACAACAGAATTGCTCGTTCCCTCAGGGCACATTTCCTCTGGACTAAAACTGCTTACGACTATAGCGGAACTTGCCACACTACACAGCAGTAGTCCGCAGACGTGCAGTTACGATCGCCACGGGGATCTGCAGCGCTACTTCCGGCACAAGAGCGAATTCGCGAGCACGTCATCAGGAAGCGCCGGCTGCTAGTATGCGGCGGTAACATTTCAATGACATTTTCATCTGAGTTTTATTTTTAATTTAGCGTAAATGGCTTCGGCGAGGCAGAAGATGACACTTAATTTCTGGGTGCGGGTTTTCAATAGCACCAGAGCGCGCCATTACAGAGGTAAGCAGGTGAATAAACAGCACAAAATATTTGCTGTTTTGGGACATTTGTACATGATAACTGTGTTTTAATATTTACAGAACGCTTATTCCTGACTGCAAAGGTTATTTTACTTACCGGGAGTCTTTGTAGTGTGTCTGTAATATGTATAATCTCTGCTCTCGGGCTGTGGAATATGTCGGTAGACACTTGTAGCAGGTATTTGAACCACTGTGGAAATCAAATGAATTCTATGTCCAACAAATATTAAGTCTGCAAACTGTGGAGTGTGTCATTAATTAGACATTCGATAGTGCAAAATTTTAATACCTCTTTACTAGCTTGGTGGGCGGTGGCTGATGTAGTTGTGGAGATAATTCTTGTGCATTCGGGGGTATTTGGCTCAAATCGGCAGGTATTATTTGTTCAGTTATGTCACTGAATAGATATATTTTTTTTTGCACGAAGCGTCAGTAATTCCACAGAATTCCCGGGGTTACAGTGTGCTACCACCCCCCCGTGATGTTGAGGAGAAAGCGGTCCTGGACAGAATGCTGAGGGTCGACCATGCCGGAGAATTTGGGGCCAATCGCATATATGCTGGCCAGATGGCGGTTCTGGGGAGGACCCATTCAGGACCACTGATTCAGGTACTGAAAATGCACCAACCTCAACATTTTCAGACAGGGGAAAAGTCCAGGAATTATACCTAGGAGGTCTACTTTGAAATCAGTCTCTGTGTTATGTCTTGGCTCTAATATGTAGGACTGCTTTTATCCATTTAAACTGACTGGCCCAAAAGTTAGTAATCTGTATAAACTCTGTGTATCCTTATGTTTAATAAACATGCTGGACTTTAAACTGCAAAAAATACCACCACACCACCGATGTCTTTTTGCCTTGTTTACCCCAAATATCTCCTCTTTTAAACGATAATGTGACTTCTGAGCTGTCCCTTTCTTCAGCACCATTTCAGTACTTATCAGTTCCATGATTTGGCAAATAGTAGTATGTCACTTGCTCCGCTAACCAAATTTAATAAACACAAGGATATGCTGAATTTATACAGATTACTAACTTTTGGGCATCACAGTACACCTCATATTAATATTGTGGGTGTAAGTAAATGCCCTTATAATACCGAAAAGCCATCAGATGTGACCCCAAACAAATAAAAAAAAAAAAAAGTGACACAGCAGTCAAAAAGACATCATGTGAATTATCATAAAAAGAAATTATAATTCTGGAAAGATTTCATGATTAGGGTCTACAGGTCACCTCTGGCAAAAGGTTAACTATTTCATGCAGCTTTTATAACCTGAATGCGGCTGCAAAAGCAACATCACACCACTCATTTTTAGGCGGAAAATGTGAGTGGGTCTTAAAACAGACTTTTTCACTGTGCTTACACACTTCAGACAGCTGTCATCACATTATGAAGGGAATTTCTAATTATATAAGTGAATGTAGTGCACTACGGTACACAGTATGGTGCATCACTAAATTTGCCTCATTAGCCGATTTGGTAACAGCTGTGCAAGTATCAGAAAGTAAGATAATGAAACTGAGAAGCAGATCTATCATGTTGTTTTAAAACATCTGTTTCTTTGAGGTATAGCTTTACATACACTACAAAAAAATGGAAAATTTTTAAAGAACATGTAATTCCCATAAATCCTGAGACAACACTAAGAAATAGGAATAAGATCACGGAAATGAGAAACGCAAATGCTGATGCCTTGAAAAGTTAAAATAATTGCGCTACCTGAAATGTGTAGAGGGCTTATGCACGTGAACAGGACCCTTACATACATTCCCAACAACTGGTCTCAGAATTTGGTGTTAAACCAGTATCTGGAGAAATTTTTATGCCTGTTAAAGCCTTGGTGATTATTGTGTATGCGCACATATTGCAATTATATCGTGATGTGATATCATGCAGCCCTAGTAGGGCAGAGTGGTGGCTCTGCAGCTAGGGATCTGTCTCAGCAATCAGAAGGTTGTTGGTTTGAATCCTGTGAATGCCAGAAGTGATCCTACTCTGTTGGGCCCTTGAGTAAGGCCCTTAACCTGCAATTGCTTCATCCTGGATATGACGTTAATCTACATCCAGCCCTGCAAGGAGGTCCCCTAACTTATTGGGAATTTTGGTGGTTAGTGGCAGGACTGTCACTCCAGCCACTGGAAACAACTCACACTGGTCCATTCGGACTAATATGATGCTGGGGTATCACCCACCGCATGGCTACACTCAGGTTCTCATCCCTGAGGTGGCTTGTCGTGTGGTCGGTGTAGCAACGTGCTGTAATCGCATGCTCCTTACCTTACTCTCTGTTTAGTCTGGTCTATTTGAAGAAGTGCACACTGGAATTGATAAGCGGAATTGAAATTTTAGTTTTATAACAAGTATCCAATTTCAGAATTGGAATTGATTTTCGATTCCCAACCCTAATTATAATACTGCTGATGCCTCTTCTGAATGTGTCAAGTGTACGAAATTTTGTCATAAATGCACACATTGGTTGAAAAAATATTTTTTTATTACCATTGTATTTGCGAATGGTCGTTAAATGAGTGTTTGTAAATGAGCAATGGTTATAGTGTGTTTAGTCTACGAGCTAACCCCATGTTTGTAGATGTTTTTGTTCTCGATGTTTTTAATCTGGGGTTGCAGCAAATGTGGGATCAAGAGAAGACACATCTGCGTAAACTGGACGAGATCCTGGCTGAGAACCGAGTGCGACCCACGGTGTTGCTTCCTCTCTGGAACGTCGCTGGGTTTCTGCTTGGTGAGTGACAAAGGAAACAAACGGACAGTGATCTGCATAAAGGAAAAGGGCAAAGGCATGTTTACAGTGGGGGTTGAAGGGCGCTCAACATATACTGGCAGTGATATGCTTTGCAGACTGAGCTCATGTGCCCTCTGTTGCTGGATAGGGGCCTCTACAGCCTTGCTGGGGAAGGAGGGGGCCATGGCGTGCACTGTCGCGGTGGAGGAGAGCATCTCAGAGCATTACAACAGCCAGATCAGGGCCCTGATGGAAGCTGATCCTGAGAGATACAAAGACTTATTACAAGTAAGGGGGCAGTATGTCCTAAGTATTTACATGGCACCCCCTGAAATGCAGTACCTGCCAGTATTGTAATTAAGTTAGAATAGTATAACAGTAATATGATAATTTTATGGTATATCGTGGTATTTTGGCTAAATTGTGGTATTTTGATTGGGTGTCCTGCCACCCGCTTGGCAATTTTTTTCCAGTGGCCCTTTTCAAAATTCCGGAGTAGCATTGCTTTTGAAAATACTGCCAAACTACCATATACCATGGAATAATGTCCCAAGCCTAATATGTGATATTATTTTTATTGCAGGTTTGAAGTTTTGAAAAAGCAACTACTGAAATACTGAAATAATATGAGTACCCTGTAGATGGCAATGTAGGCACATTAAAGGGAACGCTTCCTGTAACAGGCCTTGGAAATGTCATGGTTATGGTTTGCTCTGTAAACTGTAACCTATGGATTTTAGGTCTTAGTTGACTATAGATGTGCTATGCTGGAAAGCAGTTAACAGACTGTTTTATTGTTTTCAGTTAATCAAAGAGTTCCGTGATGATGAGATTGAACATCATGACATGGGACTGGAGCATGATGCTGAATCAGTAAGGATGGTTCCTAGCACTGTCATGTCTCAGTTTGTCTCCCGCTAACAGCTATTTTACGGTCTCTGTTGCATGTTGCTTGTTTTACATTTTCTCTTTAGATGCAGCTTTGCTGTGTGATACTAATTGCACTTTAACTAATTTTTCCTGTAAAGTTCTGGTCAGATTTGAGCTGAAGCGCTTTCTGTCGTCTTGCATGGTGCGGTGCTCTGATGGTAAAGGGTGTTTGTGTTTCAGGCCCCTGGATACTGGCTTTTGAAGAGCGCCATTCAACTTGGCTGCAAGGCTGCTATTTATGTCTCTGAGCGCATCTAGAGGCATTGCCGAGCCGTATTTATTAAATTAAGAATAAATGGTTGTATTTATGTTGATATACAGAGTCAGTTTGTCTTATACTTGTCTTACATGCTGATTTAGTATTGAATTTGTATAGGGGTCTTGTTCCAGAGCTGTGCAATATATTCAGTTTGCTTTCATGTTTTTAAAATAATTTTTAAATGAAGTGAAACTTCAAGTTTTAGAATCTGAAGTCTGTGATATTTTGTTTCTCTGTTTAAGCTTGTTTGTTGTCTGTTATAAATTCACTTGGCCTTTTTAAACTAGGAGTAATTTCACTACAGCAGCACTTTACGTGACATCTTCTGGTATGGTTTTGGTACAGGTGCAAAATTTTGTTTTTTCAAGCAGTTCTCACATGTTTGATTGAACTTCACTGACCCCCAGGTGTAATTTTTTGTTGTCCAGAGGCATCACAAAATAAATAACCCCCTATGCCATATCCCTTCCCAAGATTAAATAAACAAATAACAAGATAGTGTATCGTACCGCGCACGTGCATAGATGCATAGAAGGTGTATAATTTGGTACAGGTGTGACCATAGAGTGATAGGTAGAGAGCTGGAGTGGACGCCTCCTAAATGAGTGGGGTTAGGGACATGGAGACCAGAAGCCCTTCACAGACAAATGGCAGGAGGCACCAAAGAGGACCTGAGGCACTATGTCATGCATCTTAGGGAGATGAGCCCATGGCTGGTGGTGCTTCTCAGCTGTGCCAGCTCTCTGGGGAAACACGGGGCCTCATTACTCAGGATGGTATTACCTGCGAGTGACCAGCAGAGGAGAGCGTGACACTGGATACGATGGACTAGTGTAGAAAGTGAGTAGCAGCACGAGGTAAGCCCACTGCCATGTCGGTGGTACTTAAGAACTATGTACTGTAGGTCTTTAGTCCCTGTCTGGGCATTTTTTTCTGTTATTAGTCTGGGTGAAGTATTTCTGCGTGATGCTCCTCACTACTTCAAACTCATTCGTTCATACCAGCATATCAGCACTCAGTAGCTGTTTAAGAACCGGTCCTGTTTCCCTCTTATACCTCACACCAAAAAGTCCACCGTCCAATATCCCCTAATCCTTCACTGTTTGTCAGCTGTATGTCAGCTAGATTTTTGGGGGGACCATCTTGAAAACAACATTGCAATTATTATTAACTGTCATAACTTTGGAGTTTTTAGGCATTTTTTTTAGTATCTCCCATTTGTACACAGTCAGCGATCATGTATGCCAGAGACTGCATTATCCCCTTTACTTGGTAAAGCACTTAATCAAATTGACAGCTAAAAGTCTGCAAACCTATGGCATGTTACTTTGGGTCTTTATGGCTTCTTTTTATTCCTCTGGCCAAGCAGAAACAATGTGCTGATAATTCATCTAAAGTCTTTCTGCTTTACCTTCCTGGTATCGATCCATATATGTGTCTTTGTGCTCTGTGCTGTGCCTTTCAAAGTGGGCTATGTCAGCTTTATGAGACTGCACGCTATCTCCACCCGTGTAAATCAGGACTCCACGGGCTGTCATGTTCGTAGAACCATAAAGATGAGCACACAGCTGTTCTTTACATCAGGTCACCACTGAGCAGGGTTACGCTGCGGGCAATCAGCCAAACAAAAGGCTAACCCGTGTTCTCAGCCCATGCTGTCCTTAGAGGACGTCCTGTGCCGTGCAGTGCTTGGACTTTAGGTTGATGCAGGGCACGCAACACGGGACAGCCTCTTATTTCAAACTTTATGTTCCCGCATAGTGTTGGTCCCTTATAATCCTATAAAGACTGTGACTTTCCAGTGACACTGCTTCTCTAATGATGAATCATCCCCTGAGTCCTCTCAGTTTATGCCTCTATAGAGAGAAAGGCTCATGGCCATCTGCCCTTTCCCTCAGTCAATCAATCATTCTTTATTTCTATAGCACTTTTAACCGCAGGGTTTACAAAGTGCTTTACAGACATTTTAAAAGAAGAAAACACAAGAAATAAAAAAAATTTTAATATCTAAAATAAGTGCATAAAATAAATTAATTAAATGACAAATTGCCATAGGTTAGTATACACCAATGTGGGACCCCCAGACAATCTACGTTTTTGACAGAACGTGGATCTTTGGGGGTTCCCGAGGACTGGGTTGAGAAACATTGGTGTATTTTCAGCCTAATTTTGAAAGTACTAAAATTCATTAACTTTCAGGTTTTCTTGGAGAGAGTTCCAGAGTTTGGGACCATAGTGACTAAAAGCTGCCTCCTCCCTCCTCAATGGGATTTTAGGAATAACCAGTTAATTACTGTTGGATGATCTAGGTAATCGGCCTGGGACTTGCCTTACAATCATGCCTCTGAGGTAGGGTGGAGCAAGACATTTAAAAATTAGCAAAAGAACTTTAAATCCTAAAAGCTACAGGAAACCAGTGAAGGAATTTACAAGTAGGTGACAGAAGTCAGGGGAGTGTCCTTAAAGGTTCGTGCTCTTACCTTGTTTGCTTTGTGACTGCTGCCTTAAATAGCGCCCTCACTGCCAGCCCCAAGAAGGACTCAGACCCTGAAATGAATTAATGGACAATACTGACTTCCTGTTCTGTTTGTGATTACCTTTGGCTTGGAGCAGGTCCAACTATTCAGCTCACACTGAAGATGAGGCATGTCCTCCCAATGCCTTCAGGTTATAACACATCACAGTGGAACTGTAGCCGTGAAAGTTCTTTCAGCTAAATCTCTTCCTTTTATGACCAGTTATGTTTTGCATATTTCAATAACTCATGACATCACTGGTCTAAGAAGTAGTATTCACTGGAACTATTTACAGTCCTTTTCATAGGCATAAATAAACATTGCTGCCCACCATCTATAAATATTGTATTTTCCCACTTTAGCAACAGTCTGTAAATTAAACAAATGTTTATGCATTTCCTTTAAAATTGTGTTTAATGTATATTTTAAGCCAGTCATTAATTGCTGTGGTTTGAACAAATACATTGATGACATTTATAAGTTTGGAGGTAAACAAAAGTGTAGGATGCAAAAGTCCGGAGGCTAAATTTTGGCTAAAACAAGCAGCTGGTGGTTATTCTTATGTAGGTTTAATAGTGCTGACAGCTTTACAACAAGAAATGGGTCTTTAAAAATGCACGTGCTGGCTCAGCGCTTGGTGACAAAATTATCATTAAATAAGAGATGAGTGATGACTCGATCGTGGCCAGGTGTTAGTAACAGTGAACCATAAAATGAACGTCTAAATCAGCCAGGGTCCTGCAGATGAGAGAGATCAACTGCAGTCTGTAAGTGAGTGAAGGTAGTGCAAATTATCATCTCATGCTGATTTCGATAAACTCTTGTGCAGTGTTGTCAGGACACTACGCCCAGACTTGCTTCTCAAAAGAATCTTGATATACTGACTGTGAAATCAGCAACATGGATTTAAAAGGAGCCAAAAATATTGTACTGCCCTAGCCCCGAGAATTATTGTGCCGGTAAATTCTGAAAGCATGAGCTGTATAAATTTATTATAACTCATAAAAGTTTTCGGATACAGATCATATTCTTACTCTGTAACCGTGGTTGGACCCGCCAATCCTTGGGGGCAGACACCTTTCCCAACAAGGTACATGTGACCTGTCTGTCTAGCAGACTCCTTTAACAATGGCCGATGTTAAGGGTACGGATTTAAACGTAACCATGGTGACATCCTATATGATGGCTCTTGTCCCTCAGCCCATATCTCTCAGTCTTTAACATTATGCCACTCCAGTCCAGGACAAACAAACAGGCCGAGGACTCCCTGGTCAATCAGGCCTCGACCACAAGTAGGAATGTTTTGGTTATACAGGTTTAACTAGTATGGGGTTTCGGGCCATGGCTAATAATCTAGCTTAGAGCTACCAGCACCTATGGGCTATAGATACCAAACTGCTCCCGGACCAAGGCCTTTTGTTGTCTGTACACCCAGGAAACTCACTGTAATGATATCACAGGTCAGGAAGTTAAAAAGTCATTAAATTAATGTGTGTTGTAATCCAGTCCAACCTGCAAACGATTTCATGCAGTCTGATAGTTACTCTTAGTTGGTTAAGTTCGTTAAAACCTAAAAAAACAGCAGCACTGATTCATTAAAAATGCTATTTAATTGTATATCTACCAAGCAGCCCTCTTCCAGAATGAAATGATAAAAAGCGAGAACAGGCATCGTATATTGGAAGCAGTCGTCTGTCTCTTAATCTGTAAGTAGAAGGTGTGTGTGAAGGGGGTCTTGATGCATTAGCCCTGTGCATGCGGTCGCACCTGCAGGCTGTCATGTTATCGTAAATTTCTGCTGCCTTAATTCAGGCCTGGAACACCAGAGGGCTTTCTGAGAAGCCTGAAGCCATCGGCTAAACTGAGGGGTCAGTACTTTGCTTCATGAAGGCTCTGCCCCTCCCCCCCCTTTAAAAACCCGCTAATTAACATGAAGGTCAAAATGCAGAGTGACAGTGGACTTGGGCTGCCTGCCAGCTCACATTTCCATCAACTGACATGGGCTTATTTCTGTTTATGGGTTTATTTCTGTGATGACCTCATTCTGGAGAGATTTATCACGCCCTCCTACTTTTTTTTTTTTTTTACATTTCCTGTTTTATGATGAAGATTTTTGAAAATTCATTAAAAAAGCCCCAAAGCTGGAATATTTAAATTTTGGCTTTTTATAGGGTTCAGCAATGCCAGATCACATTGGAAATCTGTCATGTGTCCTGCTGTTAGTTTTGTTCATACATCACTGAAATAATTCACACTAAGAAACTTACTGCTCTGAATCCATATGTTCTCTTGGTCACTGACATTACCTCATCATTCCTCACCCTAGATTTATTACTCTCCCCTCATGCCAAGATTGGCCCCTACCCATTTTTTAAGATAACCAGTCAAGGCGGGCTCCCTAAGCAGGTGAAAGATATTCTGATTTGATTTCCCTCCTGTTAGTAACATTCATGGGTCATTTACAAGACTAACTGTAGACCGTGCCGCTTTATTGTAATGATGCAATTACCATTCAACAGCAGTGGTAATACATGTTGTCTCCTTTGTCTGGTACAGTGTCTCAAAAATCTGACATAAAAAATAATCCAGCAGTGGTTCCAGAAGCTTGTTGAAGCTTTCTGTCATTTCCTCCTTATATAATTTGCATTCAGAGTTCTTGAAGGAGTAACTCTGTCTATCATTGTATGTAAGTATATGTAAGCGCTTGCTCAGGTGTTCCTCGGTCCAGCTGAGGAACTGTAGCTTAGCTTATCCTGTAGGCCCGTACTCCATACTTTTGAGGCCCATGGGGTGCCTTATGTGACCGACCTGCTGCTGGGCCGGGTGCAGCATGACCCCCCTGCCCTCCCTGGCCATATAAATCACCCTGCAGGGAGACTGGGGGTGGTCTCTTCAGCATAATTTCGAGGCCACGTTGCTGTGCGACACTGTCATGGGCCCCAGTGTTTCTTCAAGGTTCAAAATTCATCTAGGCATTTACAGAGGCCCTATGGACCACTTGGTGCAACGTTACTGGAAGACCTGCTCCTGATTGATATCATCTGCTAAACAAGTGCTTATCTGTCCGCATCACTGGAGAATGGAGAACATCTGCTCTATAGTTATGTGCTGTTCTCTGCTCTTCCAAGTTTTTTAACAGAGAGCCTTCTCTTCATGTGCTGAGCTGTTTTCAAAAGTCTCAGCTGTAGCCATCCTTCCGAATGTGAAAATTTGCAAACAATACATGGACCCCCCCCCCCCCCCCCCCCCCCCCCTCCGCGCCACAACAAACTAAACACCTCGACCGGGGTAGAACAAAACAACAAAAAAAAACAACAACAACAACACAAACAAGAAACATTT
>JAAGVU020000092.1:25970854-26024198 GCA_011763525.2 Mormyrus iriodes | reverse complement strand
AAAAGAGCCCTCTCTTTTTTGGCTGAGGCGTTTTCAAAAGTCTCAGCTGTAGCCACCCTTCCCAAGGGGAAAATTTGCAAACAAAAAAGGGGCCCCCCCCCCCCCCCCAGTGTTTCTTCAAGGTTCAAAATTCATCTAGGCATTTACAGAGGCCCAAAACACAACCCAAAACAATCTGCTAGCATGAAGCACAGTGCTATATATTTTTCATCTAGACTTTTTTGTCTACTATTCAAGCCAGAAAAACCTATGCACTATGTTTTGGACCCATTATAAAAAAATGCTAAATTAACGACACAGAAAAGTTTAAAAGTTAGTGTGAGAAACGATATTCCACGGTCACAAAGTCAGCTAACACGCGAGAGGACCTGGTTGCTCAGACAAAGGTTTGTGGCATACCAAATACAAAACCTAATACCAAACATAACTTTTAATATTAAACATATAGTTTGCACTTAAATAAGCAAATCTTAAATAACACTTTTATTTATATATGATTGTATGCGATCCAGATCATTTGCAGTATTGTTTATATATTTTTGGCTTAATGCGTCGTCTGCGAGTTTCGGCAATCTTTCGGCAAACTCCAAAAATATCCCCATTTAATTGTTCACGGCCAACTTGCAAATAACTGAGACTGTGAATGTGAAATTCATGAATCTGGACCGGCAACTGTACAGTAAAAATCATTTAAATATATTACAGTCCCCAATTCTGCATTTGGGTGCATTCCTGTTGTGGATCAGTTAACTTTGTGTGATTGCGTTGCTATTCATTGTCTTTTCTTGTTTTTTTTCTTTTCCTTAGTTGTTTTTGAGGCTGTTAAAATGCATGTCCGAATGCCCTGGATTTGATCAATTCTTAGTTTAGCGGATGCTATAGCTTTTAGGAGACATCTAAGTATGCAAGTGAAACCAGTGTTGTACGGGGAGCATATTGAATATCAGGGCAAGTCTGTATTTTAATAAGTCAAACCCTGGACAGGCTCCCCATTGCCCTATACTGGATAAGCAGATGCATGATGGATGATTGTGTGTCAAATACAACTCAAAATAGATCATAAGTTATGATTCCTAAGTACAGTATGTGTACCGGTCAAATAGTCCCGGGTCCTTCCTGCATCTCCTAGTTAGATTCCCGTGGTCGGCATCGCTTGTGCGGTGGTCTGGGAGGGGGGGTGATGGAAGGGATGGGTTTATTCCAAACTATAGAGGCATGTCACTACAAAGACCCGTGGGGAACGCAGAGTCCTGTGGTCGCAGATGCCCCAGTATTTTGCCCTCACGGCAATGCCTGCTAGCCTAAGTTATTCCGCTCTTTTTTGGGGGCTGCTTACATCACTCTCAGGTCCATCTTGCTGTGGGTGTCTGGCTAACTCATCACCCGAGGTGATTACAGGTGCCTCGGCGGGTGGCAGTGTTAGGATGGCTTCTGAAGGTTACTGCGGGCTACGCAGGGCCCCGAACACCTGACCTCTAGCATCTGCCACCCTCCCTGGCAGCCCCCTTTAGAAGGGATCTTACACTTCTCATTAACCTCAAAAAGCCATGCTGTAAGCCTGAGGTGAAATCCAGCACCCACCGGCTACTGGCCCCCGCGTGTGTCGGGCCTCACTGTTGGTGGTGTTTGCTCGTAAACATGCTAGCTGTTATTAGCCACATGTGGGTCTCATGGGCCCACCACTGACAAGCAGGATTTAAATATATTTATATATGTATATTTAAAGTCTATATCGAGCGTGTTTGTGTGTGTGTGTGTGTGTGTGTGTGTGTGTGTGTGTGTGTATATATATACATACACACACACACAGTACTGTTCAAAAGCTTTAGGTGTTAGGACATGTGCAAATTAACAATGCCACAATAAAAACTAATAAGTATGTTTTCTAAAAAGTTGGATGTCTAGATGAACATTGCTTTAGTTCCCAAACCTCTCTTCAGGGGCACCTCAGACATTCCATGTATGTATTAAATTTCACCACCAGCCCAGTTAATTAGCTAAAAAAACAGTGCGATATTGTACAAGGTGTGTTAGTGGTCGAGTCAAAAACTACATGGGTGTATTGTATGGTTGTTGCAAATACGGGGGTGATTTTAGTAAAAGTTTTGAAATGGCTCAACCAACACACCTTCACAGGCATAATAGCATAGTTTTACATGAAAATCATTATAGTGTCTATCACAAAGTGCGTACTAAAAGAATCCGTATCTGTAAATCTGTACTATGAAGGACACCCACATAGCCGGCTTGCAGCACTATGCATCGCATGGTTTGTATTGGGACTGTCAGCTGATGAATGCTCCTGCTTGCCCTTAGACCTCGCGGCAGCGATGACACACACGCATGACAGACGATGTACTCAGGCCAGTCAGGCCTGCCGAGCGGATCCATTTTAAACCCGGATTCCAAACAATGGAGGATAGCATGAAGGAGAGTCCCGCTCCACATGTTTTCCAATGCAATGTCCTGTCAGCGTTGTTCTCTCTGTTCTGTCCTTCACTTTATGCTTCCTTGCCAACGGCCTGCCCATCGCTGGGGGCTATGAGCGAAAACTCTTTTGTAAACAAGTTCTCAGCTGCTTGTGAATAGATGAGGTCTCTCATGTGACATTTTTTCAAGGTTCCAGCAGAACACGGACAAGCTCCCTGATGTGAGTAATGCCAAGGGAACCAGGAACATCAGTCTGCTTTCTTCATTGGCCTACGTGAAATTATGGCTCGTCTACCCAGACTCCTGCAAAAAATATCATCTGTCGAAGCCGATATCAAAGCAGCAAAATGCCAACAATGGCATCTATGTGCTTTGCTCAAAACTTTCTGGCTAAAAAGGTGATAGATTTACAGCAATTGTTTCATTTCTCAGCTATTTCAAGTATCTGCTTAACAGATTGTTGAATAGATTTTATGATAAGACAGATGGTTCTTCTGCATGGTCAAGGAATGAAAAGTTTTCAGCTCAGTAGATCAAATTCAGTATGTCATTGACTTTCTTTTGAAAGAAAAATAAATTGTACAACAAAAGATATTTTTACATATCTAGGTGTTTTGCTGGCATCACTTAAAAGGTGTCACAACAGCAAATAGGTCTTAACAAGCCAAAGATGTCGAGCTAGACTTGAGCATGAAAAATGCAGCAAGTCGTTGGTGCGGATGGTAGATTAAAAATACGGCGTGAGTGGCTTGCCTACTTTAAGCAACTGGCAGGATGATAATCTGACCTCTTGTTATTCTGTTGGTACTTTTTGAATGCTGGTGGTTTGCACAGACCAAAGAACATGCATACGTACTGGTGAATACAACTACCCTTTGAAAATCACCATATAAAGTTTATCAGAGTGATTTCACCATCAGATGGGAAGAAGAGCCATTGGATGACGATTAACTGAAACTGAACTGGATAAACTGGGGCACTGTGAATTGGGTAATTCTGAGCTGGAGTATGAACGTAACCCAGAGCTGAAGGTGTAGTAGCTGCTAGGGGAGCCCAGGCATGTGAGGGCACAGTCCATTCTGACGGGTGTGTGAGCCTCGTCCCTCTCTGGGGCTCGTTAATGGCTTGATTGACATGATGGGATGGTGTGCATTTCATTGATGAGCATTTCAGAGGCCAGGCTTGTGATCTCCTTTGCTGATCAACACGTCACCCTGTAGCTATCCTGGGGATATGTGAGATCAGTTTGAAATACCCTGCCTTTTCAGCCCCAGAGTCAAACTCCTGGCCCAGGGGTACTGACTCACACCTGACTCTGCCGAAGACGTGGCTGAAGGTAAGCGACACAAAAAGTTACTTGATTAAAGTCATCGCTTTTTAAAGTGGCGCTAGGAGGTTCTGTGGAGTAATAAACCACAGACTGCGTTCACTTAAAAAAAAAAATTATGCCCTAAGCACTTATTTGTCTGAGTGATGTCTGTCTGCCTGAATTTACATGATCTTAATCTCTGAGCCTGCGTGTTTTTAATTTGCCACAGAACAAATTACGGCAGTTGTGTCTATTTGTGACCTTGCTCATATTGAAATTGCACTCTGTTTATTCTTTGGATGATAATGAAGACCAGGCCTGCTTACATTTTAGTATTATTTACTACTTCTTCTAAAATAAGAATATTATAATTAATATACTAAAATGAAGCGTGCTAAGAGTTTTTAATATAAAACAAAAAATTGCAGTGAGAAAGGTCAAAAAGTGCTGATACACTTAGCAAACACCCTATTCTGAGGGTTTGTCTAATGCCAGTTCGTGGTGGTTGTTCATAGCCTGAACTGAGCTACTGTGAAGGACACCGTGTTTGTTCTTCACCATAGTAGATGACTATTATACACTCTATTAGGCCGTGAATTCTCATTATTGACTCCTGTGCACTCATAATCCAGGTGTCGCTCCATTATAATACATGTGCAAATCGCATTGCATTGATCAATAACAAAAAACAGGTTAATATTTAAATAACATTTGAGTTGGACTATTGCTTATGTGTTGAGTGCACATATTGAGTTGAGGAAAGGGTTTCTACTGAATGATACGAGAGTCTACGTGAAAGCAGCCTTGCCAGATCAGCCTGGAGCTCTGTCAAGTGGCCCTCTTCGTTGAGATGTGCTGACCTCCCTGATTTTCTGCATTGACCTCAAGATGTGTGACCGGAGGTAACAAAATGCCTGAAATTTGCATCAGACCAGACATGGAGCTGTTTGATTTAAACCTCAGTCTAATGGTGTGGGTTGGGTGCTTTTAGCCCAAGGTGGGTGGGGGCCTTTGAAATGCGTTCCGGAGAGCGTGTGTTATCTTTTCTCCTCGGCGTGTACTATCCAACCCTGTGCGTTGTCCGGCCAGATTTGGCGGCAGCTCAAAGAGAATGCTGGGAAATGTGATCCATATGGTGGCACTATAAAGTCCGACCCACATGTGAGGCTTGACCAGAAGCTACTGAGCCCATGCTCACCACCCTCCACTTGCTCTTCGCAGCTACTGCACCGCCTCGACTGGCCTAGAGGTCCCTTGGCACACCTGACATTTTCCCCAAGTGGATACTGAAAAGGTATTTTGCTGTCAGGCAGGTGGTCATCACATGTCCAGCTCTCACTTTACTGGATCAATAATGCGTGGTACTAATGACTAATCAGTTTAGAAAACACTCCGCTTACTATGGCATCAACCGTTGACATGTTGCATGCATAGGTGTAATAAATGTGCCATTTGTGAACATGCATGTTTTTTCTATCGAGGGAAGCACTGTTACCAAAGTATTTCCCCGGGTCTTTCTTTCCTCCTTGAAGAGGTCCAGGGGATTTGCTATGAAAGGGCTGTACCATGTGGCATTGCTGCTCCTGCTGGGAGGGCTGAACTGCCAAAGTAACCGCAACACCAAAGCTGGTAGCAAGCTGCCCAGGAAGACTGGGGCCCAGCAGGGCGGCGAGCCAGCATCTGAAGACGAGGCTCACCCTGTGACAGCGGGCCCTGGAGGTCGCGGTGCCTCCGGAATTAAGGCCAGTGACGAGATGAAATTGCACTTCCTCAAGAACACGCAGGTCACCTGCAACGATGGGACGGCAGCCGGGTGAGATACTCCTCCACCTGCTCCAGGGCTGCATCGCTTTTGATCCTGAAATGCTAACCTTAAACTCAAATCCCGTTATTTTAAAAGATGTTTATAAAACATTCTGCTTAATTTGTAGTTTATTTGAAAGTATAAGTTTATAGCATATTCTAATGGTTTGTAGCTCAACTCCTCTTTGATGTTCTGTAGGTTTTACTTAAAAGAGTTCAAAGGAAGCAAACGATGGCTCATATTTTTGGAAGGTTGGTATTTTTAATTTACTGCTCATTTGTCCAAAAGCACTCTTTAAATATTTAAATTTGCATTTTTAGTCCTACTGCTAACAGTTAGCCTATAAGTAACTATAAGGAACTATTTTTTTATCTAAGTGTTATCCGGGTCCAGTAGTGAACTAGCCTTATTTAGTTACTTGAAGGTGCTCGGTCACAGCATTCTCTATGGTTATGGTTCAATGCAGGCCCATCCTCTAAGCACGAACAATTCCGGGCAGGTGAACAGAGCAAGTGCAATCGCAGGTGCATTCTATGGTCAGATCTGGGGGGGGGGTTAGCTGGAGGCCTGAATGGGATCTTCTCTTTGTAGTCTACTAAGGGTAATATTAGCATAATATTTTTAGGTGGCTGGTGCTGCTACAACAAAGAGACCTGCGACTCCAGATACAAAAATATCCCTCGGCTCATGAGCTCATTGGAGTGGCCCCAGACACGAAAAGGTTGGCTGATATGCTCTCATACTGTTTTGGCCAGTGATACTTGTTCCGCAGTAGATGACTGCATCGAGTGTTGCAGTCAACCTCTCCCTTTCCTAATGTTTACTTTGCTACATGTCTAAGTGGTGTTCTGCTTGAAATATTTCACAGGTACAGGAATCCTGTCAGCACAACCTGAAGAAAATCCTCACTGGTGGAATGCCAATATTGTGTAAGTTCTTGGAAAATAGATTATTAGATCCAATACTCCAGATCAGGTTCAAGTTCATTATAGGGTTCAAGTTCACGTGTTTTTGCCCTTCATTGAAAGACAGTGACTCATGCTGATCCCATAACACCTCATAATGTGTTGTGAGACAAGTCGGTGTGTGAGCCAAGTTTATTATTCCAGATTCATTCCATACTGCTCCAGCGATGTGTGGAGTGGAACTGGACCACCCGCCAAAGCTCGACAGGGAAAAGATACGGGTATGGCTGTCACCACAGACAAGTGTGTCATGTATGTGGAGATCGTGTGTTGTGATGGTCTTCTGCACTACAAATGCTTCTTACAGTTGAATACACCTTCATGGGCTCCCATATTATCCGAGAGGTGATCAAGGATCTTACTCTCAAGGGCATCAAACAAGCAAAGGTCATCATGTTGACTGGCACAAGGTGGGTCTCCTTGCCTGATTTATGTAATACATATTGGGTTTAATGGAAATGTCAGTGAAAATACGGAATATTAAAGTGATTTTAGTGGTTTTTTGTTAAGCCAACTTTCAGCAAATGTTTTGAGAGTCTTTCCTTTAGGGTGTCACCTAGCTGCAGCATCACATCTTGACATGAACAGAAGTCCAAATCACTCAATGCCTGCAGGTTGACTGTAGTTATCAAGCAGACAAATGTATATTTCAAGCAGTGAAATATATAAATCAAGCAGACAAATGTATGAAGCAAGCAGACGAATTTACAAATCGTCAAGGAGTGTTTGTCATGACAGTGCGGGGGGTACAGGCGTGCTGCTGAACATCGAGAAGGTGGCTGCCCAGCTGGAGCAGCTGGGCGCAGAGGCACAGGTTCGCGGCCTGGTGGACTCCGGGTGGTTTTTGGAGAGTAAGCAGCAGAAGGCGCCCGAGTGCCCCGACAGTGTGTCCTGCACACCAGCAGATGCCATAAAGAAAGGCCTCCGGTAAGAACAGTATGAGTGAGGGCGAGCTCTCACACTTCAAAGGTCTGTTTGTTCTGTTTGTTTGTGTTTGAAGGTAAAAAACAAAACTCCAAACCAGTCCCCAGTGTTTTTCATAAGTTCAAATGAATGATGACTACGGGGAAAAGAAAGGGTTGCTTCCGTGTTGTGGGAATGTTTTCCTGCACCTGCAGACTGTGGAACGGGATGATTCCAGAGAAATGTCGTCAGCAGTATCGGAAAGGAGAGGAGTGGCACTGCTTCTTTGGCCCCAAGCTCTACTCTTCCCTGTCCTGTGAGTATGACTCTCCATTTACCGTGACTTTTCCTGCATGGCTGCTTCGCGCTCCACTGGGTAAAGACGCCCTCCTGCAATCTTTTCTCAGCCCCTCTGTTCGTGGTGCAATGGTTGTTCGATGAGGAGCAGCTGCGGCTGGAGAACATCTACCTGGGTGGGCAGTCCTTGTCTGAGCAGCAGTGGACCTACATGCAGAACCTAGGAAAGGAGCTCAAGAACTCTCTCAAGGATGTTTCGTGAGTGTGATGCTCTTCTTTCTCATTTGTGAAGGACCATATGCTTATGTTAGCACCCTTAGAAACCCAGAATTAATCTGAACATAACTAAAATCTCAATGTTTTATAAGTAAAAAAAATTAAAGTTTAAGAAACTGGAGGCATGTTCTCCCCACGTCATACAGGTTTCAACCTGAAGATTGACTAAATTGTATCTCTAATTGCCCATAGTGTGAGTGTCAGAGTGTGTGCATATTTGAAAATGGGCTGCCATTGCCCAGGGTGTACCCCTGCCTCCAGACACCCCCCACTCTGACTAAGATAAGTGGTTGGAGAGTGGATTTACGGATGCGTAGTGTGGCTGGGTAATTAGGGTCAGGGTTAGTTTAGGGTTACAGTGTGCCTTTGCGCTGTGCTCCCTGCTCACTGTGCGATGTACATCTCTAGGGCGGTGTTCGCACCCTCCTGCCTGGCCCACACGTTAATCACTAAAAGGTAAGGACATCTGAAACGGCCTGAGGGCTGCACTAGCATATGCTGCTCCATCTCTGCAGGATGAACTCATGCTCCTGTTTATGGAGGCTCATTAATCACCCCACATTCTATCTGTCATTGGGTGCCATGTCACACTTTCACTCTCCCTATTTGGGGCCAAGCCTGACCCCCTCCTGCCTAGAGGGGTGGGGGTGGGGCTGGCACAGCGGCCAAAATCAAGGACTGGGGGGGCATGGTTAAGTGAGGTCAAAGGTCACCTGGTATAGAGCTTGCTGTGAGGTCAGGAAAAGTTTAAGGTGTGCAGGTTTGCCATGCAGTGCAGAAGTGTGGAGTTGCATGCAGGGTTGATTCACATGTGGACTTTGACAGAATGAAAACCTTATACAAAATGCAGTGAAGCCTGACCAGTGGGGTTGACTGCATTGTCCTCTGCTGTCTCTACACAGTAACTGGATGGATTTCCAAGTTAAAGGGACCTCACTTTCACGAGCCCTGCAATGCTGGGATAAGAGTCTGCAGGAGTCTAACCGTAACAGCAAGACCACCATCAAGGGCTGCCCCTTTAACCTGATCGACAGCTGTCAGTGGCCGCAGTGCAATCCCACGTGCCCTGCCCTAGTGGACCAGGCCACCAACCAAGAGCTCACCCTGCTCCAGGTGTTGGCCTCCATGGGTCTGGACCTACAGAAGTTGGGCCTGAATATGAAGCAGGAGGGTAGCCACCTGACTGGCATTGTCAGTAATGGAGGCTAGGGGGTGCATTAGCTCCATGGCATTGTGAAGGAATGAGTAGTGATGCAAACACGTTGTGGAGATCTCAGTCTGGTACTCAGTTGTGTCACCAAGCATTCCATTGCTCCACTGAAAACTGGTGTTTGGACCCGTGGGAATTCCTCTTGCATCCTGTAATCCGTTTTCCCGGGTTTTCCATCTGCTTAAAGGGCTAGCTGTCTCTCTCTGACTCCTGCGTGCCTGTAATTAGTTTTCAGACATTCAGATGGATTTGCTCCTTTATGCTGCACTGTATTCGGTTTGGAGAGATGTCTAAGTAATTTCAGTTATTTGGGTTTTTATTTACAGTGAAACCTTTCGGTTTTCGTAAGATGCCACAGGACACTTTTACAAGGTTGACAGATCAAGTTTGGAGCCGTACTGATGAGGCACATGTGGCTAGCCTAGCACTAGGATGAAAGCTGACTGGCTGAAGCTCTCACAACAGTCAGCTGCACTCCTGTAAATGAATCTGCAGCCTTTTGGCAACCCTGCATTGACACTGTCACTTGCCATTATTTGTTAATAATAGTAATAGTGATACTTTATTCATCCTTGTGAGGAAATTGGGTAGTTGTCACATATCCCATCTTACTCTCCGTGAGACACACAAACATATAAACAATATAATGTGACAAATTCATGCAAATAAACACACACACACACACACACACACACACACAATGTGGCTTCAAACATTTCAGCTGCTATTGCTATGTATAGTCATAATAGGGGTTACAAAAACAGATTAATGATATTGCATTAATTTGATTTTATTTCCCAGATAGAGAAATCATAGTTTATATTATAATGTTAATGTTTAGAGTGTCAGCAAAGGGTCACGGTGATAATTATGTGTATTTCTTTTTTTTTTTTTATGCTTAAAATATTTTCAAGTGCGCACAGTACCAGTTTCTTTCTTTGTGTTGCTGTCAACACAGTCAATTTCCCAGCTCTGAATATAATACATTTCTAAATTAGTTAAGAGATTGCTTATGGTTTTAAACCAAAATGATACTCATTTACAATACGGCAATTAATTCAAGGACATTTTTATTTCATGTGAATTTGTCAATTTTATCTAAATCATCAAAAATTTTTACTGTGCCATTTTATATAAACTATATATGTATTACAAAGGTAAAAAATTTATTGTTATTATGTAATTCAATAATTTGATTTGCTGCATTAGCATAAATGTTGTTTATTGTATTATTCATTATTGTTGGTTGTATTAAGTACAAAAACAAAGTAAAAGGAAATTCACAATGCCATCATGTGGATTTAATGTCCTAACTATTCTCCTATTCACTTCCTAGTCCATTAACGACTATTTTTGTGAGACCAGTGATTAAATAACCTGCAGTAATTACATCCATCCATCCATGTCAGGGCTGCAGGAACCAGAAGTTGTTATGTCCAGCATTATACCCAATGAACGTGACGACAGATATTTATAGAATGTTTCAGGTGTTACTTAGAGACTATTTGGAGCTGAAGGTCACAGGTAATGTGAACATGAGCACAAATAAAAGTCAATCTGTAACACTAAGTAGGACAGATGCATTACTTACTAGTGTTACAAAACATTTCCCGTCCACAAAAATAGCGTGGGAACCCCGATACTGTATGATCGATTAAGCAAGACTAAGAATATGCAGCCAGCACTAGGGGACACCACAAGGAAAAACTAGAAACAAAAATAGACATAAATGATCACAATAAACCTGGGGAAACTAGAATAAGAAAACAAGAAATAATTAACCCTAAAGAACAAAAATCCAGAAAACCACAGGTGAAGCCAGCCTCAAACTCACGACACAAGGGAACAGTATCCGAGCAGCATACTCTGACCTATGCGGCAGTCTGGGGAGCAGGGAACACACACAAGGGTGAAAGACAGAGGGGGAAAGGCAGGATGACCAGCAGTGCCTGCTGGCCAAAGGGGAAAAGACACAGGAGGAGGGTTAGGAGAACACTGACCCTGACAATACCTACTTAAAACAAAATTTAAATTTTTAGCAAGTCGCTAGTCTCTGATGCCTTATTAAAGACCCTATCAGTGTCCAAAGGTATAAGAACAGGGGCAAAGGAACTGGGTGAACAGGGAAACATGAACCTCCCAATAATTAATTTGGCTTCACTTGCATGTGTAGCACTAATCTCACTTCCTTTTTTCATGTAGGTACAATATGTTAATAACAAAAGCCCAATGCGTTTTAAGCTAAAAGACATAATGCAGGGCCAATCACTTGTACTAGCTAGCTGGCTATTTTGCTCTCACTTACTGTTATTGAAAATGTGACCCAAGGCAGTGTCAAGTTAACGGACTGCAACTTTTCTCAGTTGTTCTAAATAAAGCTGAAAGTTTCGTGGATTTCTCTGCATCCTCCTCCAGCACATTTTTTTCGGTTTATCCCTGCTTTCTCGGCACTGCCTATTTCCATTCTTTTCAGTTTGTCATCCATTGCAAAAAGCAGTTTGTAGGGATATGCAAATCGACACTGAAATATTGTTTCCTTCGATCTGAATTGTTTCACCTTGAAATTCGATTCTAATGTAAAAGTGTCAGTTTTTACCTAGTGACTTGAATGTTTATATTATTATAATGAGCATGACATGAACTGCTGGTGGGAAGGGAAGGGGGAAGAGGCCCAGATGCTCAATACACTGGAACCCCCGCCTGTCCAAACCCTCCAACCCCCGGCTCAGCAAAAAATGTTATGTATGTAACCCAAACTTGAATTTAGTAGAAATCGGATTGAAAAGAAAATCAATATTATTGAGCAGCTCTACAGATTCGTTTCAAGCAAAGCAGATTTATACCATTTTATTATTCTTTTTATTTCAGAAGGTGCTGCCACCTTTTTTTCACGACGTATACACACTTTTCACTGATTTTCTACATATATGTGGATTTATGTGTGAGAACTTGAAAGGGTATGCCCGGAAACATCACTGGCCCACCAGAAAATCGTTTGGTGCTCCCAATAGCCACTCTTGCCGGCAAGGACAATGGGATGAGGGGATTAATGTCAAGAGCTGGATTCAATAGATTGTTCATTTTGTCTTATTTCACAAATACTAGTTTAGCTGATCCAAGGAAAGCATTTTCAATATTTATTCATTGAATCTTGGTTTATAGTGGAACTTACAGGAATTTACCTGAGAATGGCGATGATAATGAATGGATTTCATGCTAATTGCCGGTCAGAATTTAAACTTATGGCCGCCGGCTGTTTTAAATTTGTGTCCTTGTTGCCATGGAGACACTATTTCGCTGCACGTGCTGAGTTGACCTCTAGTTCGCTAATACTGGTCTTTGTAGCACTGTCGATGTTTAGACTGACCAGGTAAGATGCTGAAATTTTCTTTGTATATAAAACGGTAAGAAAATTTTCTCGTAGTATAAAATATGATGGGTTAAAGCATATTAATGGTAATCCTGTAATGAATCAACATTTTATATTCCTGTCAGAATGAGTTAACCGTCATGTTGCTATGATGCTTTGTAGAAAGAGAGGGGCTGTCTGTCTATCGCCTGTAATGTCTGTGTATGCTAAAGTTGTCAATTTGTTAAATTGATTCAAAGTACAGTCAACCCTTCCACATCGCGGCACTGGCCTTGCGATCTGGGAAAACCGTGTAAAATATTTTTGGTCCCCTAGGCGAGCAAAACGAGCAGCTCTAATCGGGGGATTGGGGAGGATCACTGCCAGATATTATGCGAGAGGCTACCTAACACGCTTGGTGTCCTCCGGACAGACCCAGTTCCAGACTGTATCAAACGGGGGGGCAATAAGAGATGTTGGTGGGTTGCATCTTTGGCTTTAATGAAGCATGCGGAGCATTTGGTGGGGCATTGCCCACCCGTGCCCCTGCCTCCGGACCAGCACTGTACATAGATGTATGCATTGTGAGTTTCTATACTTTTTGTGTGTCATTTGTCGCAAATTCCCAAAATTCCCCCAAAAATTCTTTTTAATTTCTCATGTCGACCCCACGATATATCATGATGAGGCTCGCCACGACGCAGAAAGGCCGACTGTACTTATTTATATTATTTATGTGTATAGGAAAATATTACTTTATCCACTGTATTTTCTTACAGAGGCCTACATACCGTCACTGTCGGGTGGAATATCTATTGTTTCTGATGTAAACTCAGATGAAGTTTTTTACAAAGGCCTTTAAAATGTTTCTTTTGTATTTTTATACATTTAAATGTTTAATGCAAAAAAAGTGCTGTTGTTTTTACAATAAAAAAATACATTTTAACATTTTAAGCAGGTTTTTCCTCAAAGAAGGTCAAAGCTAAAGGATATTGTCATGTCTCGTCTCCCTCAGTCCTGTTCTGTGCCCATTTGGTCAGCAGAGGTCTCCAGTGCTGGCCATCCCGTATCCCCAATCATTCACACCTCATTTTGCCCTCACTTATTGTGTTGACTATCCTCACCTGTGTCTGGTTATCCCTAGCCCACTGTGATAATGTCTTAGACCTGTCTGTAGTCAGTCTTTAGTCCTCAGTGTAGTGATGGGTCAGAATAATGCATCATGAACCATTTGCTGTATTTAGGTTTGCTTTTGGGCATGCTTTATTCTCTTCTTTGAACAGAGAGTACCACCTAGTGAGGTAAAAAAAAATACCGAAAATGGTTCACGAAGCATCATTTTGTCTATCACTACCTCAGGGTATATATGTGCCTCTCCATCCTGTTCTCCCCAGTCCTGTCATTGTTTAGCTGTTGCTCATCTGAACTCCTGGTACGTTAGAATAGAGACCTACTTACTGCTGTAATCTCTCAGTCCCCTTCGGGATCTGACCATCTCCAAGGCTGCCTTTGGGGTTTCTTTGTACCTTCCGGCTCTTTAGGATGTGACAGATATCCCTTGACTGTCCTCTGGACAATGAAATATTTCAGATAAAATTATATTTAAATGCTATTCCTGCAAGATGTCATTTCTTTATTAGGATTTCTTTATTTTTCCTAGTAACAGGGTCATCCTATGGATGTCCTAAGGAGAACCCCAAAAAAGGGACATGATGCGGACATCCGGGGATGTCCTCTGGCTGTCCCTTGTTTATGCCCTATACTTTACTGCGAAAATGTGAAATATTATTTATAAACAGGGATTTGCATGGGTTTTATGTCCCTAATATGTTCTTGAAATGTCCATAATTGGTCCAGAAAATGTCCTTAAAAAGTCCTTAATAGGTTATCTAGACATCCTTTAATGTCATTCTTAGGACGTAAAAAAAAATTCCATTTGAAGCTCCTGAGGACCTTTCTTGAGGATGTCATCCAGATCAAAAGAGTACAGCCTAGAGACGTATTGCCGTTTGCTGGGCTGACATAGGCTCCATTATTACATCTTATTACAATTAAAAAAAGGGTTGAAAATAGCTTATGGTACTTTGCTGTTTCCTTGCTTTCTAGTAGCAATGAGCAGGACAGGTTTTTTAATACCAGCACCCATCCGACCCCTTATAAGAGCCAATCTGCACCACCTGACCTGCAAAAATATGCGCTGATCAACTACCCAAACGCCACCTGACCTACAAGCTGCCAACTTTACCCTAAACCACCAAGTCATCAAAGTCCAGCTCCCAGACAAGTTCTGATTCAATGGCCATAAATGATGGATATTCAAGCATGTCGACTGATGCACACTCAAAAATATTGTAGATTTGCGTCTGGGAATTTTTGCTGACTCTGTGTCTGTGATTATACTGCTGGCCTGGTGTTGAAGATGAATAAGAGGTAGATGATATAAAATAGATTTCTGTTCACAGTGACCCCCTTCCTCCTCTAATACCTGAACATTATGTCCTAAATTAAAGATTAATTCTTTTAGGCTATTTGGTTTTTACAGAAGTCCTTTTTCGATATGCTCCCAATAAATCAGTAAGAGAGCATACGCTTGGATTTTTTTTTCCTTTATTATTTAAGTGTTTATTAAAGTGCTTGTTTAACTCACACCCAAAGATCCAGCAGAATTCAAGTTGAGCACTCCTGCTCCCCTTTTCAACGCAGTTCAGGGAGGTTACAGGTCGACCCACACATCACTGCTTCCTACATACATACTTTAACGTTATGAAATGTGGAATCTAGATATTCTGAATTGGTTCAAATCTGTTTAAAACCCTTGTTTTAAAATTTGTTTGCATTATTTTTTTTGCACAAGCAACAAAAATTAAATAATACCTGTGTGAAACTTTAAAAAAATGTAACCATCTTTTTTTCTCATGAGAATTATTTCTCTTTATTTTCTTCTTTATCTATACCATCTCTCTTGTCCTTTGAAGCAATTTGTATAAATGGAATCCTGTATCTTTAAGAGGAGTGGGGAGGCAGAAACTCTCTGCCTTGGCTGTAGGTTCAGTGTCTGACTCTCCAGCTGAGATTTTTCTGTTATGAGTTCAGTATTTCCTCTCCGAGTTTACAGACAGAAGGCCCAAGTCGGATCCTCTCTGTTGTCAGAAGAGTCATTTTAAATGCTGGAATAATGGGAAGCTATATTGTACACAAGAAAAACAAGCCCTGCGACACATGTTGGCTCTGAAATTCCACTGGGCACGAGGAAGCAAAGCTGGATGTTCTTAAAGTTGTGAAAGAGGAGTGCAAGCCCAGGCAGAGTGAGTCTCCAGAGCGACATTATGGGTTAGTGCACGCTCCGCTCCGGCAACCAGCATGACCATATACACACTGAACCTCAGGGTCTTCTGGCCCCTGGTTACCTTCCTCCTCACTGTCCTCCTGTTGCTTCTACACAGCTCTCTGCACAGGGGCCCAGGCTCTGCCCCAGCAGACTGCCCAGACAAGGCCTTAGGGCCTCTGTTACTTGCGCTATTTGTGCTGGCTTTCATTCTTCGCTACTTCTTCAAATATTGCTCCTCTCGACTAAGGAGGACCAAGAGGGTCTTCCGTGAGCTTCCTGATGTGACTTCTCGAGTGGTGTACTCTAGGAAAGAGCTGCTGGAGAATTATTATGAGCGGCACGTGCGCCTGTCTCCACACGTCCTCGGACACAGCAAGGCGCACGTGGCCAAGCTGGTCAGTGAGCTGGTGAGGGCTGGCCGTGCTGAGAAGCCTCTAGAGGCATCATTTGCCTTTAGGGGAGACTTTGTGCAGATCGGCAGCTGTTACGAGGAACACAAAGTGAGCCGACTGGAGTGCTTTGACATCCTCGTCCCGCTGCACCTACCTCGTGGCCTGAAGGTGGAGCCAGTGACCTTTTCGTGTGGAGGCTGGACGCTGCCTCTCTGTAGTCTGGAGACAGCCCGTTCTTCTGCCTGGTTGCGTGAACACAGGGCCTTCGCTGGGAGCTTTCTGAGTTTGAGCAGGACAGGCGGTGCATACAGGCTATCCCCAGGCGCTGTCCTCCACTGGTTCTACCCAGCAATTCAGCGCTGCCTTGCTGCTGTGCATCAGCCCTTCGAGTGGTGCTGTTCTCTGGGCCTGTCGCTGCATGACTCCCGTGTCATTCTACACCTTACACCGCTCTCTGACTACGTGTGCTGCCACATCTGCATGGGCGTGCGCCTCATCCCCGCCGTGCCCCTGGTGGATGGCTCCTTCATGGTCGGCTCTGTGTGTGGCCCCCAACAGGGGGATCTCTGGACGCCATACTTTCCCCGTCAGGAGCAAAGGCTGCTGGGTTGGCTGAGGAGCCGACTTCCAGTTGGATCCTGCCACCTGAAGTGTCTACAGATGATAAAGGCTCTGAGGGACCTTGGGGGGCAAGCTCTGGATAGCAATGGCAGGGGAGAATGGAGGGAGGTCCTGTCATCATACTTCCTGAAAACATCATGGCTACGTCTTTTACTCACAATGCCCCCAGAGGCATGGAGGGGCCACTGCTTTCTGGACAGACTGGAGGACCTCCTGCAGAACCTGAAGGAGAGCCTGCATCAGCGAGAACTGAGACATATGTTCCTAGGGGGGGACACAGAGCTGCTGCCCAGCTTCCTCACTGTACCTAAGATGTTCAGGGACACCCCTCCAACCAACCTTGTAGTGGGCTTCCACCCCGCATCCCTCGACTTGGTCTGTGCCCGCCTTTCTTATTTCTGGGCACACCTGCACTGGTTTATTCGTTTAGGCCAGTGCTCACAAACTGGTAGTTGGTCTGTATCAGGGCCAAAATACAGTTAAATCCAGACCATGTGATCGATTTTACTATTGAGAACCCACCAGCCTCACTCCCTCGGAATTTTTTTTTCAGATGCAGTGAACCTTGGCTTTGTGTTGTTGACGTATGAGATACAGCCAATGTGATGTTTTCTTAAGTGTGCAGTGAAATGTCAAGAGCTGGATTCAAGAAACTAATCTTTTTGTCTTATTTCACATTTATTGGTTTAAGCTGATGTTCTAATCCGAGGAATATTTATTCATTGATTCTTGGTTTGTAGTGGAACTTGTGGGAGTTTATCTGAGAATGGTGATGATAATGAATAGATTTCAAGCTAATTGCAGAATAAATATTCTCGTAATGGTTGCGGTGTATTTGTGGAAAAACTCTGCGAAAAAGGGAAATTGCAAACCCAAAGAGAAATGCTGAGTGACAGTGCCTTTAATCATTAATGAAATACGGCTTAGGGCTTGTTTGTGTTTACAGGGGTCAAGGTCAATGCTAGCACTTTCACAAGAGAACTCATTCGCTACAGCAAGGTTGCTGGTTGAGCAGCTGTTACTGGATGCTGGTAACACAGCAGGAACATTGTGTCCGGAAGCCCTCGTGGTTGTGTTCAGGAACCGTGGGAACTGCCTTGCATGTTTCTGTCAGGAGACCCAGTGCTGGAGGGCAGTGGGAAAAGCCTTCTCAGAGTTTTCACACGAAATGCTGGGCTGTCACATGCTGTTAAACTGTACCTTGTGGTACTCTATCTATCTATCTATCTATCTATCTATCTATCTATCTATCTATAACTACTATAGAGCTGCGTTGTATTGCATATATGCCTATGGGGTGTAGTGCATATGGTGTATTGATATGAGTAAAATCAGACTTGCACTAATGAAAATATAGTTAGATTTTGACCACTCACTCTCCTGTAGACCGTGATACTGTGCTACTTAGTGTTTGACTCAGGTTTTAAAGCATACTGGACACGGATGTATGGATGTGGGTTATAGATGGAGCTTAAGACTAGAGCTTGTGTTAGTGTAGACCCTTGAAACTGGCCTGCTTGGGAATCGGGATAATTTAGCCTTTCATCCATCTTCTGTGGCTGTTCCTTAGTCAGTTCAAAGTATCATGTGACTGAACGTTCTGCCCTATGCCAATTACTGATAACTCTTAAATACAGCTCAAGAAATTGAACTACAGTACCATCCACAAGCAATAAATCAGAAGATTATCCAGGTCTTCTGTCTTGCTGGTCAGGATTCAAAGACCTTTTCACTATCACAGCCTTGAAGGGCCACAGGTGTCATTTCTTATCCTGAATGGGTGACATTTGACACCTTTAGCTTGACAGGTGCATTGTTGTCATTGTGATAAGGAGGCAGCTTCTGCTGCATGATTGGGGCTAGCAGTAGGCAAGCTTGTGAGAAAGCGACATTTCCTGTCAGGAGGCCATGAGAATGTGCAAGTATTTAGCAGAGAGCAGCCACGGCTGGAATAGGGCAGAGGTATTTACATGGCAGGGACATCTGGGATTGCCACTAGATATTTCTTCAAGTTCCATGTGATACGATTTGGTCCCATGTGGTCCTTGCCTTTGCTGGTAGTAGTACACATGGGACCTCGCCTAATTAAATCGACAAGTGGTTTGCAGCTGTGATGCGTACTGACTGAACTGTCATAGGCTAGCATCTGCTTTTGGGTGTCCACTACATTATGTTCTGTGCTTCCCAAGATAGGCTCCTGATCCCTGTAACTCTAATGCGACAACAGGATGCTGAATATAGATAGATGAAATGCTTCCCTTTCCGTATCAAGCATAAAGAACAATATGGAATAGTAAAAACAGCATTTAATTTATTTTTGGCCATCAGACAGATCTTTAAAAAAATTGTTCCTGTTTCTAAACCAGAAGCACGCAATCTCTTCTGGAAATAATGAGAAAATTAAATGTTCTGTTTTGCATGTTTTGGTCAGTGTGGAGGAGAAATTATCTGTGTGGGTGGGTACAAACCGCTACAGACTGGACTGAGGAATGGGAAATGTAGGGAAGAGATGTCATCAGAGTAAGAATATGTTAGAGGTTAACGGGAACATATCAGTAAGAACAAGACAATGTTGGTAGAAGGAAGAGGTACGTAAGTATTAATAAGAATAAATTATTGGAAGGAAGAGGTATATCAATAGGAAGATCTTATTGGTCTAAATGTTGCATTTCCTGTACTAAGATTCATATACTACAGTCCTTTAAACCCACTTAACATATATAAATTGAATTTAATTGTTATATGACTATTGCAGTATTTATTCTGGAACAGTGGTAACACTTTATGCACTGAAGTGCAATAATTTTTTTATATACTTTTATTGTTGCATTATATATGTAAGATCATTTTTATTATGCTAATTAGTAACTACACTGAGATGAGTTACTGGAGGAAGTTTGTAGATTCAGAGGCTCCCATTAGCCAGGTGTTTTTTGGAGAGACCATCGCAAATTTCAAGGAGAAACTGTTATTTGTCATTTTGAATTATCAGACATGTATTGTTTATTGCCTCTCCAATAAAGCTTTTTATTCATATTCATCAAAGTCACTGTCAGTTATTCCTTTTGGTATCTGACACTTTGGAACAGGTATTTTTGATTTTTCTTAAACCAGGGACCCCAAAAAGAAATCAGAAATCAGCTAAAGACAGGGCTGGTTAACCCATTAAGCAAAACAGGCAGCCAGCCTTGGGCACCACCATAGCCAGCCGATTTCACGGGCATGCAGCGCGCATTGTCCGAGACAGAGTGAAATTGGCTAATGGGTAAATGGGCGCTCATAGAAGTAATTGAGCCCTCTGCAGTGCCAGCACAGAACAGCTCTGTGATACGGGGAAGGGGAATGGTGTTAAGGGCATTCTTAGGTTAGCATGCTGTGACCAAAAAAACATTGTAAGAGAAGATGTAACAAAAAGAAGACAAAAGAAGAAGCAAAAGATATTGGGGCTCAGTAGTGATGGTCAAATGAAACTTCATGAACCACTTGCTGTATTTTCTGACGCCACTAGATGGTGGTCTCTGTTCAAAAAAGGGCTCAAAGCACGCCCCAAAGTAAGCTAAGAGCACCATCTAGTGGCGTCAAAAAATACAGCAAATGGTTCATGTAACTTCATTTGGTCATCACTAGGTTACCGAAAAAGGAAGAAGAGGTATGTCAAATGATACATTTTAAGTTGTGATTATCAAAATCAAAGATGTATAGTATATATGTTCAGTACATAAAATAAAATCTATTAAAGTTCTTGCTCATATTATTCTCTCATTAAAGTTAATGTGATCAAAGAAATAATAACGAGTTAATCTACAAGACGTACCTGCTGTTGCAGAGCAAGTACATTCTCATTTTCTTCAGGAAATGCATTTTGCTAATTAAATTCACTGGTTTATAAGCAGACCTGTCTGAATTCTGGTACCAACAGAAAACCATAGGTCGCAGCAACCATGGATATTGCGTGAAGGTTAAAAACCTGCACCAAAAGGTGTATGAGAAACAGCTTGGTGGTGAAGAAATGAGGGAAGCATAAGCCGACTGGATAGACACTATAAGAGCATGTATATGTGAGACAACCATGACTCCATAGGCCCATGTGGGTTTTGAGTCACAGTATGGTAACCCTTCCCCCTCATTGAAGGGCTGTAATAGGGAAGGGAGGGGTCTAAAACTGGAAACAGAGAAAAAGGAAAAAGGCCTGGAGGGTGGATTCCACAGGCACCCACATAGCCCATCTGAAGGGAAGTTGGAGTTACTGCAGGTACTCACCTGAGGAAAGGTGGGAGATGCTACAGGTACTCACCTGGGAGGAGGTGGGAGGTGCTGCAAGCACTCACCTGGGAGGCGGTGGGAGGTGCTGCAGGCAGTCACCTGGGGTGAGGTGGGAGGTGGGAGGTGCTACAGGCACTCACCTGGGGAGAGGTGGGAGGTGCTGCAGGCTCTCATCTTTGAGGAGGTGGGAGGTGCTACAGGCTCTCATCTTGGAGGAGGTGGGAGATGCTGCAGGCACTCACTTGGGAGGAGGTTGGAGGTGCTGCGGGCTCTCATCTCGGAGGAGGTTGGAGGTGCTGCAGGCACTCAGCTGGGGGGAGGTTCAAATGAAATTTGAGTAATCTACTTAGGCACTGACTAGTTGCATATTTTTGCTATGCCATCTCTCCCTTTCCTTTGCTGCAGCGTTGCCTTATCTTTGCAATAAATCCATAACTGGCATATGTAGTCATCAATATTTTCTTCTCCAACAGCGTAAACCACACAGCTCCATACAGCATTCACTTACATCTTACTACCCTTTTTCAGTGATCTGCTGATCATGACCTTCTGCTGTTCCACAAGACCGCACTTTAGTTCGAATTTACATGGACTTGATTGAGTAGTAATCATTGCTTTTGGAACCGTTAATTATGTTTACGTCATTTCAGGCTCATTCAAGATAGAGTTAAGGTTTAACCCATAACCCGCTTTCTGGAATACCCCCCTGGAAATGCAATTTTCTAGTTAAATTTTGTAATTGTTTATTTAATTTATTATTATATAATAATGTTACTTATTACATTATTTATTGCATTATTATATTAAACAACAAACAGGGGGTGGGTGCCAATGGTGAAACTCGCTTTGGTTGACAATTGGGCTTCAACCAGCACTGGCCTAGGACTCCCTCCCCCGAGTTCTTGATCAAATTAATAAACGCTAAATGGTGGATGGTGGATGATATCGACAGTGCATTTCATCAACATAGAACACTAGGTGGCACCGTAAGACCATTTGTCACTCTTTATTTTCCTTTTTCTAAATGGAAACAAATTTTCATGGAATTAAAAATGAGTTGTTTGAGATATAATTAAAAAAAAATAATTTTGGTGAAATTAATAAAGTAACGCGACACATTCATTAATGCGATGCACGATGGGAAAAGTTTGTCATATTCCAGCATCAGTTAAGTCAACACATGAAGTCATAGTACAGAGAAACAGAATTAGCTACTGAACATTCTGAGGCTGAATCGTACTCTAGCTAGGAGCTTTCAATAAATGTAAATGGACATTTCCCTGGATAACAGTGTTAGGTAAGTTTAATATGCTGAATGCAAAATCATTAAGACTCTGCATTAACGAAAGCATTGTGTTTTTCATTTAAAACCTTTAAAAAATCTTTGAAAGAGAAGATATTTTAAACGTGATAGCATAAACGGAAGAGACATTAGAGAATATTCCGGGTAAGCCGTGGCTTGGCTCTTTTAAAACTAAAGACTGGTATGCGTTCAGGCAGCCGGTAGAGCAACAGGTGATGAATCCTGTCATCTCCATGGAAATGCGTTCACCACGGCTGTACGTCTGCCTGCTCGGGTTACTGACCTCACTCAGCCTCTAATGGGCTCTGAGGTGTTCCCCAGTGGACAGTACCACCTATCCATTTGTCAGTCGCATGCTCTCTGGCAGGGCCATTGATTCAAGGATGGCGATTTGAGGGTGCTGGAGAACTTCAAACTGATCCATGAGACAGAAATGGAGTCTTATAAAGCAGCACCTGGAACTTGGGAAACCGGGGGACAGAGGAGGAGTCTGCGAGGTAGTTTAGTTCTGAAGGATGAAGGAAGAAAGAGGAAGTAGAACAGGAGAGACAGAGCAGGAGAGAGAGAGATGGGAAGGGAAGGAGGATGTGCGGAAGAAGGGTAGAGGGGGAGGGGGGAGTTAGGGAGGGAGGGAGAGAGAGCAAGAGGGAGAGGAGGGTACATGGGTAGCCGCACCATGCTGACAGGAGGTGTACAGCACTCCTGAGGCAGGGGAGGATTCATGCCTTCATTTAATGCAATTTCTGGTGGATTTTCCTTTGTGACTGAGGACGGAATGGGCTCTGTACAGTACTATGTCACCCTGGAAGGGCGCTGAGGTAATGGGGAGTGACTGAGGGAAAGATGGCATACATACAGGTAAGTCTGAGCTGTTGTCTTGCGGCATCACGTATCAGGAAAACCCTGTGCCCTTACTACATTCTCTGCTTTTTTTCTGAACTTGACAGTTGATTTTATGTCAAAAATTCACAGACAGCTTCACTGTGTTTACAGGTGATGGTGAGGTTGATGGTTACTTTCTATAAAAGTTTGTGCTATTCCTGCTTGCTAACAGTATCCAACAGGTTGCAGGACCTGAGTCATTTGTGAGTCTGCTGGACACACAAGACTGTCACAAGGCTTTGCATTGTATTTGTGATACACCTGTATGTATGTTTGTGCGTGTGTATGTGTGTCAGATGGGTCACACCACGACCCCCTGTGCGTACCTGTGTGCTGTGACGACCTGGCCCATGTCCATGTGCGTGGACACAGTGAGGCACCCTCCGCCTGCTGTTCTGTTCACTGTATCTGTGGTTCTGATGGGGGTCAGGGGAGCCAGATGGGATCTGTAACAGGCTCCCTCCCTCTTGCTTCTGGCCTCGGCTCTGGCAGCCTGTCACGGTCGGCGGGGGCAAAGAAGTGGAGAGGCAGCGCTCAGGCCGCCGTCGCCATGGTTACAGCTACAGCTAATTGCAAGGATGGGGGGAAAGGGGGGGCAGCTGGGAGGAGCCAGTCTGGGTGGAGGAGACACATAGCGTATCAGCCATGGGTAAACAACAGGGATGCAATCAGCCTTGCCTGTGATGCTCGAGGCGGCCTGGTCACTGGGTTAACATGGCTTGCAGGTTTTCAGTAGGAGTGCCCTTAGTTTTCTGGGTGGTGCTTTGCCTAATGTTACACTAAACAGGCATACTATGCAATGTTTATATGTGTCACGGTGCAAGATATCCAAACATAATCAGCATAGGTAGATGACAGGGCTATATCAGTCCATAGGGAAAATGTCTGGTATGCCAGACAGCCAGTTCAGCCCTGGCAGATGGGAGAGGCCCCATGGTTGACTCCATGTCAAACCTTGGTGCTGAAGAGCCTGATGAGATTGCCATGCATTTTACTTTGTCTTACTGTGCCACTCTCAGAGTTTCCTGTAAACAAGTGAGGAACGTGAAGATGACAGAATCACGTCGACTGCATCCTGTGATTCTAAACTGTTTTCCTTTCTCTCTCCCTCTCTGTCCTTCTGCCTCTTCCCTTCCGGTATCTTCCCATCTGTGGCTATGAAAAAGGACAGCTGGAACCTATCAATGAGGTAAAAAGACTGAGTCCCACACATCTGAATCAGCCAGCCTTGGCCAGAAGGACATCACGTACATGGCGTAATTTGTTGTTTAGTTTGGCAAATATAAGAATAAAATCTAAAATATTCACAACAGACCTCTTATATCTTGCTGAAATCCTCTACTAGTGCGCTAAGTATAAGGAGGGACAGTGAGAGCGTAGTCAGGCCCATCATGTTTACACACATAACTGATGCATAAAGACATTTGAACTGTAGTAATATTTTTAGATTCCTGTTGCTGCCCTATTCTGTAGTCACCTAGTCTCACCCAGTGCTAAATCCCAAGGATTGTTATTTTTAATTACTTAGAGGAATAGGTATTCATTGTTTTAAGGAACTGGGAGGGTCCATCTTGAAGAAACATCACTGTATATGTCAGGTTGTATATTTGTATGTAACATCATCAGCAAACACCAGCCTAGATAAGCCACAACTCACCACTTCTAAGGAACACCACTGTGAATGTCAGGCTGTATATCTATCTGTGATGTCATCAAAAATGCCAGCTTAGATAAGCCACAACTCTTTCCTCCTAAGCATTAAATCTCCAGTGTGTTTTTTTCATATTTGAATGTGAAATATAATACAGTAACACTTCACTTGAAGGGACACAAATAATGTAGTATTCTGCTATTACTTATGTATGAATTAACCACAAATTAATTGTTAGTTACAAACTGATCTCATGTTTGCTCATCATTAATGAATCATCACACATCTTTCTTCCTAAGTAGCCGCTATATTTGTTCATGATTTGTACTTCAGTAGTAACCGAGTTATTACTAGGTATGTGTGTCTTGTCAAGTAAAGTGTTGCCTATAGTGGTTTATCAGTTTGATCATAGGTATTGCAGATTCAAAGGTGTTTAATATAAGTGAATGTTTGAGCTGAGTGACCTGATTCAGCTTGCTGTGTAGGCTTGTGTGTGTTTGTTCAGACCATGTTGCCATCAGGAAGCAGATGATTTGCCCTTCTGGCTGCCTGTTACCAGTGATGCTTGTGATGTGTGTTGGAGGAAATGAAAAATAAGTTATTTCAACCTGAAAGTCCTTTTCAGAAATCCTTTCAAAAAGCTACATGTTGCCCAAAGAACCTTTAAGAAAACCAGAATACTACACGATAAGATTTCATTAAGAGCCGAGTCATATTCCCTAAAAATCTTTCAACCTGCCACATCTGAAGGTGAGGTTTGAATAGCAAAGCTTCTTAATATTAATGAAAATGGATCCAAATGGAGCTTTTAATGTCACAAAAGACGGAACCAAAAAGATCAGCTTGACTGTTAAAAGAAAGTAACCTGACCTGTCTAAGCAGCCTGACACCAGTATCGAGAAGCTGCTGTATCCAAGAAGGCATGATTCTTAACCTTTGATGTGAGTTCTGACCAAGGGCATAACTTTTGGTTGAGCATTGGGGGAGTTGACGTCTTCACTAGTTTAAGGGGGTCCAGGTGCCCCCCTAGCTCTCTCATAATTTATGCCCATGTGTTTTATGTGGACTTCTGGGCCCTCTTGCTTCCTGAAGCACCAATAGCAGCAAATCCATTCAAGACAGCTGTCTCAGTGCCCTTGATTATTAGGTGTGGACTGAACACATGTTGCTTTTTTCTTTTTATTATTTACTTTTCACATTAGTGGGGTTGCATACAGTAAGCATGTGAGATTGGTGTAATCGCCCCTCCTCTAACATATCCTGTTGCTCTCCCTCACACAGGGTCTCCTATCCAAATTGTCCAATTTCCTGCTGTGCCGCTGGACATGCCAGTCCTGTTGGCAGTCCTGTTGGGAATGCAGCTGCTGTCCGGCAGGTGATGATGAGGTGGAGATCCTGGGACCTTTTCCTGCCCAAACCCCCTCCTGGCTGTGAGTGCCCCCCCCCCTTTACACCTTCACACATCTTTTTTCCCTCATTGTGCCTGTAATCAAGACTTTCCTGAGATTGGGCATTAGCCATTGGCCTAGCTGCCATTCCTATGCTAACATTATCGATACCAAACATTTATTTATTTGGGCTTTAAGGACTGTTTGTAGCAAAAGTTAAATCTTAACTGTGACAGATTTTCTAAAAACAATAGATGAAGCCTATCTCAGGCAGCAGGGGTACCCCCTGGATGGAATGCCAGTCCATCATAGGGCACACACACACACACACATAGTCCCTCGCTGCATGTCTTTGGACAGCTGGAGGGAACCAGGGTGTCCTAAATGCAGCGCCTAAAACAGGGTGACCTGCGACTTGGATCCATCTGACACATCAGCGGCTCTATTTTGATGATTTAACACAAAGTGTAAAATACAAAGCACAACTAACATTTTTGGGCATGTCCAGATCCATTTCACTATTTTGATGCCAGAAAAAACAAACTGTGCACCAGCGCAAGGCTCAAAAAGGTCGTCATAACTGTCTTAATTATTCAGAGGTGTGTCTTGGGTGTAGCATGCAATTAACCAATCAGAATGGCACATCACCTCACCTTTAAAAGGCAGCGGCGCATGAGCTATGGATTGCTATTATAACGGCACATTTGCCCAGCAAGCCAGATCGCTTTTCGCCCAAGGAAACGGATGTACTTGTGCGCGAGATGAAAAGGCACGAGTACACCATCTACAGGAGCAGCACTGTTGCACCTAAGCCTTTCAAGGTGAAGCTGGTGTGCAACGAGGTAGTAATGAATATGTCCTCATTTTCTGGCATCAACATATCATCCACTCAATGCCCAAAGTGGTATAATGATGTCAGACGACAGGGAAAACTGCTGAATGAGCACAGTGGCTGTGAACGGGAACTTAATTATGCTTGTGTGTTTTTTTTTTTTACTCAAAATTTACATAAAAGTGCAATATTTGCTCAAACAAAACATAAGCTACAGTTTTTAATGTATTTTAAAATGTTCAAATCAAAGGCAATAGGGCTGTTTTCTTTCTACATCTCACGATTTAGATCCCTTACCAGGCTACATGATTCAGCAACTCTGCCAGCTGATCCCTCCTTGCCCGTGCTGCTACCAGCATATACTCCTTTGTTGGCATCTGCACATGCAGTTCAGCATCACGCCTTCTAAAATCCTCTAATGTGTCCTCATTTATGTCCAACAGACATCCACTACGCACGGCAATGATATGCATAGTGTTAGGGAAGCTGCTTTTAAATGGTAGCTTTTCAAGTTACAAGCTACTTATGATTGAAGGTAGCCAAGGTACTGTTTTAATATAGTAGTCAGCTACACTTACAAGCTACAGAGAAAAAGTAGCAAATTACTAACTGAGCTGCCAGACATGACGCAGTTCTGGCCACATATGTGCGGTCTTGGAACAGTCGTAAAGTTGATGAGTCGATGGTGACCTGTAGTATTTTTTAACAATGTAGCATTTTACCACCCTAGATCGCTATTTGTAAAAAATAAAATAGTTACTGGAAAAGTTACAGCATTTTAGAAGTAGCAGCGCTACCGATAAGCTACTGAAAAAAGTAGTTAAGTTAGTAGCGTGGCTAATTTTAGTTAGTTACTCTCCAACAATGGTTATGCAACATACAACATGCCACAAAGAATGTTGCGACCTTCTGAGGGCTGAATTGTAATGTTTCACCTGACTTATCTAAACATTGGAAACGCATTTTCAACAAAACAAATGTCCTTTCAATTACAGTACGTGCTTAATTCTGATAATTAACTCAAATGATTTTTTGTTATGATATGGTTTATACTTTACTTAATATATATATTTTTTTCTGATGGTGTTTCATTGAACAGTATGATTATCTGAAAGAACCAGTTGTACTCTATAATAAAATAAATATATATAAAATAAAATAACAAAAAACTATTAGTGCACATCGAGCACATATCTGTGTTCGTAACGAGGGCCATGCACCTGCACGTTTCTAAAACACGCCGCTTAAATACCATTTAATAGTAATGGACAAATTAATCATCATGAACCATTTGTTGTATTTTTTGACCTCACTAGATTGTGCTCTTGATTTACTTAGGGGCATGCTCTGAACTCTTTTATGAGCCGAGAGCACCATCTAGTGGGATCAGAGAATACAGCAAATGGTTCATGAAGCTTCATTTTTCAATCACTACCGTTTAATAATGCATCACTGACTTTAGACATGATTTTTGTTGGTCAAAAATGCAATGTCATTTCACTGCCTTAAAATAGCACTGCACTGACAATGTGCTGGGCCACGCCTCATTTAAAAAACACTTTGCGCCGGTGGAAAATAGGGCCCTATTAATAAGTAGACTATTACTACTTATTATGATGCGAGCCTTTTTGCGTCGAGGCCCCAGCTCATTTGTAGATGCCACCCAACTGAAATTCCTGCTATGCTGGTGCTTTGTGGAGAGGTGTGGAAAACATCTGGGCTGCTGTGAGTGACATCCAGCCATTGGCCTGCACAGGGGAGCAGGTGGCTCGGAGGTGGGGGCCAGTGAGTCATGTAGCCTGTGGTGGAAAGGTATTAGGCAGCAAAATGAGTCACTTTGCAGGTGGTGCAGTCAGTGTTGTGTACAGATGAGTGCCACTCGCCTTGGACTGTGAAGGGCGATCACATTCCAAATGGTAACCTTCCCTGATACACACATTTAGGAAATGAGTGTGTAACTGTGGGGTGGCATGGTGGTGCAGTGGTTAGCCTCATACCTCTGTGACCCAGGTTCAAGTCTCCACCAGGGTTCCATGTGTGTGGAGTTTACGTGTTGTTGTGGGGTTTCCTCTGGGTACTCTGGTTTCCCCCCACAGTCCAAAAACGTGCTGAGGCTGAATGAGATTGCCTGAGAGTGTGCCCTGCAATGGGTTGGTGCCCCATCTTGGGTTGTTCCCTGCCTTGCACCCATAGGCTCTGGAGCCCAGGTGGGATAAGTGGTTACAGAAAATGGATGGATGGTGTGTAACTGTCTATATAATGTGATGGGACATTTCTTAAAGTTATCATGCTGTGGTCAAAAGGGTAGTGTTGTGGAAATATATGCAAATGTGATTAAAGAACTGGAGCTGAAAATCATCAAACCTATGTCAGACTGAGCATTTCATTGGAAGTAATGCAGAGTTCAGGCCCCAGGCTCCCGTGGCTTAGTTAGAAGGCAGAATCAGTGTTCATGTCCAAACACATTGTTCTGTGATTGCTATATCCATTTGAGGCCTGAGATTTGGTAGGGGAGAAACTCAGATATCTCCCTGCTGCAATTACCTTCTCTTTATCCAGTTTTGGTGTCTTAATGGGGGAGGGGGGCACAATGACAAGGGCTGTCAGATGCGTAATTTTTTTAATTGCGATTAATCACATAAACAGCGATTAATCACGCATTCAATCATGTTATAATTTATTGAAAATTAGTGGCAAAGTCCTACTAGACTCACAATCTCCAACAGAGACAAACTCAAAGCAGGCTTAAGAACTGACAGAATAACACGATCGAACAAATTAACTCAATCTGGCAATAAATGAAATTAACAAATAGCACGTAAAACAATAAACCAGTAAAGCAATGAGTGATAAACTAATGAAATTAGCTGGCCACAAAGACTTGGAAAAGAAAGCAGTGAAAGATAAACAAGATCATTGGTGGCTGGCTGCTGCTGAATTCCTAGCATTAACTTTGACTTGTGATGTACAGATTGTTCATTTCCAATAAAATATTACTCAAAAGCAAGTACGTGCTGCATTTCATTGCTTTCAAAAAGCCTTGATGAACAGGTGGCAATAAGAAAAGGTGATGTATTATAAGTAGGGATTTTTTTTTTGATCACACACAGACAGACAATATTTAATCCCAACTGCATTAACTCAATTAAAGAAATAACATGTCCCGGTTTTAAATTTAAAGCTATGCGTTAACGAGTTAACTATATGTGTATGTCTATATGTGGATTTTTGTATCTTTTTTATTGAATATAAATGCTAGCGTCTCTAAACGCTCCATAATTAACGTCCTCCATGCTGGGACTGTCTCTAGCATCATGCGACCGGTGTAACTGAGAGAACTCTGTCACGTTGAGGGGGCGGCGGTCTGTATAACACCAAGGAGGACCAAATGTTCCCCTGCCTTTGAAATGTATGGTGATTCAAACCGCAACGTTCTTCGGCAGCATCGGTGCCTTCCCTTTTCCTCTCTCATTGAGCTCCAGCTACAGCCTCTGTGAGAAATCCACCTATAGTACTGCTACTTGTACATCCTTGTCCTCCCTGTAGGGGGATATTGATGGCAAGCCACAGGCCTGGAGCTTCAGTAGTCCTGTTAGTCGATTTTCTCCAGTGTGTGGATCCTGTTGCCTTCCTGAGAAGATCACCCACTTCTCTAGGAGAGACTAGACGTGCTTTCATGCGTTAGCATACCAGATGTTTTCTCCGAACAAGACTTTGGCACTGATTCCTGTTTGTCACCATGATTGACTAATGCATCAGGCCCAGCATCTTACAACCCATCCAGCAGAAGCTCATCTGCAAAGCCGTATGTTATGGTTTCTCTGCTGTAAACACAGAAAACGATGCTGTTCCAACTGGTACCAGAAAGTGTGGCTCCTTCTGTATTAATGGTGAGATTTCATTAGGCCTTTATACAAGCAGGAGACCTGGGAAATGGAAATTGTTTTTCACATATCAGTTTAGGCTCTCCTATGAGGCACACCCACATTTCATTGCTGTCCGCTGAAAACTGCGTATGTCTACTAACTGACGAATGTGACTTTTTACTATAGATGGGATACACCACCATCCACTGATAGTATTTACCATCTAACTGACCAATGAAGAGATGTTTTATAAAGTCATCTACTTAACTATTGTACATGGATGTCAGCAAGGAAAATACAGTTAATGTCAAGTTGGGGGGGGTGCCCCCACACATGGATTGTTGTCAGCAACATGTTATCCACTGTTTTATGTGAATGTTGCGTATAATGTACTGTATATATGGTTTTAGTACGCCACTCCGAGCGATCAATACCCTTTCCGTATGCGTGAGATCCAGATCGAAATTCCATATACCAAACCCAAAACCAAGACTAAGACCAAGACCAAGACCAAACAGTCAGACCAACACAACCAGCCTCCCCTGCTACCTACCTGAGCAACTGCAGTCACTTTCTTTTAAAGGAAGTGACTGGCTTTCTCTGGTAATTACTCTCCCTTGCGACAGGTGTATGCACACCACAAGGGAACAGTCTTAAAGACCCAGGCACGCCACTACATGTGTAAGTCCATTTAAAACATGAAACCGTTAATTGACAGCTGTGTGAAGATATATTCTATTGGTGGTGATAAGATGTCACATTACCTTATTCTAGATTTATTTTGTAAACCAGTTTCTGAGAAAATGCATTTTTTTACACTCCTGAAAAAATGTATTTTTGGAGATACCTGTTTTTCATTCGACAGCGACAATATAGAGGAGAGAGTGAAACTTGGGCTGAGAGCACAGGGCCAACCAGTCTTTTGGCACTCCAGAGTAGTTTTTGAGGTTAAAGACCATGCTTCAGAGCCAACCAGAGGTATGATTATTCTGCTGGAGACATTCCAAAAACAGGTCCAAACTAGAGTGTAATGGACTGTAGTTGATCCGTGATCTGTATGGATTCCCCTTCTATGGTTTGGCATGCACATAAACCCCGGATTAGCTATGCTGAGATCATGAGAAAAATAAGTTGTGATCTTGGCATAGTAAAACAGAAAAAGACAATAACAGATGTCCTCTATGAACAGTTGCAGTGAAAGATACAGACAAGGTAGTTGTGTGTTCACGTGAGTGGGCATGTTAAAAGTTCCTTGCATTAAGTGTTCTTTAAGTTCTTTAAGTAATAAATGGAAAGCAAAATTGTATTTGTTAGCCTTTCTTGTTTTTTTTTTTTGCCAATCTGAAAATGATCCAATCCAGGATTAAAAATTGTGATATGATTTGAACCATGAGTTTGATGATCTGTCGTACCCCTAATACAAACTGCTAACCTGCAGGGCCGCACCATTCCCCTAAATGTGTTGTAACCTAAAATGAACCATTAAAATCCAACATAGTTCATTTGAAATGCAGAGATACTATTAAACCTTACAAAGACCGTACAGTCAGACCTTGACGATCAATAGCTGTGCACAAGAAACTAAGAATGCTTGATGCCACAATGTGTCTTTTTCAAATAAATAGTTTATCCAAGCTGTAAAATTGAAGATGAACTCTTAAAATTGCCTATATACCCTAGGTTAAAGGAAAAATACATGCTCTCTGATAGTGCCATTTTGAAGGTTTTACAGCTTGAGGAGATCAAAATGTTTAATTCAGTTAGGTCACTTGCATGTTTAATGTTGGGATGTCGATATTTTCTTACAACAGAATCAGTTGTTTTCTATTTGCAAGACTTCAAAACATCCTATAAAAATGTCAATTGGATTCATTCATTAAAACACCACATGCAAACTTAAGGAGATTAGATCATCAAAGCTAATTCCTTTCCCCCTCAGGGTCAATGATTACAACACTGAAAAAGACACGAGCCAGGATGTCCCGGCCTTTGATCGTCCTGCCACACCCCCGGACAGCTCTCAGAACAGGCATTCCTCCAACTCGGACGCATCCCGCTCCAGCTACAGCTTGGCTCACCGGCTATCCAGTGAGTCTCCTTTCTGCTGTGGCATTAAAGATATTGACATGCTGTTGGCTGCAGTCCCAGGAGGCATCTGCTGTTGTACCTTTGAAGTGGGAGTTAAATACTTTCAGGAGAATATATCAAAGAAAATCATAACTCTACACCCTATATACACCATGTTGTATTAAAAATCCTGAAAAAATGTGTGGATATACTGTGTTCTATCTGCTGTTCTAGTTTCCCAAAATCGTCGCACTTGCTTTGCTTGTTGTTTCCAGCTGAGGTCTTCTGTAAATGCTGTATGCTTAAAGAAATGATCAACCAGACAAGGTCTTGTCACAAGAGACGTCCTGTTATAACTGGAATTGTCCACTCGAACATCTATCCATTCATCCATCCATCTTCCATCCGTTTATACTGCTCAGTGTCAGGAAGCCAATCCCAGGCACAGGGCAGTAGACTCTAGCAGTAGCAGTTGTAGTAGTGTAAGTATTAGTATGTTTAAGATGATATATTTTAAGCAGGTCTGGAGCTTCGGAGACCTAGCTCGCCACTTTTGGACCTCAAACCCATTGAATTCTGGGCGATGGGCCCCAGGAAGGAGCCAGTGCAGCCGGCAGTCCTACGCAAGCCCTACGAAAGGTCTGAGGACTACTTCCACAAGCTGGAGCCCCGGTTGTATTCGGCAGACTCTAGTGGCGATGACGTGGACTCTCTGACAGACGAGGAGGTGGCCTCGCGCTTCCAGCTGGGCATGCTGCACTTCAGCGTGCAGTTCGACCTGGTGCATGGCCACTTGAGCGTGCGCGTCATTGAGGCACGCAACCTGCCCCTGCCCGTCTCCTGCGATGCCTCGCGCCAGGACATGGCCCACTCCAATCCCTATGTCAAAGTCAGCCTGCTGCCCGACAACAAAAACTCCCGACAGACCGGCGTCAAGCGTAAGACCCAGAATCCTGTGTTCGAGGAGCGTTTCACGTTCAACCTGCCCTTCCTGGAGGCCCAGCGCCGAACGTTGCTGCTCTCCATCATCGACTTTGACAAATTCTCCCGCCACTGTGTCATCGGTAAGGTGACGCTCCCTCTGGGAGACGTGGACCTGGTCAAAGGTGGCCACTGGTGGAGGGCCCTGGTGCCTAGTTCCCAGGTATGCTTGATCTGATTTCTTGTATCCTGAGTAAGGCAGCCTTAACACATAATAAACTAGCAGGTTATCAGACCAACTTGCAACATGCTCAAGAGAATGAGCCAGGTTATATTGCTGGGAATATTATGCTCCCAGACAGGGTTCCAGGCCATTGTCGATCCTGTGGAACCAAAAGCAAGGTCCTTCATAAGCCTGAGCTATGACCGCTGCAGCTGCTGTTTGTAACATTCCTTTAACATCATCTCAGAATGAGGTGGAGCTGGGAGAGCTGCTGCTATCGCTCAACTATCTGCCTAGTGCTGGGAGGTTAAACGTCGATGTCATCCGTGCCAAGCAGCTGCTGCAGACGGACATGTGCCAAGGCTCAGGTACTCCGACATGGAAAAGCACCCTGCTCCTGTTAACCACATATTTCCAAGCTCCTGAAGTAATTATTACAATAATAGTAGTGATAATAATAAGTTAAAAGAATTACAATAGCACAGATGTTTTATGCTTTATTTTAGGTGTTATGCAGGATATTGCAATATGTGTAGTGTGCTGCCATCCAACGTGACACCATGGTATCCATGGCAATCTCCAGATCCTTTTGTCAAGGTTCAGCTAGTGACCGGGTTGAAACTGGTGAAAACCAAGAAGACGTCCTGCATGAAGGGCACCATCGATCCTTTCTACAATGAGTCTTTCAGCTTCCGGGTGCCACAAGAGGAGCTGAGTGAAGTTAGCCTCGTGTTTTCAGGTAAGCTGTTGCGCACTTCCTGTAGGTGCAATGTTCTTTGGACGAAGGTTAACGTGCATTGGGACAGTAAGCAGGTTGACCAGATAATCCATGTCAGGGAGGACACTTTGAGCTAGGACAGGGTTTCCAAACTTCCATTGCAATTAAAAGGACCTGGATTTCACATAAACACTGAGATCATGCTGATTCTGATACTGATTGGCCAGTCTCCTATAATCATGCATGTTCCACCAATGTTAATGTGAAAGAGCTGGATGAGTCTTTCTACGAGGAAACAAACCAGTTAAAACGCAAGAAGATCTGAACTATTTAGCCAAGCAGGGGAGCCTTTCAGTTTTAAACTAGTTTGTAAAACCTAAAGTAGCTCAAATTGTCCTCCCTGACATGGGTTATCCGGTCACCCTAGATAGTAGGTTATCTTTTGTCTGTGTTTCCTGGTAAGGGTCATTTGTGAGAGCCTGCCTAGCAGGTCAAACTAGACCTTTTCCAATCAGTCAGTAGGCCATCTTCCAGGTGAACCTTTCACAATCAGCATGGTTGATCATTTGTTAGCTTTATGGATACTTGGGGAAGACAGTGATGAGCTGGACAGGCCCATAATAAGGCTAGTGCGGTTTTACCAGTGTAAGCTTTTAAGAATGGGATGAAAAATAAGTGAAGAAAGGCTCTGTTGACTTGAACCTTCACCAGCTTCTACAGATGGTTCCAATTTCTAAACACAGAGGACGTGTAGAAATGAGCCCGGCACACAACACAAAGCTGCTTATTGTTTTTTCCCATCTTTTTTCCTCATCAGTGCAGGATATTAAATTTAAAAAAGAGCACAAATTGCCATAGATATAGATATCAAATGTCTTTCAAAAGCTTAATCGCTTCGATTGATAATGATCTTTTTTTAATCAAATATTGCATGTAGTTCACCATGTTTAATGGCAAGTCAGCTGTATTGTGACCAAGCTGAAATTATTTTACGTACCTCAAATATGACATTACAATAGTTCCATTTCTGGTCACCTTGATTCTTGCAGAGTCTTATTTATCTAATCTGTGGAGGTGACCATGTAATCCTGAGTCTTTGCCCTCTAATTGTTGTACCTCTCTCAGTGCAGATCATTGACTTCACATTTCTGTTTGTAGTCTAGTATTTGTTTATATGAGGTTTCCTTGATCTTGTGGATTGTATGGTTGTCTGTCCATTATGGCACTGGTTCTTTGGAGACATCTGGAAATGAACAGGGATATGTAAAGGTTTGCTTTAAGATGATAGCAAGACATTGGCTAGGAAACCCCCACAGAAGTATGGCCAGTGTGCCGCTCTGCACAGATATATGAAAATCAGATGAGCTAAGTGATGCTGAGCTTGGAGGCTAATCAATAGTGATGACCAAATGAAGTTTCATGAACCATTTGCTATATTTTTTTACCCCACTAGATGGTGGTCTTGGCTTGTTTTGGGGCTTTTTTTTGAACAGACCCATCTAGTGGGGTCAGAAAATACAGCAAGTGATTCATGAAGCTTCATTTGGCCGTCACTACTAATAAATACACTTTAGATATCTTTTTTTTGATGATTGCATAATTGTATCAGCCTGGCCAATGGTGTCCCAACACCCACAGAGCAGACTGGCCTTCCCTGAGTGGCATTCCACAGCCCAGCTGTAGGTTATTGCGCCTGTGGGTGACTCACACTGTATTAATAATGCATCGGTGTGGCTTTGCATGGTGACCTATAGTGTTCGGAGGAAGGCAGTTGTTCCCAGTAGTAAAATGATTAGGGAAGAGGTTGGCATCACTAAAAAGGCGAGAGACTCCTCTCTCAAGGATGCTGCAATCCACTTTTGCAGGACTGAATAATTCACTATTAATAATTCTCTGCAACTGTAAACTGATAAACTCTTCCTAGGCGCCACCCCAATAATAAGTCACTGCTCCTCATTATCCTATAATTGATGGGTTGTTTGTCACATATTTATTATAGCAGACAAGAGGCAAGAAAAAAGAGAAACCAGAGAGCAACCAAAAAGTGAAACAGTGTATACTCTACTGATGCAAATGATGTTGACTGTCTCATGTAAATAATGCTTTTCAGGGTCTGGGTATATTAGACAGTAACCTAACATTTGGAACTTGTAGTTGACATGCTGAATGTAGAAGAAATGGGCAGGGGTAAAGATCCGAGTGACTTTGACAAAGGCTAAATCATTATCATCAGATGACTGGGTCAGTGCATCTCCGAAATGACAAGGCTTGTGCTCACGGTCAGCTGTGGTGAAGACCTACCGAAAATGAACCATGAACTGCCAAAAGGGTGTTGGGGGCCAAGACTTGATGTGAGTTTTGAATGAAGGCCATCCAGTCTGGTGCAAACCAACAGAAAGGTTACTATAGAATAAATGGAAGATGATTTTAATGACGGTTACAGGAGTACTGTGTCACGGCACAGTGCATCAAGCCAAAATCATGGTCCAGTCGATCCCATCGATGCTCAACATGTACTTGGCCATCCACATGACGCAACAGGAACTACGATTTGTGGGACTAGGCGACCTTCTTCCATGGTTCCAGGGTTAAGTTCCGATGATCGTGTGCCCATTGTAGAAAGGGTCAGCAAGGGCACTGTGACTGGCCTCTGGCTACGCAGTCCCACATGCAGTAGGGCTCGATGCCCTGAGTACTATGACTGTGTACTTTGACACCATTGTCAAAATTGTCTGCCATTTCTCTACATTTAGAAACTTGTGATAGGATCTCACCTTTAAAGACATACATGCTGTTGAGGAGTTGTGAGACATAAGTGCAACTTGGCTGAGCTTCCAGTGAATGCGCAGGTACAACAGTAAACAGTACTGGAGCAAGAGCTACACAACATCTTCCAACATAGCAAGAACGTAATAGTTCTATTCAATGACCACATGGGTGTCGTTTTTCCTCTCTTGCAGTCTATGGCCACAACATGAAGAGCAGCAATGACTTTGTGGGCCGCATTGTGATTGGCCAGTTTCCCACGGGCCCCCCCGAGGCCAACCACTGGCTGCGGCTACTTGGGTCACAGCGCACCCCTGTGGAGCAGTGGCACAGCCTGAGGTCTCGGGCTGAATGTGATCGAGTCTCGCTCGCCTCGCTCGAAGTGACGTGATGGCCGTCATGGATATGACAAGATGTAAGAAGATGGAAAACAAGAGGTCTAGGCAGACAGGCCGAGTTAACAGCTGTTTGCGTTAATGTACACTTACCCAGAATTCATTTCTTCTTATCTGCCCTGTCCATTTGAAAATGATAGGTGCCTTTACCCTTCTCTTCAGCATCCGAAATCCCATGAGGAGAACACTCACCTCAGAGTGATCTACAGGCTAACAATGGCCATGTTGCCATTTGTACCACTATATTACACACTCAAGAACACTATGTCTGTCACATGTGCGTTACATCCCTGTTTAGTTCTTCCATTGTCCTCTCAGTTGCTGGGAAAGTCACATATACCCATCAAGCCAAAGTCTTCATGCACATTATCTGTTAATGTAACAGCTATTTACAATTTAACCTAAAATGCTTCTGATTTCTGTATTACTTTCATTCATGTTTCTTAATCGCATCTGTCTGTGCGATGTATGTAACTCACTCTGTGTGAGGTCTTTACTGATGGCTGTGGTTCAGTCTCGCCCGGACGACGTGAAACCTGATGCCTGTCTCTTCCAGAGGTGATCTTTTCAGAGCCCTTGCCTGTGCCAGTGCAACATATACAGTCTTGTGCTTAAATCCAAACATAGTTTTTTACAGCCGACCTTTTATTCCTTAATTGGAAACCATGTCTTGTACCATCGATTCCTGCCAGACGCTGTCTGTTGAGAATATTGTTTGCTAATTGTCAGAGAAAATCTACATAATTGTGCTTTGTGCAAGCTGATGTGTGTACAGGTGCTGACAGTGAGGAAGTGTGGTTCCTTTAGCCTAAAATGCTATTACTGCCAGAAAACATGTATATAAATATAGCAAAATAATGAGTGTTAATATTTACAGTGGGAGAAGCAGCCACCATTGCCTACAGCTGTTTGCTATCTACCCTTCAAAGTCATGTTATACATTCCTGTGATGTTCAGTGGGTCTACACAAGTCAAACATATATCCAAACTGGAAAAAAAATGCATACAACGTAACATGCAAAAATATGTTTGTTTGAACAGTACATATACTGGAAAGTCATGCTAATTTGCAAATCAATACAAAAGCTGACAGCAACCAACTAAGCAGTCAAAATCGGTGCAATTAGAGAAAGCTCCACATATGTAGAAATGTATATGTCAAATAACCAGATTAGCTCTTCTTTAACCGATTGTTACCCATTTATCGTTATTACGAATAATTACCTTTTTTCCTAAGTAGAAGCATTACTTTAATTTTCAGAGTAAGCAAGCTTTATATAGTGTACCGGAGAAACTACATGGCAAATGCACTTTAATTAAAAATATCTTCTCACCTTCTAATGGAGGACAGCCTCCATTACAGTATCAGGGTGTACAAAAGTAGCAGCACCCAATGCCATTACATCTGCAATCATTTGGTTGTTCTGATAGTAGTAACTGACTACTACATGAATATCATGTCATAAGATTTACGTAAAACAGATAGATTTACAAGGGGTATATTATAAAGCAACATACATGTAGATTTCTTGTCTGAAATGAAATGAAAATATAGAACAAATATATACTAATATTCTGTATAGAAAGAAAAAATGTGCTTATTTTTAGTCAAACTGTATATGAGCCTTAAGATTCCCTAATATCTCAAACCTATGGTGGTTTGTCGTTAAAGCTAAAGCAGTGGTGGGCATTTAAAGAGGTGATAGGTGTCGAGAATCGTCATGCATGAATGTAAGTGCTGAGGGGATGGACAGAAGGATTCAGCACTAGGATCTTTATGAAGGAAAAGCTCACAGGCTCGCTGAAGAAGGCCAAGACTCCTTTTGAAATAGTCTATCCTTTTTTAGGAATTCCATGATGAATATCATGTATTTGACCAAGCAAAGTCTAAGCCGTATTGTGACATCATTATGGTTATTAGTGTTGCAGTGGTAGTTCTGTTCATATGTACATGTTTTGTGTGTCTCAATGTGACCTTGAAGGACTTCTCATTCAGTGTACCTTCATATTAGTGTCCTTGGCAATAAGCGGTCAGTGTCTCTGTCATTCACCATATGCTGTATACCTGCATTGTACACAGGAGACTTGACAGACACCTACCAGAAAAAAAATCATTTTGAATGCATAATGGTGACTATTGATATAGGTATTTTATTCACAGCGATTGCATAATTGACATTATGAAACATAATGGAAAAAAAAACAATAATTTCGATGACTTGTTAGTATCCTCATTGTAGCTGCTGCCATGGTAATGCAACAAAGCATTTTAATGCTCTGTTGGGAGTACTTCTGGTTCCTGTATTGTAACGTGCACCAGTACATCACTAAATGTAACTCAGCAAATGTGTCGTCTTGGTCTTTCTCTAGGGCGGGTGCCATGCTTTGTCCATCCATATTAATCATATCCAAAATAATGCTTTCTGGTGCATATCCAAATAACAATGACAATATTTTAAGTAAACAGTCTCTAGCAATAGTGTGTGTAGAAAAAGCTACCAGATATTCAGCGAGTCTGATTGGATTAAGGTGTCTTATGTGACCCTTCAGAGCATTAAACACTCAGTTGTTAACCTGCTAACATCAGTATGATCTTTATCACCCTTCCTGTCATCCTCACTACTGTATGGGCAAAGTGAAGGATGTGATCTGTCGTGATCGTTATTGTGCCATGGTCCCGTGTTTTATTTATTTATTGACAATAAAGAATGTATGTATTGAAACAAGCCAATAGTATTGCAGATTAAATGAGCTCTGCTCTAAGCATTCCAGTCGCTTTCGCCTGCCTTTTACTGATATTACAAATTGCAAAATTACTAAATGTTGCCAGGAAAAATGGGATACAGCTACATCAAAGCGTCATCCAGGCTGAAAGGACCTTTGTGTTCCTTTATTGGCAGCAAGGTAAGTGTCCAGGAGAAGCAGCCTGAGCCGCTAGCAGCTATTTATAGAAGAATAGAGGGGTGCTGTCCATCCCAAGGGAGGCCGTAGGCTAGAGGGATTTGCTGCTCTCACTTTTTTGGGGATTAGAGGCAGCTCTCGGTCACCGGCAGCTCATTTCCCATCGATCTCTTAATAAGTTCCAGGTGAATTCCAGATTTATGGCACCATTTTGTCGAGACAGGCATTTGTTGCCAGCTGTATTGTACATTGTTTCAGTTGGCTTTTCATTCTTCAGTATAAAGTACAACTCTGAGATACCAATCCATACATCAAGCATCCTGTGTGATTTCCATACATGAATCCTCATGACACAAATCTGATAAATCTGTCATACTAAGTCTACTGGAGAAACGCCAGCTACATCAAGGCAGTTGTTTCCCTCCCCTTGACCTTGCTGTAGAGTGTATTCAGTCACTTTCTGCTTCTTCACCCATGTGATTTCTCGTTCACCTGCGTAATGGGCGTGCCACAGCTGTCCAGTATTTACATCTCCATTTTGAACTTCAGCTGAGAAGCCAGCCTACGTTGCAAATGGTTGGTTCTAGAATGTACACTCATACAGGACATCGTTATCTCCCTAATCCCTCACAACAGCTTGCTAAGAAGATGAAAAACTTAATATGCAAAATGGTCTCTCCATCCGCTAAAAAGGAACTTATTTAATTTCCATACTTTGCATTATATCATCCAAAGATTATAACAGCTACAGGTATAGTTTATATTACACTAACTGGAATATAGATGAATTAGGAATTAAGAATGTCACACTTTCATGATGCCAATAACCATAAAAGTATTGCTATGGTGAGAATACTTTTGACAAGAACTAATTAAAAGATAAAATGCTGTTATACATGTCAGTGTGTGTGCTAGCAAGAGCTGAATGTGCTGTGTAATTAAACGTTTTACAAGAGTAATGAAAATGACTTTACCAAGGTGGAGAGAGCAAACAGCTGAGGAAGAGAAGCCGCTCCACTCATGCTTATAAGGAACACAGACATTCGTAGAGGGAGTGCTAGGCAGCATGATGGCTTGGCTGCAGAAGTCTGAGCTCGGTGTCTGAAGACAGACAGGTTCGGTGTGGTGTGAGTCCACACGGGGTGGTGAAGACAGTGAGTCAGCGAGGAATGACTGGCCTGGTCTGTAATGGAGTATGCGTATTTATTGTGAATTTATAGCGGTAAAAATGCTCTTGTGCTTGTTGTCCATCCGACCTGCACAGGTGCTGAATGCCACACTCACAGTGGCCACTGGTAACTCGCATTCTATGTAGGGCTTCGATTGCTTTCGATTACCAATGTCTGAACCTATGGAAAGCTGTAGCTACTCATTTCAGCTCTGTGTCACGCTGAGCCGTCTGCAAGACATAAACATGATAAAATGATACCAATTTCCACGTGTCCCAGGGTAAAAACAGGCCCCATTATCTATGGCTTCCAACGAAGGGTTAACACTCCAAAAGATGATGATCTATCCTTCCTGGTCATCAGCCGTCACCTGTCACATCAGCTCCTTTAGTCATCATGAGCAGCCCTCTTCACTGCACCACTGATTAATGGAGGCTGCCGTTGCTTGGTAACCGGGTGATGTCACAGTACCACTAGTGTACTCCAGGGGAAAAGAAATGAAGAGGGCAGGCAAGCAGAGACTGTGAGAGTACATCACAGCTGGCTGTTTGTTCTATAATGTAGACGTAAGTCACATCCACTGGTGTGCCTATGTCACTCTGTATAATAATAAATATTTTTGGAAGGTCTTTGTTTTTTTGTTATCAAAACTGTTTGTTAACAGTTATTGTTATTACTTCTGCAGCAAAATTTGCTAATCTGGTATATCTGCTTTTGGTATTAGACATTTAAATGTGCTTTGCAACCATGGCTGAATCAAATCCCATTGAGGTGGGCACCCAAGTACGGTAAAAACATCAGACAAATATACTATGATACTCTCTGCGTCCAGCTAGTAAGGAAATTGCTGAGTGCTTAGCTACTAATCCTAATGTTTTCTCTTTATAGAACGACTTCAGTTGCACTACTGAAGAACTTTGCCTCTCAAAGGCACGGACTGTTCACCACTAGGCTGAACAAAGAAAAAATTTGACAAATACTTGAAAGAATAAAATGAATCGGCAATTTTTCCACCTTAATCTATTAAAAACATCATTTATGCACTATATTTAAATATGCACTAATGTTAATGCACTGTTTAATTTGGTTTGTAATCAATGGTGTGGAGAGCCAGTATTCTGTATTTCTCTTTTAATATATCCAAAAAAAAAACTTCTGACAGACTATATAATTACAGTTCAATTGGGAAACATCATGTTCAAATAAGAGTTAAAATACCCCCTACTCCACCCAGATCATAATATTTTGATTTTCATTTGAATTTAAAATGATGACTACACACATGAAGATTTAACAAATGAAATATAGACTTCTAAAAAATGCATTTATTGACAGATTCAAATAAATATGTAATCCAGTGACAAAGGAAAGAAATTTCTATTACACAAGTGAAGAGGTAAGAAGAAAAATCACTTCAAGGCCCCAAAGGAATAGTGAAAGGGCACACACACAGACACACATTAGAGTAGCGTGCACATGGCAGTTATAATTACGCTCTCTGGAGACTTCGTTTTTCTCTGCTTGCGCATTGATGCCATCTGCTGGTAGCATAACAGAACTGCAAAAGTTGTTACAAATAATTAGATTTACTGACGATATACACATTTTTATTGGTCTAAATTTAGCTTCCTGGATGGCATGGCGGTTAGCACTGTAGCCACCCTCGGGGTCGAATCCCACCTCAGCCCTTTCCGTGTGGAACTGAGTTCCCTCCAACAGTCCGGAGACATGCAGTCTCATAATTGGCATCTCTATGTTCTACTGTTGTACGTCGCTCTGGATAAGAGCGTCTGCTAAATGCTGTAAACGTAAATCTCTAGATTGTTTTTCCCCTGAGATAGACTGAAATACGATCCAGAGCACACCACATCTTTGTGTGAAAATTGAACTACTTTTTGGACAAACTGTGTGTGATTTACAATAAGACACGCTATGTATGTGACAGGCAGTGTCCCCTTGTGCCATCCCACCTCCCTCCCTCAGCAGAAATGAAATGCCATTTCCACTCTGTTTGCCCTTTTCGGTTGTCACATTTTCAGTTTCTCTCCAGTTCAAAAGCATCCACATGCTTCCTGGAATCCAATAGTAATGAAGTTTCTAAAGCATCTCTGTCCTGTACTATGCTAAGCATTATAATATGATCTTTACAGACCAGATGAGTCACTGTTATCAGGACAGATCTGAGGGTACATAAAAGTATCTGAAATATATAAGTCGCAGAATTTCTGCCGTTTAATAAAGTTATTATACCAGGACTTTATTACTGTGATTCCTTATTATTTGCATATTGTGTTACACTTCACCTTTAAACCCATCTGAATTTCATCAGTAAAATGTACCTGCTCTCTTTGTAATCAATTAATAAATCTCCATATCTTAATATTCAATGCAAGGTCATGGTGGTAATATATATATATATATATATATCACATTGTGATAAAAACCTGTTATTTTGACCTTGATGGATATTTTTTGGTCCACACATAGGAAAACTCAATTTTATAAAAATATATGACCGCAATCAAAAAGACAATATAGCCTTAAAGTCTTTTGTTTGTTTTTGTTTGGTTACTTATGGTTAAGGTTAGGGCTGGGTAGAGGTTAAGGTTGTTATAGTTGGGATTAGGGTTTTGCCGGTAGAAATAAATTAACCCCACAAAGATATGAATATAAACATGTCTGTGTGTCGGGTGTGTGTGTGTGTGTGTGATGTGTGTTCTCATAGTCTGTGTGTGTATCTTTTGGTTATGTTACTTTGGTTATCCTCACCATTCGGTGTACTAGTAACATTAAATTTACCTGAATGACTTAAGAGGCATTTTTGGAAATTAGCGTACTTAGGACAGCTTTAACAGTGACTTGAAGCCCTATTCCAAGGCATCCCACACTCAATTAATGAAATAATTAAGCATCTGTTCATTAATATTATTTAAATAAATGAAATTGTTACTTTAGGAGATATTTGCTAAGTCCAAATGTAATGTAACGTTAAAGTTGGAACTATAACTACAAGTCCCATAATGCCTCAGAACGGACTGACCGACTAGCGGTTAACACGGAGTAGCCAGCCCTGCGGTGCGCTGGAATCCGCAGTGCCGAAGCTGAGGTCAGACACAGAAGCTGGCCGGAGACATCGCACCATGGCAGACAGCGACAACAAGAGCACAAATCTCCTGGTATGTGCCCGCTAGCATTGTGTCGGCGCCTAGTGTTTTTGGTCTGCTGAGTTTGCTATTAGATCAGATAAAAATACGGAAGACGGCGCAGAGCCAGTCAGAATTTTGCTAGAATCCGTTAGCTGCGAGTCAGGTGTCTTATTTTACACTTACTTCAATTTTCAACAGATTACAGTAAAATCAATGTAGATTTATGTGATAGGCTGAGACCAAGGTACTGCTGGAATGGTACTCAGCGGATCGGTTCGTGGTGCCGTTGGCCGCAATACGCCCAAAATCACCATTTAGTGCATGATTTGGTACATGGTCGATGGACACAATAGCCTCACGCCGTCTTGCAGTATCTGTTCGATGGGGTCAGGATATGTTCGGCTGACGGGCTGATAAAGCAGCCGAGTCTGACCTCCTAGCTCCCTAAACGCCTTGAAGCAGGACTAGGGACATATTGTAACACATATGACAGGACAAAACTTCGATCTAAATTCAGAATGAATAAAAAGTGGACAGCAGTGGCTGCTGGAAAGGGTTTACTTTTTATGCATTTAATACTAGTCTTTCAGCTGTAACCTATTTTTCTTATAAGAAATCCAGGTGTGGCCATGGTGGGGGTTTAATTAGTTTTATGTTTCTAGCTCACAAATAATTTATAACATTTGGTGTCGAATACAGTCATGGGAGTGCAGTGTATTTGTATGTGATGGTACAGGTTTGAAGTTTAAATAAGATGCCTGACACGCACACCGTTTGTCTGACCCAAGGCGCAGGAGATTTCCCAACTGGAGGAGCAGCTTCAGGGATGGGGGGAGGTTATCCTGGCTGCTGACCACGTCTTGCGATGGCAGAAATCCTGGTTCCCTGGAGCTCTGATAGGAGTCACCACCGTGCTGTTCACGTGCGTACAGGGGATTGCCCTAGTGTGCAGTTGGCTCCCTAGTGACTCCCTCACTAGGGGGGATCAGACCCTGCAGGAGGAGCTTTGCTCTGGGAAAACTCTATGTTGATACCTGTCCCTTTAAAATGGAGGTGCGGTGAATTGCATGCTATACAAGTACAAAATGTATCGCAGTGGCCTCCGGATGTTTTAAATTTGTTGCATTTTCATTGTTAGATAAGCCTGGTGTTATGTCGAGCCAAGTCCTTGTTTTGTGAAGTATAAGTACCTTGTCCAGTCTCTAGCCTAGTTTATTATTCACAGTGGCGGTGTGATAGCGAAATTTATGTGGGTGGTTTTTGCAGAGGTTTTGGCCTCAATATAGCTGTGCCCTGATAGGAAGGATGTGAGAATGCTGGCATCCTCTCTGTACATTTGTCACTGATATGAAGTAAACATCAGAGTCAGATGTTTGGCGTTGCCGTGGATAATCTGATCAAATCTGAGTTGTTAGAATGTCGTCATTACTCTTTGCACTGGTGAAAGTTATTAGAATTTACCTTAACTTTAGTCAGTGTCCAATCCTTGCTTACCCTGTCTCTGCTCCTTTAGGTTGATCTATTACCTGGACCCTTCGGTCTTGACCGGAGTCTCCAGTAGTGTGATGCTCCTTTGTCTGGCTGATTACCTTGTCCCGACCCTGGCCCCAAAGATCTTTGGCTCCAGCAAATGGTAAGTTCTGCTGAGGATATCGTGTGTCCCAAATCGGCCGTTCATGCCAGGGAAGCACAGCAAAGGCAGTCTGATGATTTTACCACAAAATGAGTCAAGCTGCTCTTGAACTCTTAAAGCCGTCTTGTCTAAGCCACATCATTAGGCACGGTATATTCTGCTGTGATTTTTGGATGCATTTTTATTCCAGGAAATTGACTCACTGGTGCTCTTGGCATTATTGGTGGTTGTTGCTGATGTGAAATTATTCGTGTTACTGTTAAATATAGACATTTTACTTATTAGCATAGGCTTGACCTATTACGATGTCCTGGTTAATGATTGCTGGCCTACTTAGAGCTGATAATCTGAACTGATCTCAGTAGACAGGTGTCGAGTCTTGAGACCGACAATGTTGAAGACCCCCTCTTTAGCGTAGAGTCCTTCATCTTCTCTTCCCCTGTTCATTATTTTCGAGTTGCATGTAAGAATCCATGGCTGTTATTCCACATACAGACTGAAGGTGATTATTGTAGACCACAGGGGTTTCTACGTTAGTTTTAAAGCTTTAAGTTCAGCGCTTCTTCAGCAAATTAAGTTTAATTGACTTCTGCGAACCATTGTGACGCTACACAGAGGACTATAATTTTTTAGTTCAGTACTGTTAGTGTCACAACATGAAACTATGCAGAAAATGTTCATCCGACAGTTTGTAAAGTGCAGTGTAATGAAGGCTCTTGTGTCTGGGTCCACATCTCATCCTTCTGCTTGATCAATGCTCTTTAATTGTTTAAAAAAATGAAGCTAAGAGTGCAGGGGTCTGGCGCGTGTATTGCTATTTTTGTGTTAATTTGACGTTGTGAGGTCATTCACTCTCATTTAGGGTGTCTCTCCCTTTCCGGCCCTTTCTGTAGGACCACGGAACAACAGCAGCGCTTCCATGAGATCTGTGGAAACCTCGTGAAGGTCCAGAGGCGTCTATTGGGCTGGTGGAGGCGCATCTTTGCCCTCAAGGAAGAGAAACCAAAAATGGTAAACAGGGAATGAACAAGGGAGAGCCACTTGCTTTACTGGTGATGTTGGTGCATTTCTTTGTAAACTGTAATTATTATTAGCTGTAAATTCCTTGACTATACAGGTAAATGCAACTACACAGAGGCACTTGCTGAGATATACTATGAAGACTTCAGACAAGTCTTTTTAAAGCTTAAAGTGTCCTTTCACTGCTTTGGGGCAGTGGTGGCCTAATGGTTAGGGAAGCGTACTTATGATCAAAAGGTTGCTGGTTCAAATTACCGACCAACAAGGGTACCCTGAGGAAGGTACCACCCCCACTTACTGCCCCCCGGGGGCTAAATAACAGCTGCCTACTGCTATGTCACATATGGCTTAAATGCAGAGGACACATTTCATACAGTCAAGCAATTTAGCATCGTGCACCTACTGGTACTAACTCAACTCCCTATTTAGAAAATTAGTCACTATTCAAGATTTTGAAAGGAACTCTGCCAAAGGTTACACTTAGTTCTTGTTCAGTTATCCTTAACCCTACCCAAACGTGAAGGGGACCAAAAAAAGGGTTTAACCCTAACCTTATCCAACTTTGAAGCTGAGTTTTGCTGTTTCCTCTGCAGTACTTCCTGTCTGTGATCTCCTGTCTGGTAGTGATGGCCTGGATTGGGCAGCAAGTCCACAATCTATTCCTGACCTACCTGATCGGTAAGAACAACGATAGTCCTACAAGTTCATGTACTGAAACAAAGCAGTTATCCATATGATGCAGCCTTAGGCAATTTCCCAACATCACTGGGGTGCTCTCAACCTAAGAATTTGACATATGGTTGCATCTTATTTGGTAACAGGTCTGTTATTTATCTAATGAAGTCTACAGTCTTAACTAACAAAGTTACCAAGAGTAGAAGTCAACAGAAGATAACAGAAAATGTTATTCCTTCATTATATATCCACTAATAAGGAATGTAAAGTTCGTTCTGACAGTTGTGTTCCAGCTTTGCTTACTCATGGGTCTGGGTAAGCGTGACAGTCATTGAACACACCTCCCCTGCTGGTGTGAAAATAGGCCATCAGATCTAGGACAGCCAAGGAGGCCAATGTTTCGCGTATCTTCAAGTCCCAGTGCTTAATCACCTTATCTCACCGATAGCAGCGTAAACCTGGGACGGTTTTCAAGCTGGAGTTGCTCCTTGACCTTGACTCCTCTTTTGGTTCGCAGTGACTGTCCTCCTCCTTCTCCCCGGCCTGAACCAACATGGCATCCTCACTAAGTACACCGGCATGGCCAAGAGAGAGATCAACAAGCTGCTCAAGCACAAGGAGAAGAAAAACGAGTGAAGCAGAGAGACGCACACAGGAGACACTTGTTTGCTCGGCATCAGGACCTCAGATCCATGCCACCCCCAACCCTGCCCCCCTCCTACAGCGTGCTCCTACATTATTCACAGATCCCGTAGGAATTCAGTAGGCGAAACTGATAGAGCAAAGCAGATGTTACCTGTTATGTGCTATATTACGGAAAATAACTACAAGTAGTCGCTCTCAGTCCATATTTCATGAGTCCCGCCTTAAAGATCTGCTTTTTCAGACCAATGTCTGGCCTACTTGCTTTCACTAGTCACTAGCTAAAATACTGACGTTCAGGTCAGAAGGGCAAGCCAGTTTACAGCTAAGTGTATTTTTAATCTTGTTAATTTTCAATGCTATGCTGAGGTTATACTGAAGAATAGGAAGCATGTGTCATGTCAATTAGTGCAACATATGGATGAATTTGGACATCAGAATGTGACACGAAACTGGGTAATTATATTTTGAGACATTGTGGCCACTAAAATCTGTATTGTTAGGCAAGGATCAAAGCTGAATGTGTAAGGAATATATAAGCTTATGGCTTTAAGTGTACCACTTTTTGATGAGCCTTTATGAGAAAAGTGGGATTCAGAAGAAACTCCTTGGGGAGGCTGTGTACCAGACTGTGCTGAAATCTGCTGTATTGAAAGAACACTGGATTTTTTTGAATATCTGGCACACTGAATCAGAAACCCCAGCTGATTACAATTTTACCAGTGGGCTTTAGTGACTTCTGTAAATATCTGACCTCTACTTTTTGTTTTGTCCTTTATTTGATGTATGTCATTTAAAACCTTCATTTATTCATTTTCATCTTCTCTTTTCCAATGATAATAAAGACATTACCTATCTATTAAAGACTTAATAAACATTACCCTTGTTTGTGCTTAAAATCTGAGCTCAACTAAATGAACCAATTTTAAATCTCAGGTTTTATTATGAAACATACATAAAAACTACAGGTATTTTTGTTGAAGAATGATGCTTCTAGAGGCCCCAATAAGCTTCCATTGACCCATACATGCCAGGTGGTGGTGAAGCACAGGGCAGAAAGTAGATGCTTGTTCATGATATGACACACTTAAACATATGCAATTTAGAGAAACCATTCTGTGTGTCTGGACTGTGGGAGATAATGTAACCATTTGGAAGACGTGCAAACCGCACACACAGAGTACGAACCCACAAAGGGCTATGTGAGGCCACAACTACCCACTAAGCTGCTATCTACAGGAACTCCATGGCGATTTCAAAGAATCCAGTGCATGGTGTCTTTGAATTGTATTATCTTTCATAATAGCTACTTATCTCAGTCTTTTGAGTTGGCCCTGGTCAAGGATCACTTATGTTTAACACAGCAACTCTATTTATCTAAATGAGAAGCATAAAACTGCACCCTCTTCAGATGATTTGTGGAAGAAAAGCTGGCTTTGTTGTCTGGAGGTTTATTTGATACTGAGTAATATCTACTGTGGACATCTCGCCGAACAAAGCCCCAATGTGATCGGTTTCATCTAGACTAGTCTTTGCATCTGCAATATTGCTCAGAGGGGCAGTTAATTAGTCTGAGCTTGCCAGACCACAGAGCTGACAAACGTCCCAATGTTTCCCTTTCTGAGACAGTGATAGTTTGAAGCAATTAATGCATACTTGGTTGGTGTTTGTTTTACTAGACAAATATTTATTAATTGATTTATTTTTTGTAATTGTTAATGTAAGCTGTTTTCCTTATCGCTTATGATATTCTCAATAGTATGTAAATTTATAGCATTAACAGCACATGGCCTGCTAATTGGTTTTAATATTTACAGAGAGTAAATTTATTGTTGATATCTTACTTTGTTGTTTTTCTGCAATGAACAACGATAATATTTTACAGTAACACGCTTATCCTTGCGCGCTCATAGTGCTCACCTGCACGCACCCGAACAGCCCATCCTGACCACGCCCCTACGCTCCGCGCGGAGCTGTTCTCGCGACGTTACGTTTTTTTCCCCACGTAGTTTGATCGCGAGGGCCCTTCGCTTTTCTTTCCGCTATATTGCATTTCTGGTAAGGCAGAGGAGCGGTGTTCTTCATAATCTGGTATATGTATTTAAGTAATACACCCACTCATCAGAACGCATGCACTCCTGTTAAAAAGCAGCTACATGGGTATTACATCCAGTTTCAGTCGGTTATAGTACAAGGTTTTTGCACTGCTTGTGGCCCAGTCGTTCACCGGAGCAGATCATAATCTGTATTTCGGCCATTTATTTATTAACCCTAACCTGACTGACCGAGAACAGCTGGAGAGCACAGATGCATGAATAGGTGATTATATGCGGAGTGTTTGGCGAGTTAGAAATATTTGAGGTGCTTTCCATATGAACCAGTTTCCTTCTTAAATGTCAGTCAGGTGTTATTTAAAAAAAAGAATCCAAATTGTCTTCACAGACTATTCAAGAAGCAGGCGGTGCATTCAGACCGTGCATTATACTTCTGTGATCTACAGCTTCTTAAGTCAGTGTCTCAGTTAACTGAATTGTATCAGGCATCGTTTTGTGGCTGGATGGTGGGCTTGCCCTGTGCAGACTACTTACAATTAATAAAACTTACATACATGTAAATGCGTGTGCAGTCTTGTCTCGGATCGAAAATCTCACGCCAGCCAGCTGACCGAAGTTGGCAGCCCTGTCCACATGTATTGATAAGAGTTTGAAGGATGGATGCGTATTATGTTGCTTAAATGTGAAATGGAATCTCCGATGCACTGACTGTCGGTTCGCTTTTCTCTATTGAGTCTCCGGGCACCATGGCACGCATTAAATTCCTTGCCGATGCCCTGAAGAGCATCAACAATGCACAGAAACGGGGCAAGCGGCAGGTTCTGATCCGGCCCGGCTCTAAGGTCATCGTGCCCTTCCTCACCGTCATGATGAAGCACGGTGAGTCGGGCTCCCTCCGTCACCCCTGGAAATGCGAATGATGGAGCACCGTAGCCCTGGTCACATTTAGTTACAGAGCCACACAGCATGCAGGCTGATGGAACAGGGCATCTGTCATTATAGGATCGGGTACTTCGTAGTGATGCAGGTGTGCACTTTCGGGAGCGGGGGGTTCCCTACGTTGCGTTTGGTTGCTGTCTTGGTTTGAGTTGTCCTCATCGTTGCTGTTCTCATCTGTTCTGCAGACTACATTAGAAAGTTTGACATTATTGATGACCACAGGGCTGGAAAGATAGTCGTTAATCTCACTGGCAGATTGTACAAGGTGAGTTATTGATCCGTTTCTTGGCTTCTGTGTAAGCTGCCTTTACCGCTGACCCTCCCTCCCCCGGTGTCTGGCAGTGTGGTGTTATCAGCCCCCGGTTCGACCTGCAGCTTAAGGACCTGGAGAAGTGGCAGGACAATCTTTTGCCGTCCCGGCAATTTGGGTGAGTGATGGTCTTTCCATTTTGATGCCAGTCGCCTGGGTGTTCTCTTAATCGCTCAATAACCTCGCCTGGAGGGTTTGGTCAAGATGGGTGGTGCTGCTGCAGCTCTGGCAGTTAATCCCACATGATGCAATAAACTCACAAACATAAACTCACATCTCCTCGGTGGAGTATTGCGGCACTTATTGATGCAGGTGTTGGTTATACGTAGTAGTTAGGCTAAATGGACCAGAAGGTGCCACATCAAATCTCATTGCACACCTAGGAAACGCAATGGTTGCTTCAGGAACCGGTCAGATGTGTTAAATGGCCGTAATGTTTTGCTTAGGGAGCCGATTTCTGGAGGTTTGAGTAGTAGTTTGGGGTTAACGGTACATTTTCATGTTTCAGCAGAATTAGAGTAAAAAGTATTGTTTTTAAGTAGATGGGTTAGGCAGCAAAGTGAACTTGGCATTATATATGTGTGTGTGTGTATATATATATATATATATATATATATACACACTCACCTAAAGGATTATTAGGAACACCATACTAATACGGTGTTTGACCCCCTTTCGCCTTCAGAACTGCCTTAA
>JAAGVU020000092.1:25953723-25970820 GCA_011763525.2 Mormyrus iriodes | reverse complement strand
TAGATAATTGCATTAATGAGAAATTGAACAGGTGTTCCTAATAATCCTTTAGGTGAGTGTATATATATATATATATAGTGTGTATATAAATATATATATGTATATGTGTGTGTGTCTATATGTATATACGTATATATATGTGTTAGAAATTGTACATTTTTTCACTAGTTAAAGATATTTTATGGTCATGTTTACATAATACTATGAAATTTTTGCTTGTATGGTCATAGTATCAGATAAATAGAATATAATAAAATTAACGAAATACAAACTACAAATAATAAAACAATCAGATCTGGGTAATTATGTGTGTATTCAGTATCCTCGCTGTGTTTGGATAAGCACCGTGTCTCTCACCCTGTCCCATGACCCCAGACTGTAATGACGTGATCTGCTGTGAGGTCTGTTCCAGTCATGGTCTTATGGTCACTTCAGCAACTTAACCAGTAATTATTAATGAAAAGAGGCTTATTTCGTAATGATCAGGCCATTAGCCGGCTACTCCATATAATAACCACTCGTTTGCAGGTCCAGTTGCACGCAGCGTGACTCAGTGACTCTTTTGGAGCGAGGATTTCTGTGTAGATCTGAATGATTAACCATGAAAGTCAGACGTGTAAATTAAGCGCTGTCTTTGCAGGGCAGTGACTAAATTAATCAAATATATTTAATCTCTGAAGGTGATTTACTCTGGTAATTTGAAATTACTGGCTTTCCTCTCAATGAATAATGAATGTGAACATGTTTATGTGATAGTTACTGGTACTGATAATATGTTTATTGATCAGTGCAGTGAGTCCTAGGTCAGAATTGGAGAATCAATAAAGGATGATTATGTGGGGTGCATCTAGTAACTCTCACATGCTCAGCAGCCGCAAGCAACAATTGGTTACCAGTCACAGAACCCCAGGGAGAACAACAAGGGCCGCACGATGGCATGCAGATAGAGTGTTTAGCCTCTGATTAAATATGAGAAGCGAGGTTGAGGTGTTGGTGTGGCCAACAGGGTAGCCTATTCTGTGGTCTGTGTGCATCCCAGTGCCCCAGTGCAGTGATGGGGACACTGCAATGTGAAAATCGTGCCATCCTTTGGATGAGACATAAAACCGAGGTCCTGACTCACTGAGGTAATTTAAGATCCCAGGGCATCTTTCGAAAGAGTATAGGTGGTACCCTGATGTACTGGCTAATTTTAGTCCCATTGTGGCCCTTTCCGATCTTATCTCCTAATCATCCCCTGTATCAAATGGTGCTTTTCCACTGGCATACAGTAACCAAGCCGTACCCAAGTCATACTACAGAGACAAGTTATAGCATGGGTCTAGCTTGCTTCAGTTTTCCATCGGAGAAGGGCCAGCTCTGTAAGGGCATTGCCGGGTTTGGAGAGCGACAGTGATGTAAAAATGAAGAGACGCTTTATTTTTCACATGGTGTACATCATGATTTACTAGGTGCTAATTTCTGCTAGCAAGTATGTGAGAATCCAATTCTTATTTTAACATCAAATGCTAATGTAATTAGCATTAGCTTGCGTAAATTTGAATTACTGATCTATTCCTTTAAGATATTATATAGTAATGTTTAAGTAGGTGATTGGAAATTTTCAGGTTCTGAGTTATTGGGAATGCATAAATATATTGCGATGTGCGGTTGATAATGAATAATATATAGAATATTTCCCTGCATTTCAACCAATCAGATGATGGTGTTGCAACCAGTTCGGTTTGGTCACGCTTTCGGCCCTGTTAGCCTGCAGGGCATTGTCAACATGGGTACAGCTTGGGTATTGCTTGGATAATTTAGAATGGAAAGCCATCAATTCGTGGTATGGCTCGGTTCTTGATGGCAGTGCAAAAGCACCATAATTGGTGAATTCTCACCTGCTGCTTGACCACCTCAGCTACTGTGTGGCGAGCGTACTGACACAGAATGGCTGCCATCGTATCATCCAGGTGGGTGCTACACAGTGGTAGCGGTTGAAGTGGTTCCCCATTCGTTCTTTAAAGGGCTTTGGGTGCCTTGAAAAGCGCTATACAAATGTAACATTCACAAATATGAAGTATAAGAAGCTTGCAGGTTAAAAAAAAAAAAAGAACCAGTTAAACCAGGAAGGTGGATGGGAATGGAGTGGACATCCCATTATCCTTCACGCCAGTGGATGTTCCTGCGTAGATAAGGAGATGTAAGAGGGGGGATGCATATGCGGATGGCCTGTAGTAACTGTTGGAATAATTGTGTCCACAGCATGGTATCATCCTATAAAGGTTCCTATCAGGCACATCCCATGATGAGCGGCTTTTTAAATGCATCATTTCGGCTTTTTATGACTTTCCCAGTCTGGCAAATTCTACCAGTTGAGTGGATTTACTGCCCCAGAAAAATAAACCTGATGAAAACACATATTGTGTGTGTGTATGTGTGTGTGTGTGTGTGTGTGTGTGTGTGTGTATGTGTGTGTGTGTCCTAAAATTATATTCCTGGTTCAGGGAAAAGATGTGGAAGCTGCACCAAGTGTGTGCAAACCGGTTGAATACACCCGTGTGCATGTCCTGTGTACATGTGCGTCTGCCATGTAGTGTGTACATGCATCTCTCCTGTGTACGTGTGCTTCTCCCGTGTACGTGTTTGTCACCTATGTACCCGTGTCTTTCTTGCCTTTGCAGGTACATCGTTTTAACAACCTCAGCTGGCATCATGGACCATGAAGAGGCGCGACGGAAACACACTGGAGGGAAAATTCTTGGGTTTTTCTTCTAAATCATAAAAATGCACCCGATTCCATTGGACGTATTGATTCCTGTCCTTCTGTCTTTACCAGTCTGTCATTTTCCATTAGTTTAGCTAATTAGCTTTCCTTGATATTTTAGTACCATTAAGTTTAATGTAAAAAGTTTGACAATTTGGTGGCCACTGCTTGTCATTAAAGTTATGAGTTTGTGAGATTACATTTTTATATTAGTTTAACAAACACCACTCGTTTGGCAGCTTTAAAATGAGTAGCGCTCTTAATATGTTCATCTTCACACCAGGTTGTGCTTTTTTCTGAGAGGCACTATAAAATGAGTGTACTTTTAACAATATAGAACATTAAAAAAATGCATTTCAGCCTGTTACACTCTGGTATCGAGCAGCCCATGTCAGTAAGGTTGTGTTTTCGAACTGGATTCCTGAAGGCCACAGCAATTAAAATACCTAATTAAAATGATGAAACTGCAAAGTGATACGTTAAGGACAGATAGCCTGAAATTATGCTTAAAATAACTCCTATAGTGAGCTCTCTGGAAAGTCTACCTTCACCATGCAAAAAGTATATAGCAGTTACATTCTTCAGATATTCCATACTGTATATTTTATCAAACTCAACTATTACTGCAAAAGGGACGGACCTGAAGAGAAGGACATTTAGGGATGGAACGAGCAATTTGGTAGGTAAGTTGGTTGCTCTGTTGAGGGTTCGAACTCTACATTTGTTCTATGTCTGTCGAGCTGTTCCCTCAGGTTATTTGGAATCTTTAATTTACGTTGGGTGTGTGATTGTTAGTCCAAGTGTGTGTGTGCCCTGCTAATGGGCTGGCAGCCTGGTATTTCTATGCCCTATGCTGCCTGAGTGGAGAGATTTTAGTATTTAATAACCTGTGGAGAATCTGCTGTATTTTGAGCAATATTCTAACAAAAACCTTGTGTCCATCTGTACTGTTGAGTGTCCCTGTAGTGAAAAGGTTATGCATTTAAGATATGCAAATTCCATAAGGAAATGAGAGGATGACTGCAATATACAGGGTTTTGAATAATTCTCATAAATCCCGCTGAACATTTAAATCGGGACGTCTGCTAATTTATTCTCAACAGTTACGATGTGATAAATCTTGAATCTGTTTCTTCCTGGAGCTGTGCACTTCGTGTCCACACCTGCTGAGCTCTACCCCAGGGGTCCATGGGAATGTTATGTTTCAGGAACACCTGTGAAGAAACCGGAAGCCAAAACACCACTGTTGTTTTCCTCCTGTTTGCCATCTTCCCCCTTGCTGGCATTTTCTTCTTCACACTCCTGCCCTTGTTCAGAAACAGCCTGCCTGTGGGCTCTGTTTGGAAGGTGTTAATTGCTGAAATACCGCCTGCCAGTGCCATCTCTGGAGATGAATATGTGAAGAGCAGAGACTGATACGCTGGACAGGCGGCTCCTTGAAGATAAACATTTAATTCTGCTACCTGAATTCAATGAATTAAATCATCCATCCATCCAGCTTCCAGCTGCTTATCCTAACCAGTGTTGCAGGCACCCTGTTCCAGGCAGCACAAGGCTGAGGTGCGCCCTGGGTGGGATGCCATTTCCCAGTACAAAGCCCCGAGGATTAATTAAATTAGTTATAAAATGGACAGACCAGTGTTATTGGTGGTGAAGGCCCAAGGATTCTTGGTTGTCTAATAGCTTAACCCCCCTTTTTCCCTTTAGAACAGGGTTGGGGAATCTGTTCCATGGTGGGCTGTGTGGGCTTTTGGGATGACCTCTCATTCAGCGAATAATAAAGCAGTGGCTCTCAATTGCAGTCCTGGGGACCCACTGTTATTGGCTGATTGGGAGGTCATTCTAAAAACCTGCCCCCACACTGGCTCTCCATTGATCAGGTTCCTCACCCCTGCTTTAGAAGGACTGACTCTCATCGGGGTGCATAGTGTCTCCTGCACTTGCACAGGACCAGCACATCACCCTGCTCATCAGGAAGTTTATGTACTTGTTTCCTGTGCATGGAGACTGGCTTCCTCTGAAGGTCTTATCACCTGACTGCATGCTTCTCCTTCCAAAGTAAGCCTGGGATTAGGGGAATGTGGGTTTTATGTACAGATATTTTTTTCTTTTTATTTCAGATCTATGTAGGGCTGCACCACAAAAGGACTTTGAGGAAAAATTTCCTTTTCGAAGTTTTTAACTTAAGGAAGGTGTCATCACGTTTCTGTAAAGCAGCTTGTTTGAACATTTTTGAATATATCGCTGCTGCTTCAGTTTTTGTTTTATGTCATACTGACAGAAACACTGGCTCCTTCAAAGCAACCACAGACTATTTGCTGCTGCATCTGTGGGTGGCGCTCAGGAGCACAGATTGTCATATTTCACAGTGTGAAGCACACCCCAGCTCTGCTGTGTGACTCACCGGCACTAAAGAGTGGCACGCACGGGAGGCAGAGGGTGGACACCGTCACGCTGCAGCACCTGCACCACAGGCAGGCGAGATGGTTTTCCTTTTTGCTTTAATGAGCCTGTTAAAGTGGCATGGCATTCCTCTGTCAGACATGGAAATGAACAAACAGCTGGCCTTGAGCTGAGTCATCATCATTCTGATGAGCCCATTTTTATGAATGCCTTCGCTCATGTTGATGCTCAGTTGGAGTTTGTCCCATTCGTAGCCAAGGGCAATGCTTCAATTCTGGACTGAATGTTTTTGGATTTTATTGGACTCCAGAGCAAGACACTGAGCTGAATTATGCCAGTAATGTCCCTTTCTGTAAATGGTATTCATATATAAAAATTGCTAAATCATTCCGGATGGGTATATCTCCTAAGAAAATCATGGTGTTAAAATGTGCAAGGTCGATGGGTTGAGTTGCTAACTCTTTTATAACAGCAGGGGGCGATGCATGCACGCCTTATAGCAGTGATTCTGTTGTCAGTTGCTATTAGCTGTTGAGAGGTGGTCCACTGATGGCTGATACAGTGGACAGTACCGAATACTGTTTTCTAACAGCAGGTGGTGCTGATTGTAAGCCTTATGCTGGCAATTCTATTATCAGCTGATATTAGCAGTGGAGAGGTGGGCCTCTGATAGCTGATATGACTCGGAGTCAGATACTGCTTTTTAATAGTAGGGGGCACTGCCTGTAAGTGTTAGAGCAGTGACTCTGTTGCCAGCTGATATTAACAATACAGAGACCTTGCTGTGTCTCTTCTGGTCTGGCTAAGTAAACAGATGCATTCAGATGAAAGTCCATGGGTGTGCACGCTTACCTTACTGAAATACATTGTTGACTGTTTCTACAGTATGAAGAAGGGCTTTTATTTCATAAAATCTTCTACACTTCTAGCAGATATTCTCTGCCTGTCTATATCTGTGTGTACATTTGGGTGCTTGCCTGATGCTTTTATCCAAAGTGACTCATTCCTATTTATATGGCTGCTTATTTACTCTGGCCTCAGATACCCCCTACTAGGTCATAAACATGGTACCTTCCGTCTATAAGTCTGCTCCTATGAGCTACATTAACTATTAACCTCCTATTCTAGCCCCAAAACATGTATAATAATACTAATGTAGCTGTATGGTGGCAGATTTGCAGACATTAAAAATGGCCAATTCATGTCCAAAAATCTCTTGTTTGACCAGTTGTATGGCTGACATACAGATACAGATTAGTTGAGGACATCTGACAGGCTTCTGCTACAGGCTCTTGAGCTCTGATGAAGTACCAGAAGCTTCCATTCCTTCTGTGATGGCTGTCTCATTTCTCTCTTTAAAGAGAGCTAAAGTCTTTGCGAGCAGTACATTCATGATGCAAACAGGTTTGTATAAATCTCTCCTACTCATTGGATGTCAAGTAATGTTCTCCGCAAAGCCAGACATGTAAAAAGAACTGTAACAGAAATGCGAAATCAGTTAAATGTCTAATTTGTTATATATCATATATTTGTATTATTTTAAAATGTTCTAAAATGTAAAAACTTTCTATAAATATGAACTTGAAACAAACAATTTAATATAGTATGAAATTTGAAGACTGTGAGATCTGTAAATAGTTCCTTATTTGCTTGGATAATGATGGTGCCCCCCACCCACAGAAAATGGGATGTCTACTAGACAAACGCACCAAAATTACTCAAAATAGTTTAACCGTAGGGCAGAAATGATAACAGCTAATTCAGTCCTGTCTCCTGATTTTTAGGGCAGATAGAAGCACATGCTACTGAAACCAGCCGTTAATCTTTGTAATACAGTGTATGAGCTAGGTGGTGCTAAACAGTCATTAGCTTCTGAGTTTGGACCCTGTTGCCTAGAAAGCTGGCTACACTGCCATTGGCTGGGGCCAGAAGTGGCCAGCGGGCATGCCTGCTGGCCGAGTGATCTATCATTGGCTAAGGCCAGAGGTGGCCAGCGTGCATGCCTGCTGGTTGCTCTCCCATTGGCTAGAGCCAGAGGTGGCGAGCGTGCATACCTGCTGGTTGCTCTCCCATTGGCTGGGGCTGGAGGTGGCAAGTATGCGTACCTGCAGGCCACGTGGTCTCCCATTGCCTGGGGCCTGAGGTGGCCAGAGAGCTGAGCAGAATGTTGCTGCCACCCCTCCTCCCCCTCTGGCTGGGAGGCTGGAGGTTACCCTGTGTTCCTGTGTTGTGGGTAGGAGATCCGGGATGCTCCTCAGAAAACCAAAATAGAGATGGGCCCTTCCAGCTTGTCTTTTTAGGCTGGGGCCAGGTGGCTGCATAGCTGAGATCCACCAGAGAAGGGGGCCATGGTTGAATGGACTTGTCTAGGGGCAGCTGGACGTTATTTATATACCATCATAAGCTTACGCTGTGATAGAACTTAGTTTGCCTTTAAAGTAAAATGATCAAATTTGCTTAGCTAAACCCAGCTGGAATGTTCCTCATTCGGACAATCCAATCAGTATATAGAATGAACATAGTTTTTTTTTTTTTTTTTTTTTTTTTTAATGAAATCCTTTGGGCTATATTAACACACCCAGAAATTAGATTACATTTTTAAATAAAATACCCTGTACTTATATGGATGTAACACAAGTAGTCTTAAAATAATCACAGTGACACAATAATAGATAGCTTTGTTTAACCTGCTTGACCCACATCCTACAAGCATCTCTTTCATGCTTTGCCCAGATTTTATGCTACTTTTACTTACAGGCACTAATATGTCATTTACCATGTGTTAAAGAATTTTGTTTGAAATTCTTTTTTTTCAGCGGAATATTGAAATTTCTATGACATGATCACTAATTCCAATATTGGGATCAGTTAGCACCACCGAAAAGAATAATGTAACATCTTTCAGTCATATTAAAGTTTCAAAATGGCTGCATTATTTAGAATTTGTTCAAGAAGATGTCAGTGTGACTTATTATAAAAAGGATACAGATTTGCTAAATGGGTTCTTCAGTAATAAAGTTTTAATCTGCTGAATGTAATTATAGCATATGTAATGTCATGGGGAGGGTGATTCATCAGGCTATATGGGGAGAGATCCTGCAAAGCCTACGTGAGTCAGGGAGGTGGGCAGCTGTGGCTGTGGGAGCCTGGGCATGTGTGTGTCGGCCCAGATATTTGACCAGTCAGGGAACGCACTGTAAGGCCAGAATCATACGAACTGAGCTTTGTAAATCACTCTTCACCTTCGCTTGTTTGTAATCTAAACAGAAATTCTTGTAAGGTTCATCAAAGCATAAAAGACAACATCAGGACCTGTCTGATTATACAGAGCAGACTGAGTATCAGACTACACAGCTGGCCAGATGCAGTAGGCTCCTGCCAAAGTGTTAAATGTAACTCGATAAAAAGAAGTAAAATGAAACCATAGCATTCATTTGTAACTTGGATGTAAAAATAATAGTACTACTTTTAGCCCTGAATATGTGTCCATATGCCTTCAAAAAAAAGGATCTCCATGCAATACACCATTTGAGCGCCAGGGGGCAGCATCTCCCCATGATCCAAAAGCCCAATGTCAGAAATTGTGGGCTGGTTTTTTTTTTTGTGTCTCAAATAAGTGTAAACACTAATTAGCATTAAAATTTAAATAACAAACAGCTACTAATCTAATTCTTTGTTGTGTTTTTATAATTAATTGTCACCTTTTGTAAGGAAATACATATCTGGAGCTAGCACCTGAATAGTGATAGCAGAAAGTGTGTTTCGCGTATCCTGGCTGTCTGAGACAGGGGTTAGCAGTACTTCTAACTTAGAGGTAAATCACAGCTTTACGGCTTAGGATCCATGTTAAGGTGGAGCGGCCTGGCAGGCTGAGACAGGGGTTAGCAGAACAATGTATCCGTTCAGAGTTTCTCCATATAAGCCCAGAGGTAAATCACAGTTATCACAGCTTTACTACTCAGGATCGATGTTAAGTGGGAGTGGCTTGGCTGTCTGAAACAGGTGCAAAGTCAGGTAAAGCTTTATTGTTATCTCAGCCCTGTACAATACACAGTGAAATGAAATTATATTCCTCCTGGACCCATGATGTAGCTTTCATGACAGGACAGTCAGTACAGTGCTACAGGTGTAGTATCCAGGGCTCCCTGCCACGGCCGGCTGCAGCCATCTAAAGCGTCAGCACATAAACTCCACCTTTCATCTACAGCTTTGTTTTTCTTCCTGTCTTTCTCTGTAGGTGATTTAGAAATCGCGGACTGGCAGGCGGGGTGGAGCGTGTGTGCTATGCTTTCATCCAGTCACTTTAAAGGCAGTAACAAATTCATGTGTGCCTGCTATTACACTGCCCAGTCACCCTGCGTACGTGACGTGCATTTGTGTGAGAGTGTCTGTGTGATGGGGGGGGGGGGGGGTTTAGGGAAGATGAAGGCCTGCTTGAGGAATGGGATGTTTGGGAAAGCTGTGAATTTATGGACAGGATGGCTGCCATCTATCCAGCGCCGGATGCCGTCCTCAAGGGCACGTTCCCGAGCCGGGCTCCCTCTGGGACGAGCGCTCCAGAGAAGGCCCATTCCACTTGTTCAGCCCCTCCCTCCATGAGCAGTAAAGGGCATAAGTAAAGGTGGTGAACCATACGCTTCTGACATGCTGATTGTTCTGTAAATTTTAAAATATTCAGCAAAGAGCTTTTGAGATCGTTTCGGATAATAACCTGTAAGTGTGTGTGGCAGCAGTACACAAAAGGCCCACACTGTACTCATTCAGATGACGCAGCAAGCAAAACTGTCTATTTCAGACAGCATACTTATTAGTCATTTGTGATTCCATCATCTAAATGCTCTGACTAACGACTTCCATGTGTCACCTTTGAAAGGCTTTTCACTGGCTCCTTTTGCAACTTCATTTTGTTTTGTTTTTTTATTACTTTATGCTGATGTATGATCAGAGGACACGTACAGATCCGCACATGATCACCTTGTACAGGATAGGAGGTGTGGAATATGGGAGTGCTGTATTTTTAAACGTTATGTTATGACAGTAATAAATACCTGTTTCATGTTTATATGATAAGTATATGCAGATGTCATTTGCAGATTAAATCAGGTCCACTTATTTACTGCTGATTTAAATGAGAATGAAGTGGGGGCCAGAGGTAGTGCAGTGGGCATCTGGGGGCCAGGTGTGGTGCTATGGGCAGCTGGGGTCCAGGGGTGGCACTGTGGTGAGCTGGGGGCCAGAAGTGGTGCCATGCGCAGCTGAGGGCCAGGGGAGATCTGTGGTGCTATGGGCAGCTCGGGCCCAGAGGTGGTACTGTGGGCAGCGGGGGGCCAGGGGTGGGGCTGTGGTGCTATGGGCAGCTGGGGGCCAGGGGTGGCGTTGTAGGCATCTGGGAGCCTCAGACCTGCAGGATTGGCGGCTCAGGTCCCGCCTTTGGACCTGCCTATGTGGGGTGGACATGTTCTCTGATTGACGGATGCCGGTAGGGTGTGAGTGTGTGATGGAGTAAGCACATAAAAGGGTGTTCCTGTGTAGTAACATTTAACCTGCATAGTTATATATAACCTGCATATTGTTTATATGCAGTAATATGTATCAGTAATATTTACTTTGCATAGTAATATTTAGAGAGTAATGTAATAACCCACATAGTACTAATTAAACTATACCCTATGTAGGAATGTTTAAACTGTAAACTAATAATCTGTGTAGTAATATTTACCCTTTGTAGTAATATTTGCCCTACATAGTAATATTTAGACTACAGTAATGACCCATCCAATTTCTGTAACCGCTTATCCCAGTCGGGCTCACCCAGAACCTATCCCGGAGGCTGCGGGTGCAAGGCAGGGAACAACCCAGGATGGGGCGCCAACCCATTGCTGGACATACTCACGTACCATTCATTCATGAAACCCCACAAGGACACAGGGAGAACATGCAAACTCCATACACATGGAACCCAGGCAGCAACTTGAACCCTGGTCCCAGAGGTGTGAGACAACAGTGTGCCACCCCGTAATATCCCCTCTAGTAATAATTAAACTATACCATGTGTAGGAATATTTATAAGGTAAAGTAATAACTTGTGTAATAATATTTAACCTGCACAGACCTGCTGTCTCGGAGGGACAAATAGGGAATCGGGCACTTGCATGTCATGGGGCCTGGCTGAAGTCTGGGGCTAGGAATTATGCCTGGTGAGCCTGAACCTGCTTGGTAATATTTAAACTGTCTAGCAATATTTAGAATGTGATGTTATAACCTGTGTAGTAATACTTAATCTGAGCAGTAATGTTAAACCTGTGTAGCAATCTTTCACTTGTGCAGTGATATTCACCTCACTTTGCGTCTCTTCAGGCAGCCCTGGGGGGTCCCTATGAGTATGGAAACACTCGGTATGATCTGACGGGGGTGGGGGGTGGTATCGGGCCGCTCACCACCATGTGCGTGTCCCACCGCGGAAATCAGGCTGGAGCAGGAAGCTCTCTGTAGGTACAGCATCTCATTACTGCTACACAGTGCTTAATTGGTCTAGGAAGGCATTTGAGCGAGATGAAGGCAGCGTACTTCAAGGCTGCTAAATCGCCACAACCTGTAGTCATATCACTCATTGGCTGGAGGTAATGCTAAAAATCGCTCGGCATGTGTCGAGCTCAATTGAAATATCACCTGCGGATTCAAGTCTAAAATATTCTGAAATATTATAATTTATACAGCTCTCTGTTCTGTTATGTAAAGTGTGGCATTGCGGCTCTTCAGCCCAACCGTGAGTAACAGATCTGAGGCACAAGATGTTAATCGCAGTGCAACTGGGCTCTTTCTTGCACACCACACCTACACACAGCTGAAACAGCAGCAGAACACGCAGGGTCAGGTTAAGGGCTCCACGGACGGGGCCAGACATTGATCCGCGTTAGTCGTAAGGTGATTACACTCATCTGCTTCCCACTGGTGCTCAGTGCATGTTGAGCTAAGACCAAAGCCTTATTGACTGACCAGCTCTGCATTTCATACTGTTTTTTTTTTTGTCGATTAAACTGTACACTGGGGATGGGTCAGTACTGCCTTGATATCAGTCAAAGTACCGTAGGGTGTGTATGAACATTCAGGGAGCTCATCAGCGTCCGTTCTGTGGCCTGTGTGACCTTAAATGATTGGACGCTAGCAATGCCATGCCAGTCCTCTGCTTCGCCATGACACTGCACTGCAGTAATATTCCCAAAGGGAAGGAATTACATAATGAAGACGTCACCTGGAGGTCCAGGACCCCGGACCATGGTGGATTTTGTCCATCTACCCAGTCTGGCTTGTTCTCTCCACAGTCCAGAGACATACAGGTAGGCTAACCGACCCATAATTCCCTGTGATCGACTGGCATCCTGTTTAGGGTGTATCCCAGTTGTGTGCCCTGTGATAGACTGGCATGCAGTGTAGGATGTACCCAGCCTACTGTCCTGTGATGGACTGGCATCCGGTCCAGGGTGTACCCAGCAATGTCTCGAAATCACCTGTGACCCTGTATGGATGAACATTAGTATAGAGGGATGACAGACAGCTGTGTCCGAGTGCAGTATCCGGCATTGTAAGTGAACCATAACCAGGCCAATTCTGCATAGATGAATGAGTGGAACCTGCATCACTTAACATGCGAGGGTTGTATTCAGGTACAGAAAATGTGTCAAGGCAGCTAACTGAATAATTAAAATAAACATCTGGCGATATTTTGAGCTCAGCAATGCTGAAGACACATTTAGCGAGTTTGTTAGAAATGCTCATTTTCCCAGACATGTTGTTCTTATTATTAAAAATAATTTGTAAGCAAACCTTTATAGACGGGACCTCCCTGCTCAGTGCACTGTTGCACCCTAGTGACCTTTGTGTATTTTGGAATTGTCTACATCAGTGACATCATTCATTTTATGAGAAGTCTGACTATTAACTGGTGTTGTTTTTCTAAGCAAATTCATAATAGTCATGATATTTTGGTTCTTGAATACTGAGTTAATTTTAAATATATAATCATCCGTACAGTTTACTTCACTAACAGAGCCATGTGGTGGCGGGGGGGGGGGAGGGGGGTAATTTTGGTACAAGAGTGGAGATGGGGTAGAAAACAGCTGGGAAGAAGATAAACAGCAGCAGTCAGCAACACGCAGGAGACTGTAATGGGCCTGGGTGATGGACTGGGGCGTCCGGGTCAGAACGTGTGGACTGGAGACAGATACACTGAAGCCAGTCTTAAATGACTGGTAAAAATTAGGCACAAGCAAAGTACACGCTGATCAACCCCGCCCACCCCCCCACCCCCATACACACACACCAGCAAGTCAAAACATGTAAAACAATGCAATTAATATGCATGCATAATTATCGGCTGGCTTTAAAATTAGCATAAACAAATAAGATGCTTAATCTTTTGTGCATAATATCAAGATGTTCAGCTATCTAAAAAAATGAACGCAAAAATGAGTTCATTTTTATGCTTTTCTGGTAGCTTCCGTTTGGCCCGCTGTGATGCGCACTGATTTTTGGGAAGAGCCGACAGTTTAAAATGGCTAATAGGGTTTTGTGTTTTCCCCTTGCATGTGGAATGGCACCCTGGATGAAAAAAACGCTGAATAGTCAGACTTCCATTACATCCAAAATATGAACAGATTTAATGCAGATTTCTGCTGGTCCAGTACAGGAAGGAGGTAAGTGGAGGTAATCCAGTGGAGGTAATCCAGGGGGTGCTGTTTCATGATGCTATTATGTTTATGGGTAATGACCTGAACACCCCTCAGGGGGTTGAGCCAGTCCCCTCCAGGTACAGCCTGACACTGCACCACTGGTGTCAGGTTTTCTGTGCTCCCCTTCCTCCAGCTAGTCGGCTGTGATACTGCAGACTATGCCAGTGAGCTGGCCTGCCAAAGCCAGCTCCTGGTCAGCAGTAGCCATACATATGCATGGGAGCAGGGCAGATGCATTAATCCGCCCTCTTGGAAAGGTCAGCTCCATAGTCGGCAGGATCTGAATATTACACACTCGGAGAAGCTCTGTACCTCTGGATCGCTATTCGAGGAGTGAGTGTCTGGGGGCAAAGACAGGGATATGAGCTCTGTGTGCAAGTCTGCGTGTGGCTTCCTTTCAGAGAGGCAGGGGCAGCGCAGGCCTCTGCTTCACATGCCAGTCTTCCCGTGGAGCAGCTCTGCTCTGCTCGCCTCTAATGGGTGGGAAATGTGAGTGTGAGAGCAGACGGGACCACACCAGCCGCCGGAGGGACCAGAGGGAAAGGTGTCAGCGGTTCAGGGCTGAAATCGAGATGGTCCTCCTTCAGTCAGCAGAGGCCATATTGATTTGATTAGTTGCTAATTAACAGCAGGCAGCCCAGCCAGGCGCGAGGGAGACGGCTCAATTAGTGCGATGTCAGTGAATCTCATTTTCCTGGCTGTATCACACGTCTCTCTGAAGGATAAGGGTGAGCCAGAGGGATCCTTCCAAGGTGATCTGACAGCTTCCAGAAGCTGAACAATCTGAGTTTTAATCTCCATTTAATGAAGACCCTTTATTTATCTAACAAGCTACCTGAGCTCATTTACGGCCAGCCAGCAGGGGGAGAGCGAGGAGGAAGTCAATCACACAGCATGGAGGGGATGTCCTCAGGGAGCTCAAGATACATCTGCTTGAAAACCATCAAACCAAATGCTACTTGGGGGTTGGTGTATGGCTGTGACCGGAAGGTTGCATGTTCAAATCCCAGTGTCGGCAGAGTAATTTCACCATTGAGCAAGACCCTTAACCCCCAATTGCTCCAGGAACTGGCTGACCCCTACTATCTCAAAAATAAACAATTGCTTCAGACCCACTCTGTTATTTCTAAGGAATTTGACAAAGGGCTGCGTGTGTGTCCTGCATGGATGATGATGCCACACCTGTGGATCAGCGTGACCATGATGTGAGGCTTTAATGTTAAAAAAAAAAAAAAAGACACATGGTTAATCATGTGTTAAGTGCACACCTATTATTTCAGATAAAGCCCTAAATAATTAAGCTCTGAAGTGCATGAAGTTCTGAGCTGATGGTATAAACATAGTGGAAAAAGCCCTGCACTTGCAGCCAGGGCTGATTGAAGTCCATGTGATGCCCTAGGCGAGCTTAACCGCTGGCACGAAATTATATGTGCAGACAATTTAAATAAAAAATAATAATAAAGATTGTTTGTTGTTTAATATAATACAATGGCACAATAGATTATATAATAATAAGTAACAATATATAGTTTTAAAAGTTAAATAATTACAGATATCTTAAAAAAAACAGGTGATTTGAAGGAAATGCACAATTGAAAACATCTTTTAATCGTATGTAGGACTGCTGGAATAAATGAAAGAACATAGCATTAATCTTGAAGTCATAACATTCTTTTTTCGTTGATTGCATGAACTTTACTGGCATTAATTTTGATACACCTATAGGAGTATACTATGAGCAAAGATTTTTAATAGAATTTAATTTCTATACTGACTGTAAATCTTTTGTTTTTCTTTTTGATGGTGTCGCAAAATGATATGATTAATTGTCAAGGTGTGTGACTAATTGCCATCTATGAAAAAATGTTTGACAGCCCTATTAACAATTTTTTTGGTCAAACCGTGCCGATAGCTTCCTTAACACCATTTCTTTCCCCTCACACCACATAGTTGTTTTGTGTCAGCACTGCAGAGGGCGCTACTATTAGGCGCCAAACTAGCCAACCAATTACAGTACAGCACTCATCGTTAGAGAAGAAGTGAGATTGTCTGGCTACGTCTGTGTCCCCTAAGAAGCTGATGCCCTACATCACATAACTGTTGCCAATTTTACTTTCTCTAGGATGGTGCAACAGTGTACAAGTGAAATCGCCCCTCAGATGTTGATGCCCTAGGCAGCCACATCACATCACAGTGCTCATGGTACTTTATTTTTGAAAGTGTGTGAATGTTCTTTAATAGAGGCACAATGCCTTTCTGATGATGAAACATCTCATTGTGTTAAGAATCATGCTATTGGCTCCTCATTTTGTGTTTTGAAAATTCCATTAAGATCTCTTGATGTTAAGGCAATCAGTGTTATGTCAATAAGTTTCGCTTATGTCAAATTCTGAAGATGTAATTGCAATCTTCTCTGGGTATCCCTATTCACGCTTTCCACAATGTATCAAGGTTTGTTTCCAAGACAACTGATTCGGATAACCACTATGTAGGTAACGTATCCCATTATACAACACTTCCAAGATTTTTTTTTTCAACTCTGAAGAGCTTTTGCCCTTTGTTCAAACTGCCCCAGAAGAACAACAATGTCCTTTGAAAGTAGAGATGTCGTTGCCCCAGACAAAATGTAGGAGGAGGTGGTCTCATGCTTTGGCGATCTGACTCACTGTCTGCCTTCAGTGGTGACGTTCCCTTCAGTAACTTCTATTTCTGGTGTCAAACCTCCTACTTTCACCTCCAGGCCTATATTAAAAAAAGCATCTTATCACATGTTTCGTATTTTAAGTTTGGCTTTTGTTAGCACGCTGGAGGATAGACTTAATGGACCCTTAAAATGTTCATAAAGAATGGTGGAATAACACGACCCCAGGTTGCTGCTGTATAGAGTCAAGTTGATGTGAACGTATTATCTGGGCACATTGCTTCTGATTTGGCCTCAAAGAGAGCTATTGATCACATTTCTTCCGTTTGACATCTCAAGAGGACATAAAAGAAAATAGCTTTTGAGAGCCACAGTGGTCCGGCAATGTGTGTTTGCGTGCGGCTGCACTTCATTGTCCATCCATCTGAAGGTGGTGCATAGGAGCCGCACCTCCGGCGACAAGGGGGGGGGGGGGGGGGAGGGGGGGGCGGGGCAGCGGCCGGTAACCCCTCGCCCTAATGTTAATAAATGAAGGGGGGTCGGTTGGTTTCTGGCCTCTTGTACGTTCAGCGCCCCAA
>JAAGVU020000092.1:25937029-25951253 GCA_011763525.2 Mormyrus iriodes | reverse complement strand
ACCCGGGCGGAGATGTGAACCCCGATCCCAGAGGTGTGAGGCAACAGTGCTAACCACTGCACCACCGTGCCGCCCCCCTGTTGACAGAATTTCTGTACTAATTCACACAATCTATCCCCACCAATCAGGTAGTTAATGGTGTCCGTCTTAAAATGTCATGCCGATATTATGTTTATATGTCTTGGTATTTATGTTCTATTTATCACTATATTTTTTATTTGCATTGCAATTAACGAAAATATTTCAGCTCAGTCTATGACTTCATACATCAATAAATGACAATAAAAGATACTTTGAGTTTTGACTTTGACTTTGATCATGACTGACGCACTAGACCGCACACTGGTCATCAGTATTTGTGTTTGTGGGAGAGATGATGTGAATTGTGAAGTTGCAATACTGTTGTTTTAGTAACTCACCTACACAGCGAGCCCTGTCCCTGGAGTACAGGTTATGACTGCAAGCGTATTTTTGATCTCTCTTTCTTCCTTACTGCTGTGCAGTTGATTAACTGGTCTCTTTTTCCCGTTTTAACATATACTTGTGGATCTTTTATAACTACTTGAATAAGTCATAGCTGAAATACCAAGAAATTGCAGTCAGCATATGGGATGCAATCCAGGCACGCAGTGTTGATTAGCCCTGCTCTGAGTTGTCAGTTTAACCGACACATCGTCGTCGCTGGTCTGCAGAGGGCATGTCTGCAATATTGAATGGAAATGAGGCACATTCATCAACTGGATGTGTCAGGGCAAAGAGATGATGGCAGGATTCCGGGTATCGCTATCATGCGGCGCGGATGGCGGGATAAGAAACTTTAATTTTAGTAATGGCAGAGCTATGGAAAGCATTGTTAAAATGTTTAAAAACATCTAGATTCTCCTATAAAAAGTCGATATACTGTAAATAGCTATACAATCGTGTCGTTCAAGCCAAAAGTCAGCTATCAGTCGCTTTTATGTTCATGTCCAGTGACTGATACAAATTATAAATTGATGTTTTTTACATCATTAGACTGTAAAATAAGAAACAAGGTAAATTTGATCTGATATCTTCCGACCAGGTGACAAGATCTCACTCAAGAACATTTTCCACATATCTATTGACAAAAATTCCAAAATCCTGCTCATTCTACCAGAAATATGGCCATAGTGCAGATTCTTAGTGAAGATAAATTCATCCTCATTAAATTTTTTTACATGACAGAAACGTGAAACGAAAAATGGAGCCGGGCAAATTAACAATGGAAGGTTCATTCTAGAGAACCTCATTACTGACTATTTCTTTTCCTACTAGTACCATAGAGAGTAAAAGGTAGAGAAAAAAAAATGTTAGTAAATGGTGTTCGTCATCCGTGGTAAATTCTGTTCCTGGTATTTTTTTGTAAGGCTGAGGTATTGAGGTATTAAACACAGCACAGCGTGTCCAATAGGAGTGTTTTTCACGGTGATTCTGGCATGGCCCGGAGTTACTGGGGGTTCAGACAGACGCCCCAAGGTAGACTGAGCCCCGGATCTCGATGAACAGAAGCTTTGCCCCCCCCCCAAATGCCTGCACCCGATGGGCTGTGCCTACGGCAGCACCAAGCGGCACCGTGAGATTGATTCTGCAGGCCCCTTTGAATTATGGGCCAGAGCACACGGGCCTGACAGAGAGGAATTGGAACATTTGCAGTTCTGGTAATAACGACCCGATAACTCGCCATTTTCACGATGAAGGTTAATTGCACCAAAACAGATAAAGGCCAATAAATCGCACAGTGTAATTGCTAGCGATACGGGCACGTCTTGTCCCTCATTTGTCTTGCGTATTTGAAAAGGAAGAGAGCAGGCAGGGGGAGAGCAGCATCCAGCTGACGAGTGTATTTGTGCTGTCCAGAGCTTATCTCAGCCAGGTGCAGACCAGCAGATCTGAGGGACTATTGTGTCAGACCCATGATATTAACACAGAGCGGAGTTTGTTGGCATTGTTAAATAACACACTAAAACTTGATTATTAGCGTAAATGTCCAGCTTGCTTGCCATCCTGTAGATTGTGCCCCAGTTTATCCTTTCATGTGCAAGGGCGATTCTAGGTGCCGGGCATAAGAGGGGTTTGAATTTATAATTCATAATTCATACAGCAAGGCCAACCTTATTATCAGCCAGTGATATTTTTTGAATCAGTGAGTGACAGGGGAGAGGGCACTTCGTGGACCAATCAGCTTGCAGTTGGGGTCAGTGTCCCTGAGGCCCCGCCCCATTCATGTGAGATGCTTAATCTTGACCCATTAAAATGTAACCTAATAAGAGTTAAAGGTAAAGCTGTAGCAGGCAGGTGGTCTAAACGTCATCTTGCTGGCTTTGAATGTCATCAGATGGTGCTGTCGCTTTGTGGCTTTGCAAGGCGCAGCACTTGGGTGACAATCTCAGAGTTTGTAGTGATGGGGAATCAGGGGCCGTCGAGGTACCGGGACTCCCTCTGGGCAAGGGAGGCGTCATCTACTGTTATAAATGCATAGTGATTATGTCACTGGAGTCAAGTATGAGCTGGCTGCACCCCTTCAGGGTACCTGTCTGTGGGCTTTGGTGCTGTGGCTCCTGTCCTGTGCTGTCCTTTACCAGTCTAGCACCTTGGACCGCCATGTCTCTGCTCCAACTGGCAGTTCAGCAGGGATTCAGCTCTGCGCATGGCTGCTCGGCCTTATTGTATCATTCGTCAGAGAGACATGCTGTTGTTTTAGGGTACTGCTGGGAGCGCTTCTCCATCTCCGTCTCCCGCTCCCCTCCCCTCCTCCTCCTCCTGTTTTTGTACCCTCCCTCCCTGCTATCCTGGGCACAGGACATACGTCTCATTTTCTGTGTTGTGCTCCTGGTTTCAAATCTGTACTCTGAGAAGAAAACAAAAATCATGAGACCAGCTTAGATCAAGCAGGAGAACATGTCTGAGTCTGACATTAGAGATGGGTCAGCTGAGATCTTCGACCCTAATAAGTCAAATAAAGAATTGATTAATTGATCAATTGATTATTAATTAATAATGATTAAGGAAATGGCACTGAGATTCAATAGCACTCATTTAGATTACTATACACATAATCCTATGAGATTTTTGCTTTTGTGGTGCAGTTCATTTTAGCTGGGTGTGTATTCCAGTGGGTCACTCTTTGAGGAGAGGCTGACATGACTCTCCAGAGCGTCTTTCTGCACAGGGAGGAGAGCCCTTGACATGCTTACTGCCCAGCAGAAAATGTGTTCTCTTCCTTTATTTTTATCTGTATATCTTAATGTTTTTGAAAAATTTGTGGAATCTGTAGTGCGAGAGGTTGTATCATTTACACCAGCATCCTGTACGCTGAAGGGGGCGCTGTGTGGTTCAGCGGGTCAGGACACCGTTCCTTTGATCGAAAGGTCGCAAGTCCCCATACTATTGTTGGCAGAGTGATGTCACCATTGGGCCCCTGAGCAAGACCCTCAGTTGGTCCAGGGACTGGCTGACTGCGTTCTCTCAGAAATGTATGTAGATTCTTCTAAATAAATATTATGTAAAATGTGCACTGAAAATATCAGCCGTACCTCAGTGCTAGGAGTGACTGGTTGTCTTTTTCAGTGTTATAGAGCCAGTGAGCCTTGGCACCTCGCCTGGGATATTGGTAATAAGGCTTTATAATGGGTGGCTCACGGTTACAGCGCAATCACCACGGCCCCTGGGGGCAGCCGATCAGTGAGGCCACTGACTTACCGTCAGGTGTATCGACGCTGAGGGAGACAAATGACTGAGGCCTGGGTGGCATGAAGCATGATGCTGTTTGTGCTGGTATGCAGGTGGGGGAGGGGGCGTTTGCCAGTGACTTCTCTGTTGTGCGCTGGGCAGCCCAACCCGGGGCCTTGAAGGGGGGGGGTGGTGTTGGCCATAGTCATCCCCAAACTCATTTACTGACGCATAACAAATAGCAAAACAAGCAGCACTCCATCACACTGTTGGAAGGTAGTATGAGCTGGGGTGATTACACTGTACATCGGGGGGCAATCCGGGGGGTGAGCAGTTTGATGATACAGGGAGGCTGATACAAGACACACACACATACATCATGCGCTACGGACACCTACCCGCCTAACTGCATGTTATTGCACTGCTGTAGGAACCGGATAAGCCAGCTGAAACCAGCACCATGGGGAGGAAAACTCAGATTTGATCCCCAGCCCAGGAGGTGTGAGGCCACAGTGTGAATTGCCTACAAGCGTAGGTTTCAGTGTTAGACAATGGTAAGTCAAGAAGGGACACACGGTATAATAATACCAGCGCGTGTCTAACAGCGGTGGGGTTCTGCATTCAGGCAACAGCAACAGGAATGAATCCTTGTTAAGCAGTGTTATCTATCAACAAACACATGTAAATTAAACTGAGGATACATAAATGTCTATAGATGGACTGTAAATTACAGTGAGCAAAGCCGGTATAAAGAGATCCATGTAATTACTCAGACGACAGTCGAATGCATTATGCTAATAGATGAGTCTGACATCCCTGAACAGTGACGCATATCACATCTAATATCATTGTTTTTATTTGCAGGCTGAGAATGGAAGATGTATCTATCTGCTGCTGTTATCCATCTATCGTTCTGAGATGCACAGCTTGTCCTTATGGATAAATTTTACCTTCAAGCTGAAGGGGCTCCTTTCTCAATAAACGCTGGATATAAATTGTGGAGATGCAGTCAACAGGGGCATATACAGGGGCGGGGCCCCTGGACCCAACTGATAACTGATTGGCCCCTAGAGTTCCCCCTCCACTGTCACTTACCAATTGAAAACATATCATTGGTTGGCCCATCTGTATGAATTATGGCCCTTCTTATGCCCTCCCCACCTTAAAGAATTCTAGACAGCACCAGGGTCACTGCTATGTTTGGGCTGACGTCCTGAAGTCAGCAGATGAACTAGACTGCCGTTAAATCAGCGTTCTGTCTATGTTTCTGATGCCGCGAGTCTCAAAGAGTACCCACATTCCGACAAAGTTTTCTCACGGCCTCACACATACAGATGGGACCATTATCATGTACCTTAACAAGAGGTGAGCTGACAAGCTAAGGGGGTGACCTACTTTGTGGGGATAGTCCACAAAGTCAATATATTATTCTTATATCATGTATCTCACGTGTCACACACATACACACACACACACATATATATATATCTTTACTCATTTGTATGCTGCCTTATTGCACCCACTGTCTATTACACCTTATTGTACTATTTGCACCCACTGTCTATTGCACCTTAATGTATTATTTGCACCTACTGTACTTGCACTTTCTGGTTAGATGATAAACTGCATTTTGTTGTACCTGTACAATGACAATAAATAGTCCCTGTGCAGTAAGAGCAGCAAAAATTCATTTCTTAAATCATGTGTATAATGATGAAAATTACTTATGCACAGCATAACACTGTTTAAAATTAAGTTTTACTCAAACAAAAAAGATGATAATCATCATTGGCCCAAATGCAATAGGGGATTGCACATTCCAGTGCTCCATATAGACTCCCTGGCCACATTGACCATCTCAGCACAATATGCTTCTGTACAGCTCCAGGTCTCAGCTTATAAAGATCACTTTATTATCCAATGATAATTGACTCACATGACATCTTCCTGACTTTTAATGTAATTTTGTGAGTTTGTAGAATATTGTTTTTACAAAGTCTGTCATTTGTACTTACCCTTGCCTTTTGATGTTTTTAATGTTAACCGGTGTTGTGACCCTCAATAGAATGTTTAGCAGTTATTTAGGTCCCTGACTGAATTGACAGGTTTTGTAAGCTATATTCTGATTGGCTGGGTCTGATTTTTATCAGCATAATGATAAAAAAGAAAAACACATGCCAGCGGTAACCATGGTATCATAGTCATTAATGGTATCGTTTTCTGACGATATGGAAACCCTCACTCAGAAATAATGGTTCACAGTAGAATCATATGAGCCACATTATATATATCTGTGAAATGAATCATTTTCATTCAGTTTGTGATGGATCAGGGTTAGGGTCACTGAGAAATAGAATCAAACTGGAAAGTAAGTCTTATTTTACTCTAAAGACATTACGTGCCACTTTTGCTTAGCTGGCTGTTTGTTCTTCTAAAAAAATAAAGACTTTCTGTTTCTGAACGAGGTCTGTTGTTACCATCGATGTGTTTCTGAACGTTTTGGGGCGGGTGGTGGTTGTTTATCCGACAGCTACTGCTCCAAAGTCAAGTTAATTGATCCTGCCTAACCATAACCAATCCTGACTAAACATTATCATAATCAATCCCACTAAAACTCTCCAACCTTGAAAAATTATAGTCCTAACTGATCCTGATTAACCCTATCCATAACTATAGCTAATCCGAATTAACTAATTATCTCTAACTGATCCAGACTAACCCTAGCCATACCCCTAACTGCTCCAGACTAACCCTAGCCAAACCCTTAACTGGTCCTGGCTAACCCTAGGCAAACCCCTCCCTGGTCCCGCCTAACCCTAGCCATACCCCTAACTGATCCAGACTAACCCTAGCCAAACCCTTAACTGGTCCTGGCTAATCCTAGGCAAACCCTTCACTGGTCCCGCCTAACCCTAGCCAAACCCCTAACTGATTCTGACTAACCCTAGCCATACCCCTAACTGATCCAGACTAACCCTAGCCAAATGCTTAACTGGTCCTGGCGAACCCTAGCCAAACCTGCAACTGATCCTGACTAATCCTGACCTAACTCGGTCGGCTTCGTTGTGCTATCAGGAATCTAAGAGGGCCATAGGCATGGAAGAGGCACCTATGCCTTTGTTCTCAGACGTGCCCCCTGAAGGCAGGAGCATGCCGAGGGGCAGCTCGGTGCAGCCTCAGTCTGACAGGGCTGGACAGCTCTGGCTCCCACCCCAGCAGGGGCGTTAGGCTGTCAGACGACCGACGGGCTGGTCGTTCGGTGATGGGAAGATACACTTTGTCATGTTGGTCTTTCTCTGTAAAATAACCATGCCGTTCTTCGCATAGGATATTCATGATATTCAGGCAACTCTCTTTTCACTCAAGATAGATGCTCCAATTAAGGCCATCATAAGGCGCCTGCTCGCCACTGCTGGCTGCTCGATGACTGGCACAGCCCTCCCCTGACACATGAACTGTCAGACACTCACTCCTTCTCACTCAAAGAGCCGCAGGTGCCTCTCAAGACGAAGGGTGACGTGCCATGCTTGGAGGAGAGTGCAGCACTCTCGATTCCACCCACGGACCCTGGGTGTCCAGCTGATACTGCTGTAGAGCAATATGAACCTAGCCATCTCACCCACTCGAGGGAACATCAGCCGCTCCCATTAAAATCAGATTCCAGGGGTGGCCTGCACCTCGCTGTGACCAGAGTGTCCCTGGGGAGGCCACTTGTTCTGCCCTGGCTATTTTTATTTGGAGCAAATTGAGCAAATTCACTTATATTCAGTCCTTTGTTGGATAAGGACTCCAGATTGCAAAATAGTCACAGTGACCCTCACTTGCATCTCCGCACAAATGTGTTTAGATAATTAAGGTGCAGCAGGTCCATGGGTGAAAGAGTCCACGAGGGTCACATTTGCATCCCAGTGAAAGATGGCCCTTTACTCACCTGCTCCGTCCTGAAGGCCACGGTGCCTGACCCCCCATTCTCTACTCTGGGCACATAAGGCTTCAAATGAGCTGAGGCTTCTAACCTATAATCTGCCCGTGGCAAAACAGGAACTTTCGGTTAAACTGTATGTGTTAGAGAGATCTAATCAATGGTTTACCTTGAGGGCAAGCAAGAAATGTTTTTACAGAAGGGATGGTAATGACTGGAGAGCAGAAAAGAAGTAAACAGACAGCTGTGAGGATGCTGGTGATGATCCTTGATGAAACAGACGCTGGAGGGCAGGAGGAGGAGAGCAGGAGGTATTAACTGCATTTAATTGTCACCCTTTAAAGACGTCTTATACGACAGAAATGCTATTTACTACAGAAACCCCTAGAGATGTGGCATCTTATGCATGAATAATTCTATATCAAAGAGGACCAGCTAGCACAAAAGTCACAATGAAAGAAAATACATAAAAAGAGAAGCATAGAAATCAAGGCCCAGAAATGTGAGACATTAGCCCTGGTTTGTTTAAAAAAAAGAATAAGAATACACACACTAGAGTACAGAGAAAGTTGCTAGCAGGAGTCAGTGGCGTGAACTTCTCAATTCTGCCCCCTGCTGCTGAAGTGAGTCATGGCCATGTTGTGCCAGATACTGGCGATGTCATGACGAACTGAAACTGCATGCCTGCGTGGGACTGTGGGTATTCTTGGTATGAAGAAGTCATGCAACAGTATAAATGACACATCAGCAGAATAATTTTTAAACTTTAGCAATGCGGTCCTACGTTTAGGAAATGAGGAAGCAGGAAGCGTGCCGGATAGCGTGTGTTAAACTGCAGCCACAGCAGTAAGGCCCCGAGCGTGCACAGCCACGCACATTTCCGCATTCATTTACAGTGATGTGGAAACATCATGGCCGGATAGTGCAAAAGACCATCTGGGTCTTTGAGAACTAACTCCTTGTTAGATGGGGCAAGTAAGTAAAGGCATTAGTTAATGGACTTAGAAGAAATTTCCCTTGTCCATCCATCTTCTACCTACCTATCCTGAGCAGGGTCACGCGGGGGGCCTGGAGACTGTCATGGACAGGCTACACCCTGGGCACAATTTCAAGCCATCATTGGGCACATACGCACTATGGGCGACGCTTGGAAATGCCAATTAGCCAAACTGCAGACGGGAACCCACACCAGCCCTGTAGGTATGAGGCATTAGTGTTTACCACTTGGCCAGCTTGGCACCCAATGTCCCTGTGCTTGGGGATTAAACATGCGTGCATCTATCTGTCAACAGTGACAAGACACACCACAAAAACTGATACCCAGTTTTTCCACTAAAAATGTCGATATTCTCACACTCTTTGTTTATAATGAACTATGCCTTTAGCTTCATAAGGGGTCACCCATCTTCTCATCTTCCACCTTATGTCTTTTTGGTCTTCCTTACCAGTAACTGCACCGTAGTCCAGCAGAATGGTTTGGTAAGTTGACTTGTGGAGGTGACCCAAAACATGGGAACGGCCCACCAATGGAGCCTCAATTCTGCCAGACGGTTAAAGCATAGCATATCTGTACTCCATATTCCCGTACACCTCCTTCAGGTTCACGGCAGCATGCCAGGCAGAGCGGCCTTAAGCAGCTAGCAGCTATGTCCTCCCCACTTTGAGGTTTCTCATTTTCCTCTCCTACACACATTCAGATTTTTTTCTCGTTATTTTCCCATACAAGTCGACATTTCTGTTTACTGTTATTGCGCTCTGGTTCGTACACCTCGTACTGTGAAATACTCCCTGGAAATTCCCCGCAGAGGATTCTGCTATACTGACTAAAACTGAAATGAAGCGAAACACGACAAAAAAAATAAATAAATAAAGCCGAATAACTGCATTTTGCAAACTCAGGCTCACAAGATAAACGGTAAATACTGAGAAACGATGTTGCTATAAAATAGCCCAACAACGGCTTCACCACAAGCAATGTTCTGTCTTTTCTGTTTGCCGCTCACTGTCACATCTTCTAGATACCATCCAGCCGTCCTTGGAGACGACCTGTCAGCCTGACCCGAGGTCTCTTGTTCAGAAGTGTATCGAGGAGCCCAGCAATAAATGAACCCTTGGCTCATCGATTGAGCCACTCACACCATATTAAAACAGATAATTGTCAGTCAAAGCATGCAATAACAGCCAATCCAAACTTCAATGATTAACATTTTTCAATAATAAATACGCCAGGGACTGTACACAGCGCGGAATATAAAACCACTGCATGGCTCGGGGGGTAGGACAGTATAGGACAGATAGGACAATTCTTTTGCACAGCACAGTATTTTTTATTTGCATTATTCTGTAATGACTACACTGCCATTCTTTAAGCTAGACAAACAACATATGTCCAAACAAGCTATGGCAGATGTCCTACAATACAGATGCTGCAACACCCGCGTTTTTCTACAGAGCCTAAATTCATAATGTAAATGGACCTTATTCTGTTACATATTTAATCAGCAAACATTACCACTAAAACACTGTCTGCAGCAGTCGTGCCAACGGCCTTTAAGAAGCAGGCTATCCTACTCCTCCACGAGGACGCATCCTCGTAATAAAGTCCTCCAGTGTGGCACCCCTCTCCCCAGGGGATGTCTGCCGCTGCTGTAACAGGCCGTCATTATTCCGCGGTATAAAGACACTCTCAGTGGGCAGATGCAGGTGATAAGGGAGCCTTGTTCCTAACTAGCGAGAATGCAGAGGTCTAATGACGGGCGGATCGGCTCTGATCTCACATCTGAGGGATCCTCAGAGTTCACAGCGGCACCAGCGTCCGGCTCATGCAGCCGCGTGGAGGAAGCTCGTGTCCATCTCTGCTTCCTTACGTCCTCACAAAGGCCGCGTTTATGTTTGGCACATAACGGACGCCATTTATATTCCTACCCTGGACCTTGTCTTTATTTCCTAGCATCTTGCACCTAGCCAGACGAAGGGCAAAAAATAAAAATAATATAGCAGATGGGGGATGGGTATATTTTTCAATGTTTTTTTTGGGGGGGAGGGGGTGATCGGGCTAAGCTCGCTTGCACACTATTATGAGAGACACTGCAGTCAGAAGCCCAGAGGGAGATGACTGATGGGCGCCCGCAGCCCGCCATCAATCATCAGATAACGTGAGGCGGACATTTTTTTTTCCCCCCTGAAAAAACTGGATTTGTTGACAAGAAGGAAAGCTTCATGAAAAGTCCTGGGGAGTTTTACCTCGAAAGAGGGTCAGACCACGTTGCATTTTGTGTTATACTGCCAAGCTTTTAAGTCACATTTTACACTGGAATGCAGATGCAGATATCAAAGAATGAGACACAGAATTAGCTGACAGTATTGGATTGTTTTTTTTTTTTTACTTTTAAAATTCACGAAAAGGAAACAAAAATTAAAACAGAAGTCATATTTACAACAGCATACATACTTTTTGGTATGTTACACTTTTCCTTATATTTAATATGATAATTTCCCTCTTTCTGTAAAACTAAGCAAATTTATTTACATGAAACAGAAAGTCAGGGTACGCCTAAACACAAAGGCTAAGGCACAGGTTCTGCCGGCGACAGAGGGAACATCGGAGTCAAACCAGTTTGTGCAACGGTGGCTCAAAGCAACATTCCAGCAAAGAGCACGATTTGGCATGAGACTCTCAGAAAGAGTGATAATTATAAAAGGAAAGAAAAAAAAAACACTTGCCATATTCCTCACAGAGCTGTTAAAAGAAAAACATTTCTTAAGCCAAGTACTATGACTCAATTTTTTAAATCTTCTCTTTATGCATGTTATTTACAATAGCTTTTCCCCTTTAGAAAATAATTATGTACATTTTCTTCATGAATATCATTTATGACAAAATAGTTTAACAGTAACAGATGTAAGTCTTTAAAATAATCATCCAGACAATTGACAAAATCGGTTAGATGAGAGTGAGATTGCGCTGCAGTGAGATACCTTGTGGCATGGCCCTTCATGCTAGAAACTTTCTGTTTATTCTTTTACTCTCCCACTCTGGCAACAATCAAGCATCTCTCAACGCTGACAGGCAGCTATGATAGCAGACTGTGCACAGCACTTGGCCCCATGTGGGGGTCATCAATTATACTCTCCGGCTGACCTTTCGCAAATGCCAAGGACGGCAAGAGGCCACCTTGTTTAGCTGCTCCGATTAATGCATAAACATCAGCTCCACGCCCAAAACCTCTCGGCAATCAAAAGCACACCCTAAACAAAGGGGTCTCCCTGCGTCAGTATCAGCATCATCTGGATGCTACACGCAGCGTGCGTGGTGTGTATATAATAAATATATTATTGTAAAAAATAAAAATAGCTAATGAGTGAAGAATAGGTGCTGGGCAGTGTTAAGTGTGGATCGATTGAAAATGACAGAGTGTGGATCCCAGAGCTTCTTAGTATGAGGACTGGCCATGATCATTGTGGGAGCCCAGAATCATTATGGGTCCATACCCATAATGCACTGAGGCAGGCCACAGGAAACATGTAGGCTGCACATTTTTTAAACTAAATGGGTTTTGTGAAGAGAAGATGATCGGCACCTCTGTTCAAGCTAAACCTGCTGCTGGCAGACGTCACCGATGAGCACAATTTATAAGCATATGCTTCCTGCTTTTAAAGGTAGTTTTCCGCATGACAAGGGGTCACGATGACTCATCTTGTCCTTCTGTCCACGGTGCTACTGGCCACATAGACGCCCGAAAGGTCAGTGGCACCGGAGCTGACCCGGCTGACCTGTCTTTCCCGGCTCGTTTTCTGCGTTCAGCCTGAAGCAGGAAGCATGATCTTTACGTAATGTCATCACAGAGTTAACATGGCATGTGGGGACCAGCAACAACTCCCATCGTTACTGTACACTAAACAGCATTAAACTTCATTTTTAAAGTATACCTCCTTCCTCCCTCGCTGCCTTCCTTTATTTAAATTTCTGACTGAGAAAGGGTGGCTTGGCTAAAGTGCCCCCCCCGAACACATAGATCACACGTGGCATGCTTGTAAAGCAGCCAGTCAGTGACCGAATGGAGGATGTCCATGCAAATCAGAACGAGGGCATCCAATGCGGACTGGACGAGGACATCCAATGCGGACTGGACGAGGACATCCATGAGAATCAGGACGAGGACGTCTATACCGACTGGACTGTTGATACAAAGGCGTCAGCCTGCGGAGGGCAGGCGTGAGCCAATGCCTTTGTAAATAAAGGCTCGTTTACAAAAAAAACTCACCAAGCTGCCAACGCAGCGCGCAGTCATTAGTCACTGACTAAAATATCTCTATTTATATATATAAACTTATCAATAAATAGCTAGTTTTTAACCCACTCTTCCTACATGGATCCCTTTTTATTTTGTTGTTTTTCTCTGTGCAACAGAAAGGTTATGTAGAAACGGAAAGCTAAAATTTAAGACCCTCCCCCCCAGAGAGCCAGCAAGTTGGTACTTCAAGTTTTAGACAGAGTCTTTGACAGTGAAACGTAAAACGTAATATAAAAATAATAAATACAAACCCCCCCCACCCCCACCCAGAGACACCATAGCGTGTCTGGCTTTTACCGGTGCAGCTTCAATTAAAAATAAAATAATAATAATATTTAAAAAAGGTCTGGGCCAGACCCAATCACGTACTGTAGGGTCCGGTTCTGGAGCCTGGGCTGGCTCAACGAGGCCACGTCGCTGCTCTGAGGACCCGCTGCAGGTCTGTGCGCTCAGCGGTGTGCTCCTACTAACCGTATAACTCAGTAGTAAATTTTGGAGACATTCTGTCAAGCTCTTTCTGTCCCAATCTGATACGTCAAAGAAAGAATCACAGTAAAGCCTTTCATTCAAATAAAAGGGAATCCAGACCAGAAACCCGCAGATCTCCGCTGAAATCATTGTAGTCTCCTCCTAACATGCCTTTGAACCCAAGCTGTGGGATTAGGAGTAACGCACTTACATTTACTAGGGAAAAGTTTAATTAAGGAGCGCCATGGATCTGTGCGGCCATTTGAGGGCGCTACCTGATGCGGCCGTCAACCCGAGGCGGGCCCAGCTGGGATTTGGGATCAGGGCTGAGGGAGCTCCAAGCTGTTTTCCAGCATGCCTGTGTGACAGGACAGGCGCTGGGCCCCACGGCGCAGACGTCCGCTGCGGCCCACAGTGCCCCAACCAGGCCATCCACCCAGCGCTCTAGCTCGGGCCCTGTCAGCGCAGCGTTCCTCTTTGCTGCCTCCACCTGGCCCAGATGCACGGGGATGTTCAGCACAGGGTTCAGGCCGTGGAAGCTCTGCTCCATGTAGCTGTTCTTGGTGGGTCCGTTGTGGAGCTTCAGGGTGTCGCCTGGGGGAGGGAGAGAGAGGAGGGCTAAAGTGGTACATTTGGAAGAGTATAATACGACTGAAGAGGGACTCATGCCTATCTTTGGCTTTAAATCCTTTTCATTATGCAGATGTGCACTAAAACCTGCCCTTCTGCAGGCTCGTCTGCAAGCTCATCGGCAGGCTCCTGTGCAGGCCTGCTTGCAGTGCACAGCCAGAGCAGAGTCAAGCACGGCAATGCAATCTACATATAGCCATGGGGCATGAGCTTGCATCTC
>JAAGVU020000092.1:25902162-25930374 GCA_011763525.2 Mormyrus iriodes | reverse complement strand
TCTTAACGCCCCACCCACGAAAGCGCGGGGGGCGGGGGGGGGGGGGGGGGGGGGGGGGGGGGGGGGGGCGTTATGGCAATAATGGCTGTGTGCTGCATGGTTTCAGGGAGGGTTTGTGGCCGACGGAGGCTTCTGAGAAATACTTCCTGTGCACTTCCCGCCATACACACCCCCCTCTGAGGCCACGACACGGGATTTTTACAGATGGACGAGGGCAAAACAGACACCGAGCTGCCAAAACGCCAGCCAAAAAGAGGATCCTTCAAAGGGACATTTAGCTCAGATGGCTGCTCTTCATCCATAACGGTACTGTTCACTCCAAATCCGCTATTGAGCTTCTGACTCGCCCACTAGACCTCCCATGAACCTCGGAGCTGCAGATCCTCCGCATGTGACTGCCTGACCGAGCCCTTAGTCACTGGCTTTAAATATAACGCCGCAGAGCCGTCTGCCAGCAGGATTTTTTAGATGAGGATTTCTCAAACACTCTTGACAGCTCCAAAAACGTGGCCTAACTGCAATTACACAAGAATCTAGGCGGTATTTATGGATGGGGACGTAGAGCTTCTTAATGGCTACTTATCTAGGAAAAATGTGTGAGTCGTCTTCATATTAACGCTCACATGCAACCTGCGATTACTGCACGATGCTGAGAGTGACACCCTCTGAGCGGCAGAAAGTAAAGGAAAAAGGAACTCTCTGTATCACGTGGGGGCCCCAGAGAATTATGAGAAGGAGATGATTTGCTGAAACACTGCCCTCAAAAGCAGAGTTTCAGAGCCAGCAGGGCCGAGCATCGATCAATCCTGACCGGCACACATCCTTAAGAATGGGACGTTCGGTAAAGGGACACACGCAGAAATCATACGGTATGTAACTGCGATCTGACTGAATGTCCGCCGTGCTATTCCGGGGACTGAGGCTGCACTTTCTTGCACGGAATGAACCGGGTTCCTGTTTCTTATCCCAGCTCCAGAACATTCTACTTTTGGAAACTTCCACTGACCCAACTTGCTACTTTTGGAGGACCCTCCTTAGCAAGGTGCGCTGCCACCCTCTCCTGCCACATACATCACAGTATCAATGAAGGACCCCCCCTCCCCAATCAATCCTCCTTAATACACACTGTTAATTACCAATGCCTTGCTAATGACGAGGTGGGAGGGGCCCATCCGTCACACGGATCCCCAGGATCTGCCATTCAGGATCAGGTTTGCCGTGCAGTGTTTTGCTCATGGGGGAGGGGGGACTATTCAATTCTTAAAGCCGGGACTTTCACCCTCCTAAAGTTAGTTCAAACACATTATACTGTTATTTCTAAGCTTGGCCAGAACAAGGCATGATGGGAAGGGTGCCATACAATAGATAAACTTGACTGAACGGGAGCATTAGTGGTGAGGTGCAGTTTGGAGTTCTCGGGGCGGGGGTACGGGTCAGTCTCCACTCACCTGGAAGCGGTGGAAGTCGGCCGGCTTGAAGTCGTTGGGCGAGCAGCCGCACCAGTCCACAATGTGCTTGTATTGACACTTACATCCCAGCTTGCGGTTCCAGTTGGTGATGCGCAGATTGTTGTCCACCATGCTTCCACAGTGGAGGCTATTTTCCAGGACCGTGTGGAAGAAAGACTGGGGGGGGGGGGGGTTCACATTAGAGTGTCATGTTTGCCATGTCGGGGGATCAGGTTAAAATCACATGACCCAGGAGCATAATTACTGCAGTCCGTCAGAAGGTCACGTTCTCATTAATTATAGAGATGAGTCTGTGATTGAGAGAGAAGTTCACACGCTCACCACCTATTGGGGGCACCATCAGCCCCCCAGAACTCACCTCTGCGGGCAGCAGGGTGTAAGAGTAGAAGCGCTTCATGCTGGTGACCAGGTTGTCCTGGGAGGTGACCACGTACTCCACAAAGGCGCGGTTGAGCAGGAACCAATCAGAGCCCCCGTCCACAGAGATGCCCTCTGGGATCTTGCGGTCTCCCAGCCTCCACATGTGGGTGTCGCACTCATAGAAGAGGCGGTCCAGGCCCTGCTTGCGGATAAACCTGCGAAAGTAGGGGGCAGAGTGGGACGCTAAAATGGCTGAACTCAGTCTGAACAGAACTGATCCCAACCAAATCCCAAGCTGTCCATAAGACCAGGTAGGAGGCAGACATGGAGAGGGTCACAGGTAGTGGCTTGAGGGGAGGTGTGTGTCACAGGCTGGAATGTCAGGTGGCATGCACGCTGTGAGGCGGAGGGGTGCACACTCACCGTGCGTTATCTCTCCCGTGGGACTTGATGAAATTCATGTTGCGGTATTTGGTCAGAAAGGCCACCAGCTGAACATTGGTCCTGCGGACAGCAGAGGGGTGGGGGTCAGTCCCATGGGCGTCGCCACCGGGGAAGGGGCGGGGGAAAGGGGTTGGGCGAGAGATGCCTCTGAGCCACACAAAAGCAAGCAAGCAAGTGAAATAACGCTTTTTGGGAGTCTGTGAAATCATAGTGTCCTGTAGCCAAACCTTTTTATGGTTTAGATACCTTTTCTTCATGTTTTATTCTCACATAGGCTGAAATAGACACACAGAGACAGACAGACAGAGACAGACAAAGACAGACAGAGACAGATACACAGACAGGCAGGCAGACAGAGAGAGAGAGACTGATAGACACAATGTGTTATTTCACACATCAGCAGAAAAATCCCTCTTCAGCGCTGGAGTCCTAAGCAGATATTTTTCCCATTTTCCTGGAGGCTTCAGAAAAAGAAAACATTAACAATAGGGGTGGGGGGGGGGCTATTTCAGAGAAGGTGTGTTTTTCTTCCTACAAGGAAGCAGATATCAGTGCCGTTTCTCCACGTCAAACACTGAGGCATCCAGCAACCAGGTCACACCTTGCACCCTGCTCACCACTGGCTGTCTGCACACCGTATGCCTGAGAGCCATGGCCTGTCTGCCTCCCTCCCTCCATCACTGTTTGCCTGCCTCCCTGCCTGTCTTCCTCACTGCCTGCCTGCCTGCCTTCCAGCCTCACTCACTCACTGGCTGCCTGCCTGCCTGCCTCCTTCACCCACTGCCTGCCTCCCTCCCTCACCCACTGCCTGCTTGCCTGCCTGCCAGCCTCACTCACTGCCTGCCTCACTTATTGCTAGCCTGCCTGCCTCACTCATTGCCTACCTGCCTGCCTTCCTCACAGCCTGCCTGCGTGTCTTCCTCACTGCTTGCCAGCCTGTCTCCCTTATTACCTGCCTGCCTCCCTCCCTCACTGCCGGCCGGTCTGCCGCCCACACTGACCGCCTCCCTGCCCGCCTCCCTCCCTCAGTCACTGTCTAGCAAAAAAAGAAAAAACAAACAAATAACAATAAATTTCAAAAGAGTGTGATGTCACGGATTCAACCAGACAGTGGTGTGAGAGAGCCCAGACTGCCAGCGCTGCACTGTCTGTTCTTTGCAGGAAGTCTGACACAAGCTCATCGCTGCCCCTCCCTGGTGGGGGAGGGGGGGGCGTAGGGACAGTCTAAGGTCAACCTCACATCACATCACCCATGAGCTCATGTATGGGTGCTTTATAACTCCTGGCGGAGCAGTCCTGCTCTCCCAGCTAAACGAACAAAGTTGGGGGGCAAATAATAAAAATAAATAATGAATAATGAAAATTAAACATGCAGAAAGATGGTTTCAATTGAAGAATATCCCTATGGAGGCGCACGTATAGCCTGGATGGAGCGCCCCTTTGAACCCTATCCATTTTTGAATGTTTTTCTATCCCTTTAATTTTAGGGTTATTACACTGTAAATACAGGAGAAAACCACATATGCTTTATGTTTTTTATTTTCAGGACACTCTGGGCTACTCAGGAACGTCATAATTTGATGTGTAAATGCGGCCTTTATATTGTCCTTTTTATGAGGAATAACTCCTTGCGCCTATTGAAATTTCTCAATATTAAGTCCCATCTAATATAAAAATTTGCAGGCACTACAAATATAATTTTATAAATGTTGAGATTAAAGTTTCTGTTGTGTGGGAGTGCAGGGATTTCATTGGGGACCTTTCTATGGCTTAGTATTGTGAAGGAATACATGGTTAGTGCCAGGTGGAAATCTTTGATTTTGCATCCATTTGGTAACTTGTTTAAGTTATCTGATAGACAGCAATACATAGTTATACACACACAAATACACACAAACACACACAAACACACACAAACACCACATTCTTAATACAAATGCTTTAATATGGAGTTGGCCCACCCTTTGCAGCTATAACAGCTTCAGCTCTTCTGGGAAGGCTTTCCACAAGGTTTTTGAGTGTGTTTATGGGAATTTTTGACCATTTTTCCAGGAGAGCATTTGTGAGGTCAGGCACTGATGTTGGAGGAGAAGGCCTGGCTCGCAGTCTCCACTTTAATTCATCCCAAAGGTGTTCTATCGGGTTGAGGTCAGGGCTCTGTGCAGGCCAGTCAAGGTCCTCCACACCAAACTCGCTCATCCATGTCTCTATAGACCTTGCTTAGTACACTGGTTTGTAGTCATGTTGGAACAGGAAGGGCCTATCCCCAAACTGTTCCCATAAAGTTGGGAGCATGAAATTGTCCAAAATGGCTTCATATGCTGAGGCATTAAGTGTTCCTTTCACTGGAACTAAGGGGCCAAGTCCGACCCCTGAAAAACAACCCCACAACGTAATCCCCCCTCCACCAAACTTTACAATTGGCACAATGTGGTCAGGCAAGTACCGTTCTCCTGGCAACCGCAAAACCCAGACTCATCCATTGGACTGCCAGACAGAAAAGCGTGATTTGTCACTCCAGAGAACACGTCTCCACTGCTCTAGAGTCCAGTGGCAGTGTGCTTTACACCACTGCATCCGACACTTTGCATTGCACTTGGTGATGAAAGGCTTGGATGCAGCTGCTCGGCCATGGAAACCCATTCCATGAAGCTCTCTACGCACTGTTCTTGAGCTAATCTGATGGCCACACAAAGTTTGGGGATCTGTAGCTATTGACTCTGCAGAAAGCTGGTGAACATCTGCACACTGTGCACCTCAGCATGCACTGTCCCTGCTCTGTGATTTTACGTGGCCTACCACTTTGTGGCTGAGTTGCTGTCCCAATTGTTTCCACTTTGTTATAATACCACTAACAGTCGACTATGGAATATTTAGTAGCGAGGAAATTTCACAAATGGACTTATTGCACAGGTGGCATCCTATCACGGTACCAGGCTTGAATTCACCGAGCTCCTGAGAGTAACCCATTCTTTCACAAATGTTTGTAGAAGCAGTATGCGTGCCTAGGTGATTGATTTTATACACCTGTGGCCATGGAAGTGATTGGAACACCTGAATTCAATGATTTGGAGCAGTGTCCCAATACTTTTGGCAATAGTGTGTGTGTGTCTGTCTGTGTGTGTGTGTGTGTGCGCGCACACATATAGGGGCGGCACACACATATATGCACATATGTACATAACTTGCTATGATTGGTCATGTGAAATTTGAGAATGAAACTCTCAGTCGGCATTGTTTCAGCCTCAAACACACCAGCGCTGCAGCACGTCACTGTGTTTACATGTAGGAGGTGCTCCGATTGCATGATGGGCGCGTTCTCTTTCAACTGTTTTGACGGAGCTCGACATCAAACATACATGTACAAACTTTTGTGAATAAATATTACAAAAATATCACTTGTCTTTCTAATAAATAGAATGCTGTGTTTGTTGTTATTTCTAGTAGATCTGCGGCCAATATTTGAGTGTTTATCTACCCCTTTATGTATATGCTTATAATAAATAAATTATAAAATAATTTTTTTCCCCAGAAGGGTAGTGCGTGGATCATTACGGAAGTGAATATGAGCTTTGTTTTCCGTCTAATGTCAATGATATCAATGTTTTATGGATAATTACGGGTGCGTTTTTGTGGAAAATGTTTAAAATATATGCCTCATTGCACACAGAATTACTCTGGAATACTTTAGCACACAACTTTGCAACTTGGACGTCCGGATCACGTTCTCCTGATTCGAAAGATAAGCAACTCATGTTTGTGCGTTATACTTAACCAAAGTTAGGAGCCTGAGATTAATGGGTGCAAAACTCAACGCATTTTGCGTTCGTCGGGTTCCAAGGGTTAAATGGCGCCTTATTAAAGGGATTGTCTGGGTCCAAAGGGTGTCCAGGGCCTTCAGCTCTGACAACCAGACCCCCACAGAGGTGTACAGAGGTGGGCAGAGGTGGTGGGGGGGTGGGGGGGGTCCAGGGACAGGATGAGCCCGACGAGGGGGGGAAACCTTCAGGGAGCCCTATGTTCCAGGACCAAGTAGGCATGTCACCCATAGCCATGCCCCATACCCCTCAGGGACATGGAGGCTTTGTGCAGCCTTTCCAAAATATCCCAAACAGAAATGCAGACTTTATTGGGCAGGCAGAGGGGAAGTAATGGGCTACGACCCACCCCCACGCTCTCCATCAACATCTGTTGGCCCAAGATGCCCTCCAAAAAGCAACAGAGCAGTGCTGTGTTACACCCGACACTCATCCTGTTACGGCATTGCTGATTGGTCACCCTACCAGCCCCATAAAAGCCATTAACTGTGTGACGGTTATGGTAGCAGCCCAACGCTCCCCCCAGCCAGGCAGGGTTAAGATGCTGAGGCAAGCTACTTTGTTTTTAACCAGCTCTCGGAGAACGATTACAGTTAATCGGCAAAGCTGCAGAAACAAAACCACACGGGAAAAAAAAAACACTGGAACAGGAAATGGCATAGGAAGTTGCCGTTAGCACCCAGCATTCTGCTAGCAAACCGCCGGCAGGAACGCACGGAAACCCGGGGAGAGGAGATGAGGGTGAGAGGCGGAGGAGAAGCGCTGAGCTTGCCAACTAGCGCTTGCAGCCACATTAGACAGTCCATGGCTCCTATGTGCAGATAACTGTATTTGGTGCCATTAGAGGGCATAATGACCTTTGACCTGCTTACGGTATGTACTGAGAGTCTAACAGGACTATCAGCTCCCTCTGACCCAGATTTGGCCAGATTTGTACATAAATGCATTTATTTGGCAGCGATAACGTGATGCACAACTGAGAAAGGAGTGTCAGACGGTCCCATGAGCAACCAGGGCTTAAGGGACTTACTACGAGGCCCCAGAGTGAAACCACTCTGCTGGCCCTGGGATTTGAACTGGCAACGTTCCAGTCACATGAACAATATTCTACAACACTGAGCCACACACCTCCCAGATCTGAAATCTGGCAGCTTAATACCCCTTAATGGGATGATTTGAGCAGACAGGGGACATCCGGGTCACAACAGGCCTTTCCGGAGATCCCCATGGGAATGTGCGGTTATACCAGACAGGGGATGCACTTGATGACTCCTGATATTACGGCACGCTTATGGGACTGACCTGGTGAACCTGTAAGTTTCCAGGACAATGAGGGCATGAGGACCTTGACCTTCAGTATTTAGGATAGGTGAGGTCAGCTCGAAGCTGGCGGGGCATCATCAGAATTTGCACCCTACCCAGAAATCTTTGGCCGGATGTTTGCCTTCAGCACCCACTTTTTATCTCGAGACAAGTAAATAAACATGCCAGCAGCTTTTACACCAGGACCCCTGAAACGTCGATATACAGAGTAAGACCAATTTAGTAATCAATTACCCATGTAAACTATTCAATAGTGTCATGAAAGCACTATCTGGAACAGACTCTGAATGGCCCTTGGCCAGAAGGGAGTCCTTCCTCCGTTACTAACGCTGCTTATTAAACGAGTTAACGATTTCACCTATCGTTAGTGTTTATTCTGTTCGTGGATTCATTCACTGTGACCTACGTGGCAAACTAGCCCATTTTCCCCAAAGTCTCTCACAGCCTGTAAGGTAAGACCACGCATGCTTATCAGCCCCACCGCACAATAAACCCCGGCCCACAAGTTAGGATACTCACCTGATTGGATAGTCAGCAGCACTGAGGTTGATGAAGAAGTCCCAGCTCCAGTCGCTCATGGCCAGGAGGTCCTTCATGCTCCGCAAGTACATGTTGAGCAGGCTGGCTCCACCCCAGATGGTGGACATGCGCCACGGCGTCACCCGCACATTGGGGTACTGTCTCAGGAGAGTCACCACTTGGCGGTGCAGGTAGTTGGAACGCTACAAGGAATATTGAAGGAACAGGTTCAAGGGAAACACGAAAATGAAGGCAAAATCCCAAAAAGTGCAATGCCGGAATGATGACCATATTTGTTAACATTAAACACATTAAATGTATGTCTCCTTCCAAAAAACAAAGTTTCTGAGATATAACAAGGTTTTGGGGGTGTGAAACTAAACGAGCTTCCAAGTTTACAGTCGAATACAAACAAGATGACCACCTGACCACTGACATCTAAAAGCAGTAAACATCACTGAAATAACCCCCATTAAATGGTTAATGACACGCACCCTAAATACAGGGCCCGCTTTTCACACCAAATGCTCCTCTTAGGGCCACTCCTTTTATCCAGGTTTTAAACACTAACCCCCCCACCATTAAGATCTCGCCTCTCCATGCGAGTGATACTTTATTCTGAGCCCTGTTTTCTCTCACTTGACAAATAGATATAATCTGATTAATAATTTATCTGAAATAGGGTCGGTTCAAAACAATTGTGCTGCTTGTGTTTGAATTGGACCCCGGCCCAGAGGCAAATTCCTTCAGCAGCAGGGGATGCGACGTGGCTCACAAGAAGGGGGGGGGGGGTTTGGTACCTCGTCGACGTGGACGTAGTAGAAATGGGCTGTGTGGTAGATGGCTTTGAAGAGGCGCTGGAACTGGCGGGTGGCCCGGCCATGGATCACCAGCATGAAGGCGATGCGGACGGGATCCAGTGGCAGCTCCTCCCATGACTCGTCGTCCCAGTGCACGTTGACATTGGCTTTGCCTGGCCCACGGGAGAGAGACGTGTTCTTATGGGGAAATGGCTAAACAAACACAGCAACACCCGAAGCCGTACACCACAGTCTGCCCATTGGGGGCGGCACGCAAAGCCAGTGAGTACCACCACCACGCTGCAGCACAAGCGGCCTTATTTATGAAGACCAGCCAGTGTGGGAGGGGCACAGGGTCCTCAGATGGGATGGAGGTGGATGCAGAGTGAGACAGGAGCCATTTTGGAGTGTCAATAAAGGGCATGCCCTTGTATACCAGGCCAAGGCATCCCTCTAAATAAGGACTGGGAGGCCACACTTCCTGGCTGTGGGGGGCGCTAATGAGGGTATACACAATTACAGGGAAGCCATGGCACCACTGTGTCAGGCAGTGAGGCATTTTAGCTGAAGGGACGGGACCTGGGCACATAATGACTATAATTTCTGTGAGGGCTGTGTTTTTATAGGCATGAGGCCGACGGAGGTCACACAGCCCCTAGGCGTTCTGTGACTCCGGGACTGAAAGTCGCGGAAAGCCGTGTCATGCTGGAAGAATGGCTTCTCCCGACAAGATCCTGTGGAACTATATCATATAGACATGTAAGGCGTAGCTCTACACGCTCGGGAGACAGGGTCGTGAGAAAGGTGTAGCGTTACATGCCCGGAAGAGGGTTGTGAGAAAGGCTTAGTTCTACACGCCTGATAGACTGGGTTCTGACAATGCTGTAGCTCTACATACCAGGGGAGACAGAAATGTAAGAGGCGTAGCTATACACATCTGAGAAACAGGCATGTGAGAAAGGCATAGCTCTACATGTCTGACAGAAGGGGATGGGAGAAAGACATAGCTCTACACGCCTGGAAGACAGGGATGTGAGAAAGGCATAGCTCTACATGCCAAGGAGACACGGATGTGAGAATTGTGTACCTCTACATTCCTGACAGAAGGGGATGTGAGAAAGGCATAGCTCACACGCCTGACAGACGGGGATGTGAGAAAGGCATAGCTCAACACCCTGACAGACAGGGATGTGAAAAAGGTACCTCTAAACTGTAGCTATTGGTCTTACGTTGACTTGCATTTCAGGCCACGGACACACATGACCATGACCGTATGCTAAGGGGGATGTCAAAACAACACTAGTGAGAGACAATGGCCCAGGGTGGGGTGTGGGCCACAGCAGGAGAGCGTTAGCATTGGACTAGGACCTGCGGCACAAAACACCTTGGCGGGCAGAGTGATGATACACACGTTATGTTTACAGGAAAGTTACCACTATCGAGTTGGTGTTTTAACGCCTGAACGTGGGCCTTGTGAACTGGTTGGGGGCCCGACTCACAGCAGTCAGTAATCCAGCCCAGATGCTCTGAGCACTGAGCCCCCCACAGCTGTTACAGCTCACATGGTGGTGTGGACAAGAGCCAGATGTCCATCTGAAATATGGGATCCTGAGAATAAGCAGAAACTCAAAGGTAAAGCGTTGTCAGGTGCTCTGCCTAGAGGTCACATGACTCGCTCACAGAAACCCTGAAATGAATACACATCTAACTGACTGGCAAGTAATACCACATGTGACAGCGAGCATGAAAGTAACGCTTCTTAGTACAGACAGAATTACATTATATTTTTGTGCACATTACCAGTTACAATCAATCACAACCACAAAAAAAAAAACGCATAACTGTACTTTTAGGATGTAGTTTCAAGCAAAGTACCACTGCAGTATAAGCGTATAAGAGTGCGGACAAAAAGGGAATGGGGCTTATGTGGGGCAAAGGGCCATATAAAAACCGCAGTAAAACTCTTTAGCGAGCTTTTGTCCAGTGCTTAAGAAAACAGCATGCAAACAGCCCTTTCTGCTAAACACCAGAGCTCGTTAAAACAGCTACACGCTAATCGCTAGCAGATGGAACGCCGATAAGGCTCCAGGTCGCACCTACAGGCCCAAAGGCTATATGGGGCTCCACCAGACCCCGCAAGAACCAGAATGGGGGCCTCGACACCACCTCAGATGGAATATGTGTGATGCTTAAAGATATCGGATTCAAACATCCACTCAGTGCCCCCCCCCCCCATCCCCATCCCCATCCCCATCCCCATCGTTTGGATAAACCGAGCCACCAGCGAGTCACTGGTTAGGCACTGTTGGATGAAGAGGGCAGAGGACTCAAAAGCAACAGAGAAAGATGACCTGGGAACAGCATACGGACATGATGCAGAGGAAACTCAGATTGGAGTGATCTCAGCTCGCAAAGCGATGTGTGCATGCCACAGGCGAGACAAGCGTGGGGGGTGGATTCATTCATCCCCTGGCAGGCTGGGGTGTACAGAGCAAACTCATCATTTTCAATCATCTCTGCCGTCAGCAAACATGTTCTGTCCAAATATGGTCACCAGGACTATGTCTAAAGGCCAATTCATACTTCACTTTTCTGCGTGCGCTTTCAGTCGCAGACGAGGGGAGGTGACGTACAAATCGTCATCAGGGGCGGGCTGCGGAAGGCTGCGGTCGGTCTGCGTGTAGCTCAGATTTTTATGTCTAACAGAAGCCTTGCGCGTCGACTGCACATGTGCAAGATAATTTACTAGGGACAATGCACACCATGTAACTCTCACATATGTGTTTTTATACATATTTATTAATAATGGCACTGTGTCAGTTCACCACCGGTAACTGTAAACAAGACAGCTGGGCTATTAAACGCGAAGTGCATACAAACATTATTTAGTGGGCAAGTGTACTGGGATCGCAAAACTATTGCGAGGGAACGCAAAACTATTTCAAAAAATATTTTCTTACCCAGAAGTACTTGGGGCTCCGTATATACCGCATATGTCTTGATAATTATTAATTTCTACCCAAGAATCATTTTATCACAAGAATCGAATAGTACTTTCAGTGAGAAACGTGATCAGGCAGAGGTAAATATTACACATATTTACTGTACAAACTGTTTGTGAGACAAAGCCGACATCAGTTAAGTAGTTTTACAAAAGAAAGTGATGTTTATAGCTTTAAAAACCCAAGAAGACTTGAAACTTGCGGTTATAAACCGTATATCATCCTGCTCTTGTGTAAGCTTCATTCAGACCAAGGAGACGACATCTGCCCTCTGCTGGTCTGGAGGAATATCACTGCAGTACGCATGCGCCGACCGCAACCATCCGCACCCACAGTATGAACACAAGCTCCCACGCAAACGACCGTCTCCTGACCGGAAGCGCAAGAAAGCACATGCAGAAAGCGGAAAGTATGAACTAGGCTTAAGAACTAATTCATCAAACAGATTTAGATGGACAAAATGTGGAGCACTCACCCTCCAGGGGGCAATAGCGAGTCACCTTCTCCGGCATGAGCCGGCCCTCCTTGTGACGGCAGTACACCTCGGCGATCTGCTGCCGGCACTCCTTGCTCTTGGCGCGGGACAGCGCTGAGATGGCCTCTTTGCCACCGATCTCGCACTTGGGCGGCTGCTCGTACGTGATCTGCGAGGAGGAGGGGGCTGGCTTCCCAGCCGGCTGGGTACCGCGGCGCCGTTCCTCTGGCTGCTGCAAGCCACCCACCTGGCCGGTGCTCGCAGACCGCGTGCGGTTGGGGCCTGGTGAAGCGGCTTCAGCGCCATCGTAGTGGATGACCTCGTCCGAGGCCTTGCCCGTGCCGCGGGGAGCCGGCGCTGCCCTATCGCCAAGCCGGCCCGTTCCACGGCTGGCCGGCCGCCTCTGTGGCTGTGAGCGTGCTCCGAAATTGCTGTTGTCGATGTTCTCAAAATCCTTGGGCACAGAGTTCTCGTTGTTGCTGTCGACCCGCACTTTCTCCTTGGGCCGGTGCGAGCGGAAGCCATCCTGTGAAGGAGGGACACAGACACCAGCTGTCACTGCGAGTCACCAAATCGGAGCGGATTTCCACGGGACGCTGCAGAGCCCTGCTCCCAAACCGAACTTGGCTTCGGACCCCAAGAAGTCGAGCTCGGCCTGTCCCAGCCCAACGAGAAGCCAGAGACATTTCGGGTTGTGATGTGGCTGCTGGGTGTGGCAGATCTTCACACCTTTACCACACAAAATATCAAAAACAGGAAACGCTCCCTGGGTTTCTGGAACAGGACTAAAATAATGGATATATGACTGAATGTCACTTATTATCTGAAGGATAAGCAATTATAACACATTGCTATTAAAACCTAGACTAACAAAGGACATCCCAGACCTGAAGACAGCTCCACCCCTCAAACAGCAACTCAGCCAGTCAGGCACCAAAGAGAGAGAAGGAACAGTGAGCCAGGTGGACACGCCTCCCCCCCCCCCAGGTCCTTTGTCGGCCCCTTCCCAGAGTCCCACGCCAGAGGTTCTTTAATGTGCTGTCTGACCCACTCTCTGCAGGGACAAACAGGGGCTTTTAGGGGAAAATTACAGCATGCTGGATTAATAGCCTGGAAAAGCGCTGTAGGTGAGGGAGTATCGATCGACTGCTGGGAGCACTGTCTTCCCACAGTGCCTCGGGAGATGGCTCCGGATATCCCAGCACACAAGATGCCCGCCGAGGGAGGTCGGCTATGGGTATAAATATCTCACACGGTGATCGCCCCCCCCCCCCGAACTGGCTCCTGCTTCGGCTCCTCCCCATGGGGCCCGGACTCGGATAAATCCCACCGCAGACCAAACGGCACATGGGGAAAGAGGCCAGTCTGAGGCACGTCACCCTCTGATTGTGTCACCAGAAAAACCTGTCACCAGCACAAAATGATGCTTAAACAGTAGAGCACCAGCAGGAGCTCATCCAGCTCTGCTTCTGGAAATCACTCCCACCACCCGCCAATGTATGGTACAACTGTTCATGTCATTGTTGGTAGGGTGACCAGATACTCCAAGTCAGGGAGGACACTTTGAGCTACTTCAGGCTTTACAAATTAATTTAAAACTGAAAGGTTCCCTTGCTTGGCTAAATAGTTCAGTTCTTCTTGTGCGTCGACTGGTTTGTTTCATCCAGCTGTGTCACATTAACAATTAGTGAACAAAGGAGACTGACCAATCAGCACACAGAAAGAACTCAGCGTATAAGTGAAATCCAGGTCCTTTTAATTAAAATGATAAGTGTCTTCCCTGACATGGATTATCAGGGCAAGCAGCTAATGTACACATTATTTACTCAATACTAGGAATTATTTGCACATTACGATACTCTTTGTACCTTATTTTTTTAATTTCATCTTCATCTCATGTTTTTTATAAACATGCATGTTACGTGATGCAGGTCATATGATGGTACATGTTGTTGTTAATGCTGCAGTAACGAGAACATTTCCCTCCAAGGAATTAATAAAGTACGGTCTCTCTCTGGGTAGCCAGTGGAGTTTGGCTGGGGGGTACATTCCGTTATCTTGCCGATGGAACCCCCATGTAAAGTGTCGTCGCCATCATTACTGTGCGTTATTTACTGCATTACTTCTGAAATTCCTGACTGAAGGATACATGTCAAACCTGCCCAGGGATCTGCTGGCAGCAGAGTCCCTCCGTGACCCGAGTGCCTCATCATTGCTGTGAGGGGACAGGAGGTCATGGGGAGATTCTGCTGGCAGGGGTGGCCACAGGGCAGCCAAGAGCGGAGGAGGAAACAGCGGGGCCAGATGTGCGAACCCCCCCAGAGCTCCCCACAAATATTCTTAACGGCCATCCAGATAACAGTGACCACTAAAAATCCCAGCACATCCAGCGGCCCCCAAACCCAGCCGGTTCAGGACCATCTTCCGGACCCCGGGACGAGGAACAGAATACACACAAGGCACTCTTTCACAGTGTGATGTCTTCCACAGCTGTGGGGCGTGGTTGACCACCGGACACCCCCATGGCCCCACAGGGCGGCCAGAGGGTGAGCGAGGCCTCATGGGCAGCCTGTGGGGGGACGTGAGCTCGCTAATAATCACCTTGAGACCACAAAGGCCCCAGGCCTCCTCTCTCATTACAGCTGCCCAGTGCATCTGGCAGCGCCCCCTGCTGCTGGAGGCTGACCCTGCACATGGCTAGATGATCCAGGATCTGAACTCCCAGCACACATGAGGCTGCACTCACAGGGGCCTGAGATGGACAGCGGGGACATCAGAGCCAGTCCTTAAAACGAGGCCCTCACTACCTCAAGGGCTTTGATCTTCCCAAGTGCTCAAAACTGGGTCTATTTAAGAAGCACTAACAATAAAAATGATGGTCTTATTAATCCTGGAGGGGTCCAGCAGGTTCCCATTTCACCCCTCTCAGCTAACCATGTGTCCTGCTTTGTATCCTGCTTTGTGTCCTGCTTTGTCCCCCCCCGCAGGGGCAGAGCAAAACGAAGGGCCGCCCCATCACCAAGAAGACCCCACCCCCACCTCAACGCTGTCTTTGTCCCTGGGAATGTGCTACGAGCTGGAGGCTGCGGTGAATGAGCCATGGGGCTTTGGTATGCAGGGGTGGGGGGTGCTCAATAGAGAGCTGTCAGTCACAGCCCCCCTAGCTTTGAGCTCCTTTGTCACCACAATCTAACTTCTCCAAAATGCAGGGAGAGAGTCTCACTTCACACCCCCGCCCCCTGGCCCTCACACAGTGGGGGTGTAAACAAGGTGCCGCATTATTGTACAGTAAAACCCGTACTAATGTGGGGAGGGAGGGGATCTGGGAAGGAAAGAGGACCCCTGCAGTAATTCCAGCAGTTTCTCCGTGTTTGAAAAACAGCTGGATCTCACTGGGCCCCTAAAGACGTCCTCTCGCCCCATGATTGGCCAATACTGGTTTCATTAAAAAAAAAAAAAAAAAAAAACGCTACAAGCATATTTTGGAGACCCCCTCCCTTAGCTGGGGGGGGGGGAACACAGAACAAAAGAGAAGCAAAGTGGCATGGGGTTCCATGTTTAGGAGTTTAGGAGCAAGCTGGTGAGAGAGAGAGAGAGAGAGAGAGAGAGGGAGAGGGAGAGAGAACGGGCTGGGGGTGGTTCAGCAGCAGGATGGAAATGAATCACCCAGGAGGAGGAGGGGCACGGAAAGGGGGCTTCCCGGGATCAGCAGACAGCGCCTCACTGGTGTGGCACGGTGTCGGGGCACCAGGTCACTTAGTGACTAACTGGATCAGCAGACGTATCTATCACAAGAAAACTGACACCCGCACACGCCAGCACGATAAATAAAATACAGACAGAAACGGCCCCCTTCAGGGATTCCCCTGAGGCTCCTGACTTCATAGGACTCATACGAGGTGAGACACTGTGGATGACAAAGAGATGGATGAATGGAGGGCAGTTAAAGCACCGTCACCATGCCTCTAAGTGGAAAATCATGCCCCCCTACACACCGAGCTGCACCGTGACTATGTGGCTGTGGCTTGCTTCCACCAGCACAAGTCGTCCGTGTGACCCCCAGCCCCCTTCCACCATACACTCTGCTCCGCCCCCGAAAATGCAGGGGGCAAACCCGCACACTCCCCCTTCCATGAAAACGCCTGGAGGACCCCCCCAGCTGCTCAGAGACTACATAGGTCACACGTGTGTGAGAGGAATACAGCTAACCTGGGAGTGTGGAGCTCAACTCACTCCATCTGGCATGACGAAATGGGACCATGATGTGTGGTGTATGAGTCCGATCAAGTCAGAAGCCTCAGGGGAGTCCCTGAAGGGGATGTGTGATGTGTGTGGGGAGGCAGAGGGGGCACATGCTTCATGCCGTGTGTCTGTACACGGGGCGGCGGTGTGGGGAGGCAGAGGGGGCACACGCTTCATGCCGTGTGTCTGTACACGGGGCAGCGGTGTGGGGAGGCAGAGGGGGTACACGCTTCATGCCGTGTGTCTGTACACGGGGCGGCGGTGTGGGGAGGCAGGGGGGGAACACGCTTCATGCCGTGTGTCTGCACACGGATACATTTATTTAAAAGCAAAAACCAAAAACATTCAGTGGCAATGACCGATCTGAGACATGTGTCAGCGTAATTAACCAAAAAGGCCAGGAAGCGCACATTCACTAGTCGTGAGGGTGTGTGGGAAGATCTGTGGAGAGTGCAGTCAGGGCTGCATGCTGGGGGGTGTGAGGCGGGCATGGTACCGATAGAGAGACACTCACTGGAGCAGACCGGCAGGGCTAAAGTGTATTATTCCTTTCTAAATGAAGAGGGAGTACAACTGCATTAGCCAGAGTATAAAGGGGAACATCATGAGATCCCATTCAAACAGGCTGACACACATTACACAGCCTAACCCTAACTCTACTCATTAAAAATAGGGAATGAGAACCTTAACCCTAACCATAACCCTTCCCCAATCAATCAGTCAACCTGGCCACAGGTCAAGTGCCCCGTCAAACAAAGTTCCAGCATCTTCCCTACCATCCTCACAAACTCCAGGAAGTGTTATCTGTGAAACTTCATCCTGGCCACAGAGCAAGAGAGCCACTGTTGGAAAAGTTAGAAGAACAAAAAAACTTTTGAAATATTTTTAAGATCTTGAAACTTTACAGTTCAGAGTGTGACACAAATTAGATAATGGGCGTCACACTTAAAGACAGCGCTCATTTTCTGCGATGCTGGATATGTGCTGTAGTAATTAGAAGTGGGATGAAACAAAAGAGAACAGGACAAAAATGTACGGAGTCACATCCAGGGGAGGGTGAGGAGCCTCCAGAGACCAGGAAGCCCCCTGGTCAGTCTGCAGAGGGCAGCACCTCTGGGGGATTGGGCAGCTACAGCAGCAGGCCGTCTCAGCCAGCGGACAGACAGCAGCTGTGGGCCCAGCGAGTCGTGCGGATAATTCACATGGACGCTCTCTAACGAAGTTACACGTCTCCCTGTGAAATGGCGCCATTTCTCTTCACTTAAATGGCTAAATGTTGGGTGAACTTGCTATTTTAAGGACACATTATATTATCTCAGAGCCTACAGATGATACCAAGCGATGTCTAATGGAGGCGTGGAGAAGATTTTCATGCCCATGACCTTGTGCCAGTGAAAGCCAACATGGAGCCCTAGGCAAGCCCCAGAGCCCAATCCAGCTGACTCAGATGGTGCATGCTGGGGTGGGGGGCACCAGAGGTTTGCTAATTCAGTGCCATCCCAGAAGATGGTACCATAGCCGACCGCCTGTGTCACCTAATGGAAGATGGTGTTGTGACATTAACCCACATAGGAGCTGCCAGTGTGGGGGTGGGGGGGGGGGCACTGTGGCACACAGGACTGTGGCTGGTAAGGAAAAAGCAAGGCTCAGCAGAGGCCCGTCGTCTCCCCCATCTAAAATAATGAGTCCACAGCAACAGCCCGACACCGCTAAGTGGCTCGTCTTAATCATCGCGGGGATGGATGCAGGCGCGACCTGGGCCCTACGCCAGACACCCGGGGGGTGGGTGGGAGCGGCACAGCACCTGCACGTCTCTCAGGACAGACAAACAAATGGCAGCGTCAAGAGGCGGAAATTTCTGGAAACGTGAGGAGGTGTTTCGATCCGTGCCCCCCCCCAGGAATGAGCGCGAGTTGAAATGCTGAGCGGTCATTTCCTCGCCTGTGTTGGGGGGAGGCAGCCAGGCAGAGAGCAGTTTGGGGCTGTAATTAGTCTGTGGCAGGAGCAGCACCGGGACAGCAGCTAATAGAGGACCTCATTACAGCCCCCCCGCCCCCCTCCAGCCCGCCCTGGACCAGACTTCAAACACAGGCCTCACGGTCCGGCATGTAATTAGCAGCTGTCCATCAGCGGAACCTGTGGGCTGGGAATCCTGGGATTGAAAGAACTGTTTCAGGGGTTCTGGTGCTGAGCCTGAAATCAGTGAGCAGTGGGGGGGGGCGGGATTCTTCGGTGGCTAGAACTGCTGCTGCCGAGCACCACAAGCCCTGAATCGGACCCGCCGGTGTGGCCTGGCATCCAGACCTGCGCACGAGTGCGCTGGAGGCAGAGGAGATGCATCAGCTTCATCATTTCCATCTCAGCACCCCCTCCCCACAGCTGGGCTGCCAGCTCTTTTCCCATCATGCATCTGTTTGAGCCTGGCCAGATCCAGCGTTGCTTGCTAACTCAGCCTGGCACGATGTTAACTACAGGAAATCCTCGGCGATTTTTAAACGACTTTAAAGTATGCGGGATATCCATGCCCCGCTCCGCCCCACAGATTATGGCGTCCTGCTTTCCTATTATCCGCACGTTTCCGTGTCTAACCAGGCCAGTGCCGAGCGTGTCTAATACACTAATTAAACTCGCTGCGGGAATAATGGCGGCCTCGCCGTCTGCCATTAGTCACACCTGGCGCGGGAGCTTCCTGCCACAGCCATGCCGCGCCTGCCGAGTGGGCTGGCCGGCTGGCCGCCAGGCTCCAGGGAGACGGTCCATTCGGGACGGCCTTGGCTAGTCTCCGGGGAGCGATTCCAACGGCATGGCTTTACACCTGTCGCTCTCTTCCTGCACGTTTCTGATCCGGACATTCACTTATCCACGGATGAAGAAAAAGAACAAAACGTTCCATTATCTAAATCTTTTGGTTCAAAAGTGTCTCAAATGAGGCAAGAAAAAGTTTTGGACGCCTCCGAAACGCATCTAAATCCCCATGCAGGCCTCTCTCTCTAATTAACTGATGACCATGATCCCTCTGCACATTCACACATTTCATAATAATTATCTGCATTCGCTCCTTTTATGGGAATGACTCTCTGCAAAGCACATGACAACATCCTTACCGCTTCTGTGTGTTCAGGATTGATTGCAAATGAATTTTTGTTGGTCTGGCCGGGGTGTACAGGCAGTTCTTGACTGATGTAAGTGAACCATTCCGCAAACCCTTATGTTAGTCAAGTTTTATTTAAGTCACATACCACCAGCAAAACCACATAAGACAAAAATATACTAGCAATATGTACTATTGACCACATTAAAAAAAAGGTAAAGTGTAAAATTTACAGTGCATACATTACATAGCTGAGTGCTGCCTGTATTTATAATGTTAAAAGTGTTGTTTCAAATTTGCAAATTTTTTTGTGATTCTAGGGAACAAATCCAGTCCAGTCCAAAAAAGGTCAACGTGACCCCTCCCCCCCAATCCAATCGCAGTATCAGACACAGGAGCTCAGAAAGAAGTGCTGGGCCAACTGAGATTATAATTCCGCCTCAGTCAGGCCAGCCCGACTCCTACTTAATTTGCCCCGTTTCAGTCTGAACATTTTAATTAGGTCACTTTACCCCCTCCCACTCACAGCCCTTTTAGAAGTTGACTTTTTTATTTTTAACATTATCTCTGTGTTCCTACAAGCCATCTTTTACGTATCATGAAGTGCTTGCTGTTCTCCCTCTTAAAGGGATATCCCTCATCTTTCCAGGGACATGCGTAAGCAGCCTGTAGCCTTCATGCAACTTTCCGGTCAACCACAACTGCTCGGGAACGTTCCGGCAGGAACAGCCAACGGCTACGTCCGCCATTCCTATTGTACTGGAGACTGCCGCGGGTCTGAAGCCCGGTCACCCAGAAGAGAGCAGAGACAGAGGGAGCTGGAGCGCAGTGGGGCATCACCCTCCTCACCACCACTTCATACGGCTGGCCTGGAGCCAGGAGCTGTATGAGGCATGCGGCAAGAAAATAGAGGACCCCCCTCCAGCTCACCTGGAGAACAGAACACAGCAGAAACAAACACACAGCACACTGCATGTTCAGGAAGACCCTGGGCGATGCGCGGCACGTCACACTTCCTGTTTCATAAGGAAGTCAGGGGCTAGAGGTACAAAGCGCCACACAGCTGCGTTTCCAAAACATCTGCGTAAACGCTCAAGGCTGAGGAGCATCTGCTCCCCACCCAGGAGTTGTTTAAGAAGGGGCCACTTACTCATCCAGGCACGCACAAGAAGCACCGCACCACTCACGCAGGACCAGCAGGGGGCCGATTCACATGCTGGCCAGCTGAGCCCCCCCCAAAAAATGGATGATGTGGAGCTTTAGGAAGATGCACGCTGTGCTCATAACAGCGCCACAAACCCGCGAGCCTCGCACCATTGTACACAGTGACGAGATAAGCGGCTATTAGCCAACAGTCTGGCGCTGTCCCACCAAAGTATAAATTCAAATCAAACTACCAGACCACAAATATTTACCGGGGAAATAAATATTTTTGCTGTACTTCCTGGCCACACATCCTGAGTCTGTTTAAACATCTTGATGGCCACCATCCCTGAGGGTAATAATGCCAGAATTGTCTCTAACGACCCTCCACAATACCTCCGCTTCCTCAAAGGTCACATTAGATGAGATTAGAAACATGCACGTTTGCACCTGTAATTTCCGCAAAAACCTCAGCTTGTCAAAAACGGCAAAGCAGCTGAGCTGTAAGACAGACGCCCTTAAAAGCACAGCCAAAAGTTACTGTCCATAGCCTAGAGGCAAGTCACTAATGGTCGAATATATTAAAGGGTGTAAAAAAAAAAAGAAAGTTTACAGAAACTTCCAGTATATTCTTTAAGTTATCCAAGCTTGACTCCAAGAGCATGTTGGAGATTTGGATGGTCTCACACTCTGTGAAACTCAGATACCCCTAAAGGTACTGGGGGCAGACTAGGTGCTATGGAGGTCACGATAGCCTTACTGAGACCAGGCCTGGTGACAATAGCCTTAAGGTGGCCGTATACTTCAAACTATGTCCGGACAAAACGAAATCGAAAGCATTGGCAAGAACAATCTGTCTCATACTTAAAATGGGGCTGCCACTGTGTTTATTCACACCACAACAAAATGCTTTTTTTGTTAAAAGCCACTATTGGTTTAATACTAGCAGCGGCACAGACAGTGAAGCCAACAATTTACACGACACTCAGGGATACACGCTGACGAAACAAACATTCCGCGGCAAACATTACACGGTTATGACATTTACTACTTACAGGAATACACAAATACACAAATTAATTTACACTGCATAGAGATACACAGAGCGATGCAAAGCTTGCTGGTAACTGCATAATTAGTCCTGCTGACTAACCCTGTGGCATCACATTATGTCAGCCAATCGCGGACAGAAGGTGGGACCAGAAAAAAAAACAAAAAAGTTCACCTTAGGGACCCTGCGCAGGCGGTGTGCCAAAAGGTGTGAAACAAAAGGGTGATCACTACAGTTATTACAGATCATACCACAACGTATTGCTAAAACAACATTGCTTCTGTTGATTTCATTTATATATCCACCTTTAGTGATAATCGCCCTACCAATGTTAGGCTTAGTGAAAATAGCCCTGCTGATGCTAGCCCTACTATTGATAACCTTTGTAATGATAGCCCTGCCGATGCTAGCCTCAGTGATGATAGCCCAGCCGATGCTAGCCTCAGCGATGATAGCCCAGCCGAAGCTAGCCTCAGCGATGATAGCCCAGCCGAAGCTAGCCTCAGCGATGGTAGCCCTGCCGATGCTAGCCTCAGCGATGGTAGCCCTGCCGATGCTAGCCTCAGCGATGGTAGCCCAGCCGATGCTAGCCTCAGCGATGGTAGCCCAGCCGAAGCTAGCCTCAGCGATGATAGCCCTGCCGACGCTAGCCTCAGCGATGATAGCCCTGCCGACGCTAGCCTCAGTGATGATAGCCCTGCCGACGCTAGCCTCAGCGATGGTAGCCCAGCCGATGCTACTCTCAGCGATGATAGCCCAGCCGAAGCTAGCCTCAGCGATGATAGCCCTGCCGATGGTAGCCTCAGCGATGATAGCCCTGCCGACGCTAGCCTCAGTGATGATAGCCCTGCCGATGGTAGCCTCAGCGATGATAACCCTGCCGACGCTAGCCTCAGTGATGATAGCCCTGCCAATGCTACTCTCAGTGATCATAGCCCTGCTCATGCTAGCCTCAGTGATGACAGCCCTGCCGATGCTAGCCTCAGTGATGATAGCCCAGCTGATGCTAGCCTTAGTGATGATAGCCCTGCTGTTGATAACCTTGGTAATGAAAGCCTTAGTGATAATAGCCTTGCCGATGCTAGCCTTAGTGATGATAGCCCTACTGTTAATAACCTTGGTAACGATAGCCTTACTCTATGCCAGTATTCACAGAGTTTAATCAACAAAAAAGCAATTAGACCAGGAGCAGATAGGGAAGGAGGAGGAGAGGGAAGCGTGCAGCTCCAGCTATCACAGCCAAGGCACGCACTTAAGGGAGCAGGGGGATCCATCTTAATTTGAAACAGAGACGTGATGTGGACAGCCATATTTTAAAAACCTCCTCCGCTACTATCACTGCTAATGCATTTCAGCAAAATGAGCCGGGAAGGCACCAGTACAGCAAGTTTACTTGGCTGGGTTCCTTATTAGCCTGTAGGGGGAGCCCTTGAGGGCCTCCCTCAAAAGCTGCCTGCCATACCTAGCACATATCCACACCTCTGCCCCCTAGCCAAGAGCATCACCTTACCCTCCATTAAATGGCCATTACACACAAACAAGACCTCGCAGGGGTATCTTGAGATTGCTCACCCTCTAGTGTAATTCCCATTTCTGTTTTTAAGTGCCAACGGGTCTGGAGAACAGGAAGTCAGATCAGACCCTATCCCCTATCACCTCCAGAGGTGACCACCATTCCTCCATAATGCAGACCTGTGTCACAGGACGATTCGCCTGAAATGGAACTGTGTAAAAAATACTGAAGCTTTGTCTGTCTAGGCCATGTGACGGGGATGTAAGCCACCATTGGTCAGAGATGCTGTTACACTCACCTAAGCGAGGAGGCCAGGTGTTCGAGCATTTTACACCGCAGGAAATGCTGCGGACCCACAGGCTCCCGAAAATCAGTGGCTGGCAGGGAGGGAGCAGCGGCCAGCGGCTGCGTCAGCACTCGACGGGATGGCGTGGCGCTTTCAGAGCGGCCGCCATGAGCTGTAAATAGCTGCAGATGCCAGGCGGAACATCACCAGGGAGGAGGAGCCATCAGCAGGACGGAAGAGGGGCAGCGGCGGCCGCACTGCCGCTAATGAACATAACAGCCGCCATCATCATTACTGTAATGACTCTTTTACTCTCATTACTGCAATTCGCTGTTTTGTCATTTACTTTTCAACGGCGAGCATTTTAAAAAAAATAAATATGCCTAATAATTACTGAAAACCCTGGGAGTCTAATTAGTCTAAAGTTTAAATAATGCAAATTGCAGCGTGTGCTGTGACAGATCCACCAGCGAGGATACGCCAACAGCTCGATAGCAAAGCACCCCCACCTCAGACTGAAGCAGAACTGATACTTTACAGACAGCGTTGCAATATCGTTAGGTAGTATCTAAAGAGAAACGTGTCTCTGGTAACAAATGGGCTAGACTTAGCATGATGTGGTAAGTCAGGGCACCAAAAAGCCCCCAGCCGTTCCTTTCTCCTGCCTCGAATCACGGCCCTGACAAGGCCTCCTGAGGTTGGGGGGGGTGGGGAGTGCCTACAGTGTCCACATGGCTGTACTTTTCCATGTGCCACCATGAGTCAGCTGGTCCAGGACCAGCGTGGCAATCGCCAAACCATTATGTTTTTGGGACAATTTTTTAAAAAAAGAAAAAAAAAAAAATCACATTCAGTGGGCACTTGCCTGGAAATATTTTCCGGAGATTAGCCCGAGCTGCACAAAAGTCTTCAATATGGATCTGTTACAGCAGCACAAAGAAACCTAGAAAAATGGAACTGGTGACTCTAAACAAGCGTTTATAAAATAAAACCACAACAATGGTGCATTGTTTCAAGCTGAGCTCCCCAGCATCACAAACACGGCGCGTCGGCGATTCCCTCATCGCTGCACACTCTCCTGGGCGCTGTTAAAGTCCGTGTGAGTTCATAACTTCACCCGAGAGGGGCCCGGCTGCTCGCCCGCCATTCCCGAATCACACGTTCTCCTCAAAGGGGCCATTTCAGCCAGCTTTAGGCCGGCACAGAGCCACTCTTTGTAGACTGTACGCGAGTGTGAGATCCAGGTGCCAAGAGTGTTTCTGACCATCAGCAATCTCTGCTTGTGTCAGGAGGAGTGTACTTTACAATCACCATTGTGTGTGCTTCTAAACTTATAATAACTAATTACATTCATTCATCTCCCACTACTGCTTACCCAGTATAGGGCCACAGTGAGCCTGGAGCCTGCCCCAGGAAGCACAGGGCATGAGGCAGGAGACACCCTGGATGGGATGGCAAACAATCACAGAACATAAACAGTATTTGAGCAATTTAGAGACATCGATTTGCCTAACTGCATGCAGTTTTTGAACTGCCAAGGGAAACCAGAGGACCAGGATAAAACCGACAACATCTGGAGAATACGCAAAGTCCACACACATACACACACACACATATACATTTTAGTATTCATATCTTTGTGGGGACCATCCACTCATTTCTGTGGGTATATCCCTAATCCCAACCATGACAACCTTAACTCCTACCTGGCCCTAACCTTAACCATAAGTAACCAAACAAAATACAAGACTTTTGGCGCTTTTAGTTTTTGGATTGCAGTCACAGATTTCCCTGAAAAAAAATGGTCCCCACAACATCAAAATAACTTGCTTTTATCACATCGTGGGGACATTTGGTCTCGTACGGACCACATGCACCGTGAATGTGGGATTCAAACCCCTAACCCCAGGAAGTATGAGACAGCAGCGCGGTCCACAGAGCCAAATATGACCAGCAGCAGCCACGGCTGGGCAGGGCAGTAGTAAACCTTTCCAGTCTCCCCATTAACCAGCCCAATTTTCCCTTAAATGCCACAACCTCAGATGCTGGATGGCGAAACCTGCAGTGACGCTGTGCTGTGCAAGCACCGTGATTCACATATGGTTAATCAGACCAACCGGGCCGAAGTGCAGAGAATCCGGATCATTAGCACGCGGTTTTAAAAAAGGCGAGGCCTTCACCGACCGCGAGGCCCCAGTCTCATTTATGGGCCGCTTTCCCGAGAAGCCTCACAAGGGCACTTTCAGCTTCATCCTACTGCAAGGAGAAAAGAATAAGTGAAGGAGAGAGAAGCTGGCAGCTTTAATCAGCACACCACTCACTTCATCACCTACCATGTCCTTGGATTAGCAGAAGACGCCTCCAGGAATGAAACCTTTATTTAAGATGGACCTCATGACTGGGCTTTCTACGAAAACAGGCACAGGCTGCCAGCAGTGCCCCTTCCGGCCTACACGTGTCTAACACCCCAACAGCTGCAGTGCCCTACTTCAAATTACCCCTGTATCCCCTCTGCAGCTCCCTGAGACCCCTCCCTGGTGACCAATGCAGTCTGTCGGCCCTTAATACCACCTTAGTCCTTGCGGAAACCCCACCCTTCCTGCCTGGAACAGTCCATATGCCCCCCACGACTCTGACCAGCATAAGCCGTTACAATAGTGGTCTAGCTTTAAGACACAGCAATCCCCTGGGTTTGTGAGACTCACATGTGACTCAAATTTGTGATGGGATGGGGGGGGTGGATGGATCAGTGACAATAAAAGTGGCCAACCGGGAGAGGTACTGGTAAATTTTGTTTTAACCCACACACTCTGCAGCCCACTGAAAATGGTTTTTAGACCCACGTTTGGGTCACAACCCACTAGTTGAGAAACACTGCTTTAGAGGATGGATGGATGGTAAATTGAGGACTAAATATATGGACAATAAAGGTCCTGCTCACACCCTATACGCAACCTACTCTGGTAGGCAGTAAGAGCACGAGATGCTAAATAGAGCACGTAGCCAAGGGCTATTATCATGGTCACACAGACGTGTCAGTAAACTGGATCGTCACCGAGCGGAGTTCACCTTGCTCTGATCAGGACTTGCCAGCGGCACTCTAAGTAGCCTAAAAACCCAGGGGATTGCAGGGGATTACGCCAGGGATTTAAGTAGATGTCGGATTTAAGAATAAAACATGAAATCAAATCTGCAGCCCCGACTTCTGTCTCACCACACGGGTACTCGTCAGGAGAAACAATGTCGGCAGACGACCCTGTGCAGTGCAATAGGGATGGGGTGCCGGCCGGCCGGAGGGACACCTGTCAGATACGCACCCCCGGGGAAGATCAAGGTCCACTGCAGTCTGTCACCAGTCTGTCTAGCTGTCCTCCACAGACACACAGGTAATATAGACAGAAAAAAACAGGATTATGGCCAAAAGTGAAGAGGTTGATGAAGGTCGTACGTCACGATGGGGAAGTGCAGCGGGAGGGGGCGCTAGCGTGACAGTCTGGAGGCGGGTTCATACGTGGGACGGAAATAACTCATTTAAATGACTAAAATAACGCACTGAGTGTGAAGTCTTCAGCTGGCAAGACCAAGCATCCGCTTCCACGTGCTCTGGTAACTTTCATGTTACTCAGCGAAGACTTGGAAAGGAACACCCTGCAGAACAATACAAAGGCCGGCACCATTTTTAGGGGCTTTCAGAATAAGGACGCTGTGGGAACAGTGGCGTGGACCCTTAGCGAGGATTTAAATACCTTCATCCATCCACCATCCATCCATCCATCCACTCACCTTCCAACTGCTTAACGTAGTCAGGACTGGGGGGGAGGGGCTGTCTAAACTGCCGTATCCACCAACCCCACGTCACTAACCCTAACATAGGATTCCCAGCAAGACGGGTGACTGGCCTGTTGAGATCAACCAAGCACGTCTCCCCAAGATGGAGAGACACACAAACGGCTACGGGAAACAGATGATGCAGATATCTGAAATGAGAAGAAGCACTAAACAGCCTTTTTAAATATTTCCCTGGGTCCACACCCGTCTGTCTGACTCTCACCCATCTGTCTCGAACAAAAAGAGGCAGTGTTTTTGTAATGTAAACACTGAGCAGTGGTGCTTATATGTCTGTCACCCCACCCCCTCCCACCTGCACGCCCCCCCACCAGGCCCAGCCCACAGCACCATGCCGCATTTATTTACATTTGACACGGCTGAGCATAGAGCAGACAGTGGGGGCCATTCACACTGACGGGGAGTGTGACGCACACAGGGCACCTCTGAGAGACCCCGTTAGAGGGGAACGCCCGATTCAGGGACATGATGGGGTCCTGGGAATCTCTCTGGGCTCTCAGGCTGTACCTTCAGAAGGGACTCCTTTTAAGGTGACATTTTGTGACATTTATAAACCCTGTGATGGCTTGCATCACAAATGCAGCGTAAACTCACATGCGGCACAGACGGTTAAACCGTGCCCCTCCCCCACGACCAGTCTCGGCCCCCAGCTGCCTTACACCACCCAACTGTTTAGATTCCAAAGCTAAAGCACCCCTTGACCCCCACAATGGACCTGAGAAAAAAAGAAAAAAGAGAATAAACACACACAAACCCCCCCGGACGTACAGGGCCGGGGGGGGGGGGGGGGGGGGGGGGGTTGTTGGTTTTTAGTCGTTGGGGGTGTGGTT
>JAAGVU020000092.1:25881333-25901160 GCA_011763525.2 Mormyrus iriodes | reverse complement strand
CACACACACACACACACACACACACACACACACACACACACACACACACACACACACACACACACACACACACACTTACAGCAGTGTAACTAAAGATAGATAGGTGAAGTCTATTAGAGCACAGCAAGCGATTCTCCCTCCAAGGATGTAAACCTCAAACTTCTGGTCAAAACCAGAGTAATAAAAACACTACCACAATACGACCTATTTATACCTATGAAAAGGGAAAACAAAAGTAAAAAAAAAAAAAAAAAAAAAGCACAGACACACACACTGGATATCGCCCATTACTGCATTAATGCTCTGAAGCCCGCCCTTTAGAAAGTAAATGTTTATATGGAGCGTTCTCTCATTTACTTTGAGGATAAGCCTTTTCTACACTTTCCTACAGCATTAATATATCGCAAATATTTATTTAATTATTTCTCCCGCATCTTAGCCAGACTCGAAAGGCTCACGCTGTGCCCTGTTCCTATGTGACCCCCCCCGAGCAAGGCTGGTAACGTCTCAGAGAAGGTTACGAAGAGGCATGGTCAATTACCTCGATCAACCCGAAGTCATGTGACCAATGGCTGCTGCTTGTTCTAAGGAAACCCTTCTCAGCTTAACATAGGACTCATCTTAGTGTCCATAAAGTAATCATACAGCCTAGAATACAGGATCTGCCTTCCTGAAGGTGTAAGGGCAGATAAGCCAAACTCCTTTTCTGAGGCAGTATATGATGTGAAGTCACCCCAACCCCGCAAAACTAGGGTGAGTATTGTTAAAAAGGGACATCTAGTAAAATGGGACAGTTGAACTTTTCAGTGAATATATGTGTTTAGTAATACTATAAATACTATATTTTCTCTTCCATATAGCGTTCAAGGGGCATTAATGCATTTAGAATGGTATCCGGTTGGGATTCAAGGCATTGAGGTGATTCTGTAAATGCTTCCAGAAAGCAAATTTCCAGTGTCCCTACCTCTGACACTCAAGGCACCATATGTATTCATCATTCACATTATCTATTTAATTTTAGAGCACGAACCTAGTCTCGTGTGTCGTTTTAAAACCTTGACTGAGGGAACACCAAATACCAGGTTCAGGTGTGCCATGAGCTGGGAGGGAGTAAAAATGTGGACAGTCTGGGGGTCCCTGAGGACTGGATTAGGTGATGCTGTGAGCGTGCCAGCCCGATCTCAGAACGGTTGCTAGGTGCCCTTGATCCAATTCACCTGCAGACCAACACCGAACCTCATAGCCCACACAGGGTTGGTGGGTCTCTGCCAGAAAAGGCCGCTGCCCCACAAGCACGTAACCAAAGTCAGGGATATTTAGACCTTCACTGAGAGGCCATTTACCATGAAGGTGCTTCTAGATGCACTTCAGAAGGATGCCAGCCAAGTAGGAAAGCAATTGCTTAAAAAGAAAACAACAAGGAACGCCAAATCAGTAAACAGTGTTTATTTGTTCTGCCCCAGCAGCAAAGCCAAGAGGAACATAGTTCATTTTTCTCCATGAAGAGAGAAATGAAACGTTAACTGCTAGTTGCCGGCTTGATGCTTTTCAATTTTGTTGCTAAAACAAGCTTCGGTTCCCTCGTCAGCTGTTTTGGGCACGAACGTCGTCGGCAACGAGGGCGTGCAGACACACAGAATAAAGGGGTGTCCGCCCCGCTCCGGAGATCAGCGAGGGATTCTGGAATGTGGTGAGGGACTTGGCCGGTGGGAACGCCAGTCCTACTGGGTGATTTCTGGGGAGTTGCTCAGCCTCATGCCTACCCTGTCTCACGCGTGTAAATTAGGGTTATGATACTGTGGCTCTCTCACCACTCGGGGAGGGGGTGGGGTGTAACCAAGCTCTTATCCTTGTGGGCTACAGCCACCAACTCCGACAGCCATGACAGATAAATTATTTTTCACACAAATCTGTTAACAAAGAAAAAAAAAACCTCGAAGGCTACAGGTTTAAGGAACACATGAGACGCTTGAGGAGCATCTCAATCACCTCAATAGCTGGAGGGATGTGTCCTTCAGATACCCACCTTATCCAGAACCCAAGTACTCCTCCAGGGCACCATGACCAAATAAAGATTCCTCAGCATTCTCCAGGAATCTGCTGGAAATCACACACTCAATCCGGCCAATATCGCAAGACCAGATTACTGGACGTTTGGATAAAACAAAGAAACCCTAAGTACTCCCCAAGCACTTTGCCCTGAGGTGGGGCAGCCTGTCAGCGCCAGGGGCAACCCGCCCCCAGACGGGTGTTTAAAGTTTGACTCATGTTACGGGGCGGGGCCTTCATCCCTATGTTATGGTCATTCATCACCTGTCTGAGCTCCACCGCAAAGCGCCTTTATAGCGGAGCAGAGCCCCACGTTTAAACGTTTAAAAACTGAAGTGCGACCCCCACGGATCAGTCAAGGGGTAGTGACGGCAGATCGGCACAGCCGAGAAACACCTTCCTTCACCCCACCCCCGCAGACTTTATTATTTCTACAGCAGCCCCGAGCTTCAAACGTCGACGTCTTTTAATAAGACACGCTTTCATCGTAAAAGACAGCCGATTGAATGGCTATTATCTCCCCGGCGGTGCGGTATCCGGTTACCTCACGTGTGCCGTCCCCGGCTCCGCCCCTCTTGGCGGACACGCCCCCTAGTCGGGCACCTCATATAAAATCCGCTCGCCGCAACCTCTCTCTTAGTTTGTCATTGTGTCTGATTGCCAAAGACGCCCCTCGGCGGCAGATACGGGAACAACGGGAGCTAATACATGCTGAAAGAATACCTCACGCTGATGCTTTCAGATAGGAAGTTACTGTGTGGACACCACCAGAGCCAGATCTTATCAATTTCACCACTTACAGCCCTTGGAATAACTTTCCATACGTTTCAATTGTCTCCCAGGGATTCGGTTATGGGGTCTGTTATGACGTCTGTGGGACAGTGCAATTGTGTTCTTTCTGTAGTAAAAGATCACAGCCTCTCTGTGTGTACCCAACTGACATCCCATTTACTGCCTGCCAAACACCTCTCACGGAGAGGATCGCAAGCCACTTCCCCGGGGGTTCGAAACGCTACGGGCACGAAACGAGCGCGGTTCAAATAAAACACGCTATTTTGTTTCATTAAACCTTCAGTCCATCTGTGTTTCCATTGTCAGGCAAAATTAAAGAGCACTTTCTGTAGAACCGCCTGTCAAACAATGTTTGGATTTTGTACTGATTGAACTATTTTAATGGGAGTAACTACTCACAAAAGGTACCTAACTTTCTGAGAGACAGCTTCAAAAAAGAATACCAAAATGACTAAACTTAACATATGAGTAAACCAGTTTTATTCAACACGACGAATATGGTAGTGGTTAGATCAGGAAACAAGCACCATACGCCACAGGACCCATTAAACAATAACTAGTCACTCCACTGAAACACTTCGTGGTTTGTTTTATGTTTAAAAAAAAAAAAACTCAATCTTTTTATAAGTGACAGGACCACACATCCCCAAGTCCTGTAATAACTGAGGTCTGGTTTAAAGAAAATAAATAAGCGTCATGCACCGTTGTTGTGGTACTAAAATCCACATTATCTGAGTCTCTTCTTGGGACGCGACTTCGGCTCCAGTTACAACATGCAGTACTAATCTATAAATTTAATCCCTCCAGGCACCATTGCAAGAGATGCACACAGCAGAGCCATGTCTACTAATTTCATATGGTGGCAGTTGTCCTGGTTTCCCTGTTCAAGCCGTTTCTATAGACCGGAGTGACTAAAAATCACTGAACATCACTATAATATTAAGAGTAAACCTGTGCGCCCCCAGTACCGATGTTTCATGGGACACTTTTCCTGCTTAACCAGGCTACCACCTTTTTGGAAGTTGTCCGCCAGTTAGATCCACATTTTTCGGCGTTAATGAGCACAGATCGATTTAACAATTTCACAAGAATGCTGAAAATAACTTCTATTTCACAGAAGACCTGGTTGTGGAGTGAAAATTAAAAACAAATGGGTCCCAAATTTTGCCGTTTTCACTACAGATGACATATTTTTCTCTGGCTCGGTCTGGGTAGCGCAGCGCTCCGTGCGCTGCTCCGTTTCCAGACAAACCGCAAACGCCGGCGTCCTCTTAGCTGACCCAGCAAGCCGGCACCGATAACCCGCCCGAACCGAGGCTCCGGAGACGGAATAGACCGACGTTTATGCGGGTCCAGACTGCAGTCGGCATCGCATTTATCCAGTCAATGTATACCGTAAGAAAAGCACAGTCAGACCGCCGCGGGGGAAACGCACCCTGTACGGACCGGGTCCGGGGAAAGCAGGGGGCAGGAGGCATGGTCCCGGTCCAAACCCAAAAAAGGCAGGAGATCGCAAAAGGATCGCCTCGTTAAAATCAGTGGGACTTACCGTGCCCAGCCGTACAAACTATGGATACATTTGGCAAGACCGGATACGCGATCGATACATTCAGCCGGCGTGAGAAACCAGAGGATAAAAATGAGATGAAATGTAACGCTGCCGATAAGCAGGACGAGTCGCTCACATTAACCGCGGGAGGGAGAAGCACACGCCGCGGCCGGCTGGCACCTTACCGGCTGCTGTCCGCGCCGATCGCTCCCCTTTCCCGGCGGCAGCCGGCGATGCTGCCCGCCTTTCAGCGAGTCTCCGGCGATGTTGCCGGCGCCCGCGGCTCCCCGCTTCTCCCGGACGCTGGAGCCGGCGCTGGCCGCTCCCTCGCCCGGGTCCAGGCTGCTGAAGTTCCAGACGATGAGTGTCTGAAGCAGCAGCACCGTCAAAGCAGCGATCAGGGCTGAGCGGGAGCGCCGGGCCAGCCTGCGAGCGCACGAAGCGCCCACCATGTTCGCACTGAAGCACGGCCGGCTGTGTGCGGCTGTGTGGCGAGTGGAGGGGGATGATCGGGCTGGATGAGGCTGGCTGGAGAGAGACGGGGACGCCGGGAGGAGAGGCAGAGCCCCCGTGTGGCAAAGCGTGGCAAGCCGGCGGGCGGCTCGGTGCATTCCTGCACAGCTCGAATGGGCGCCTGTGGCGCACAAACCAGGGCGGCTTTTTCCGTAAAGACACGCAGCTCTATTGCACTTTTTTATTTCCCACCTGATATTAAAAAGGTGAAACGTTTACAGCCGTTTTTTGATGATAATTACTTTAAATAGAATATTAGTAATATAATGAAAATTGTACAACGCCGCTTAAAAGGGATGTAAGACAGAGAAACGTTTTCAATTTTATTTGAAGAAGTTGTAATGTACAGAATAATCGTATCACTGGTTAGTCTATGAGGATGCTGGACTGACCGAATCAGGTTGTGGTTTCCATTAAACCGTATTGGGAACTTTCAGATACTCTATGTAAATCAATGTAGTGAGTGTTAATTGCTATTGACTAATCTGGGGAAATCAACATGACTAGGGGGCATTTCTTCATAAAGAAAAATTCAGAGTTCATGTGAATTCTGTAGGCTTTCTTTCCTGTGATAGATAACATTGCTTGATATGCAGTCGTGGTCACGGGAAAATGTTAATACCAAAAACAAAGATAAGATGGCCGTCTACCCAACACTATTCACCAAAAATCACAGTCTCACCCCTGATTCATTCAGGATGGGGTCATGGTCTTCTATAACCAAAGCCTGCTGGTTCAAATGCCAGGAGGACACTTGCTATAGTGCCTTTGAACAAGGAATATCAACACGAATCACTCCAGTAGCACAGTATCAATGAAAACAGATATCTGAAAAGTACTAAACCACAATGTCACACTTCCTAGATGGAGTGTTTTTGCACAAACCACTGACATTGTGGTTAGGATTTAAACAGGAAATGGGTAATTTTATCTGAAGCCCTGATCCTTATCATAAATGTAAACTGGCCGCATACATGCCTTGTTAGCTGACATGGAAAGAAGCCAAGGCATATTTTCATTAGTGGGATAAAAATGCGGCTCAAGGTGCAAAGCTCACCCCACATGCCTCATCCCAACTCCTGCTCCAGGTTTTGTGGGTTACCTCCAAGTACTCGACTTTCTTCAATATCTAATTAGATAGACTGATGGCTCTATATTGCCTGTAGTATGCGATTGTGTGTATGTGTGCTGCGATGGCCTGGCATCCCATGCAGGATGTCCTTTTGCCTGGTGCCCTGTGCGTCCTGGGATGCACTCCAAGCTCCCCACTATTCTGCACTGGATAAGCAGATGGTAGATAGAAGGATGATGTGAAAACATGTGGAAAAAATGTTAGTATCTTAGCAAAAATGAGGACCACGACTGCCGCGTTTGGCAACAAAGTCTGGCGATGATTAAGCGGCATTCTGATTTGGCTTCTTTACACTCTCCAGCCAGCTGTCGGGGTAATGAGCAAAAGCCCCATTACTCTGCTCGCAAAGAGCCTCACAAGACGGCGAAAGTGACAACATCAGTGCTGTGACCAGGTCCTGTAGTCAGGCTGATGATATTTGACGGTGTCAGACTGTCTCTCTGAAGCGGCTGGGTGCTGTCCTCATGGGCCCGGGGGGAGAGAAACAAAGCGATAACTCAGCTTCAAGGTCTCAGGACCCTCAGTGTTACTTTGCTGCAGACACTGGGTATTCAATTAAAAGACACTTAACTAATTAGCAAAGACTGAGACTTGCCAGGAGACAAATACACTTGACTTTGATATTTTCCTGTCATTAATGGCCACATTCAAATTTTGATTTCACTTTTATCAAAAGTGACATATACTTGGGAGGAGGTTAAGTGTCTTGCTCAAGAGCTGAATGGAGAATTCACGCTGCTGACCCTAGGATTCAAACCAGCAACCTTCTGATCATAGAAACAGCACCCTGATGAAATGTAGATCATCACTGGCAAACCACATACTTGAATAACCTTAATATTATGGTGACAACAGCAGGATATACCTCTTTATATTCTTTCTGGGACTCATTATTTTGGCTACTGCACCAACAAATAGGAAATGTGGACAAACCAGTCTAGCTGTCAGAAAGGTTACTCAGAGACTCATGGATCACAGGTTGATGTTGCAACAAAGGCAGCAGTGTGATTAACGAGGCGGTATGTCTGTGGGCCACCTGGATTCTTATGGCGGGGCAGTCGTGCATGCCGTACTCGCTGAGGGAACGTCTTACCTGCTGCCAATATTTGCATACTCTGTTTGCGGTATTGGACATGGCGCACAGATGAGTTGACTGTCATTAACTGGCTGCATTACTCCCCACAGCGGCTCTGCGGCCAGACCTGCAAAATGGCCGCATGTCCTTCACCAGCCGATGAATGATGTAATGGGAGCAGATAACTCTATCAGTGGAACATGAAGACATTTCACTTGTGATCCACCTGCACCTCCTATAGCAAACCCCCCACAGCACAGGGGAATCTCAAACGTATGACGGATACTGCCGTCGGCTTTTCACACTAAGCCTCCTCCTTTGGTATAAAATATTTTTTCTTACCCAACATGACAGGCACCGCTGTCCGATGCTACGGACTCATCGGACTGTCCACCTGTGCGATGAGTCATTTTCGGGTGACAAACCAAGGCCAAATGCACTGCCATGGTCTTCAGAAGGGTATTTAAGAAAGTTTATTGGTATGCAGGATGTATTTTCCGTGCATGTTTTCTGGATTTCAGTGTTGTTTTCTTATACATACATTTATGACTCACAATAATTTTAATAGAACTCTAAAGAGTTGGTTTAACTTCAAAGTTAAAGAATATTAAGGAAATAAATATTTCATCTCATGATTCAAATGTAACCCATTTAGGATTTCAGTGTTTGACATTATTTCCATCCAATCTAGGACAGGTCAGGTCAGGATGGGGAATAAGCACTGGTGCAGCACCTTGCTGTACCCACCACGCGGCGAAATACCACTGGATCCCAGTTGGTGACCCCCCCCAAGGCCAACAGCCGGTCCAGTCCCACCCTCCAGAAATGCCCATCTATCTGCCGCAGCCAGGTGTTATGTGCGCGTCCCCTTGGTCTGGTCCAGCCACTAGTGTCCTCAGCAATGAGGATCCTGTGAGCCGGATCACCCTCAGGGAATCGCGCCACATGACCAGTGAGTGCTCCCTCACAATGCAGGTAATGTGCCTCATTCGGGACTCCCCTAGCAGTACCCAACGATTCGTCGAAGAGACACAGTACCAAAGGAGTCCAGTGTTTGTCTCAGGTCACTGGATAGCATCCAGATCTTGCAGTCATACAGCAAAAAAGGGAGCACCTGGACTCGTAAATAGTGCAAACGTAGCTGTAAGCCTCAAAAGGTATTAATTGCAGACTAGTTCTCAAATAACACATACCTGGCCAGTGCCTCTGTCCAGCACACTCCAGAGGTAAAAGTAAGCTTTGCCCATTGATCCCTGCGCACTGTCAATGAATATGTATTGACCGTTAGATATATCATAGATTCATGCATTCTCCATAAGCACTTCTCAAGTACAGAGCTGCAGTGTTTCAAAAATTTTATGAAAAAGCCACATGCTATATTATGGGGGCATGCATTGGGTCCATAGTTTAAACATTCCATTTTCAACTTTATCAGGATCATAATAAAAAACAACATTATACAGTATATGTATGTTCTGGACACTAGAAATTCATAAATGTTTCTAATACATAGTGATTCTTGATTGATATTATGCTGGGAGATTTGAACTTTGGAAACTTGTCGAGGAGCATGGGAAAATGAGGAGGTTGTGATAATCTCCATGGCGATCTTACATGTAGTTACATGTTATGAGGGCGGAGTTATATCTTCTAAGGCAATGTTTCCCAGTCCAGTCCTCAGGGACCCACAGACTGTCCACATTGTTGCTCCCTCCCGGTTCCCAGTAGGACTGTCTGCAGGTCTCTGAGGACAAGATCGGGAAACATTGTTATAAGACATCGTCCTCTTTGGTTAACACTCTGTCAAGCCCCTGCCATATCTTAAAGCCAAGAGCTGAACCTTCGGTGACCTCCCGTCGTGTCCTGATCCAGGGGCTCATATAAAACCACTCTAAGTAAAATTAATGACAACTGAAAATAACGGTGCTACAACAACAGCTTTGCTCCGCCTGGGATACCCCGGCAGGAAATATAATAGATTTTCCGGAAGGATCTGTCAGGATCAAGCTCTGCTTACACAAATCATTGTGATCTCAGGTCTAAATGCTGCCCAACCCGGTTCCCCCAGATATCAAACTGGGACACATGGAGATTCAACAGTGCTCTTCCGATGGGACAAAGAATCCCTAAAATGTGAGGAATAGAAGTCTACAGCAGTTTCCCAATCTGGTACTTGGGGACCCATAGACAGCCCATATTTTTGTTCTACTAGGATCTGGTAGGGAAAAAAAATGTGGACTGTCCGGCAGGGAGCTCAGAGGAAGAAAAAACGTGAACTGGCTGTGGGCTCTGAACAACTGGATTGGGAAACACTGGTTTAGAGTCACGAAGGCTGTTTCCGGTGTTATCTTCATGTGTGCTAGAAGCTCTAAACCAACTTCAGAGGATCACAAATTAAGGATCAAGGATTTTTGGTTGTCACTGTACAAGTGGGTTGCACAAGTTCAACGAAAATTTAGTAGCAGTTTCTGTAACAGAAATAACTTACATTCATACAAATAACTTTCATACATACATTACCCAACAATGAAACAGTATTATATTAATACTTAAAAAACACATATTGTAATAAATATACTGTGTGTGTGTGTGTATTTTACTCAGCTATCAGTAAATAATTTAGCCTATAACATTATGGCATATAAATGAGAAAGAGTCTTGCACTCTTGATGCAAAGGTAGTGCAAAATATAAAGGTCATTTGGTGCAGCAGCATTCTGTGTTCAGGGGGTGGGGGGTTGAGGTAGTGCCACCAGTAGCGGGTGGGCCTGGCGATGGCAGGTGGGGTTCAGCCTGGTAACAGCTCTGGGGTAGGAGCTGTTTCTCAGTCTGGCTGAGCGGGCATGTCTGGTCCTATATCTTTTATCTGATGGCAAAAGATTGAATAGACCATATCTAGGGTGAGACCATTCCAGGGCTTATCGTTTTACTGAGGAAACTGAGGGTAACAGCCTTCCCCACAGGGCAGAGTCCAGCTCCTTGGCGGGGCTAGCGGGATCTGGTTCATCCCAGCAAAGACACTCCATAGCGAGATGCTCCCGGTGGCGGGAGCTTGCTGAGATGGGTCAGGTGATGCATGTGTACGTCACCAGGTCGCAGCCAAAACAGGAATCATCGGTATCTGGGAATACATCATAAATTACAGTACAAAGGACAGTACAAGCCCCCACTATCTCCAGATCTTAGTTTCTGCAGATAGTGCAGTGTTTTCCCATCCTTTCCCCCCCCAATGGCTAACGATACAGTTCACATCAGAAATCTTCACATCTTCTCCTCTTGGTTTGATTCGGAAGAGTGAAAGTGAAACCTGACTGTGGTAATTGCTCTGCTCAGATTCTGCCTCCTGCAGAGCAGCCTTTAGATATAACCAGCAACTTTGGGTAACTCCCTGAACTCCAAGACAAACATTTATAGTCAGCCTGGGTTTTTGATGATTTCCGGTGTTTGTGACTTTTCTTGGGACAGTGCAGCTGGTTTTCTTTTCTTTTACTTGTTTATATAATAACACCTTCTATCAAACTATGCTTGACTGAATGTCATATGCCATCTGTATCAGTTACATAAGAAAGCAAACACACATTATTCAAACTATAACTAAGTGTTTCAATGTAACACTTTTTTGAGCAATACCGTTATGTGCCGTATATATTTACTAGCTTCTTATTGATTATATAATTGAACACATATTATGGCTGACTGGTGGGTATAAGTCTCAGTCCCACTGATCTCTGTATCTGCAGTTGGGATCCCAATTCTAATGGAGGGCTTAGCTAGCAGGCTCCTGTTATTTACACTGTAGTGTATTGGGTTACTGTTGGATTACTGTTGACTTGTGACACAGAATAGCTAACACCGAAATCAGTATGCTTTTGCCAATAAAGGAAACATTTCACATTCAATGTAGCCCGATGCTGGTAATTAATGTATGACTGCACCTGATCACTTTATTAAATGCCAAGGTACTCAGAGATCTGTGGCCATGACAACAGTAGTGAGTGCATCGGTCTGCAAGCTAAACGGCACCGTTCATGGCACACAAACGTCTACCTCTTTTGAGTGCTCTTAACCCCTTCATGCGCCGTTCATTGCTTTTTACATGATAGTGAGACGTGAGCTTTTATACGGCATTCCTCAGTGATGTATGCGAGATACGTGGTGCCACATAGGTAAGACTGTGTACTCGGACCTCCAGGACTACAAGGCTAATATCCAGCTCCTTCCATTTGAGTTTGCTTGGGTTTCCTCCCACAGGAAGGACTGGTGTCTTTAAATCCTTCTCAGTGTGTGAGTATGTCTTCTGATGGACAGACATCTCACCCAGAGGACCCTGTGCTCCCTGTGCTCCATGAGATGGCACCTAAAAAGTAAAGATAAAAAGTAATCAGGGAATATTTGAGAAACTACTTAAAATGTGAGTTGCAGCTATACTTTATTTTACACAGTGGTGTCAATCAGAGGTGGATAGTTCAGGTCCAGAAAGTATTAGTGTTAGTGTTTCAACCAACCAGCTGAGTACTCTGTGACAGTGACTATTGATACTGGTGAACTGGTTGGTTGAAACAAAATCTTGGTCTGGATTTTTACTTTCTGGACCTGAACTATCTACCTCTGGCGTTAATGATCCTAATGACCTGGCGGTAGAAGCCACTCCTCAGCCTCTCAGTCAGGGTCATGAGGCTCTGGAGACGCCTGCCTGAGCGCAGCCACTTGAACAATTTATGGTAGGGGTGCCTAAATCCAGTCTTGGAGGGCCAGAGCCCTGCACATTTTTTTGGTTTCCCCTCATTTAACACACCTGATTCAACTCCTTTGCTAATTACAATACAGTTCATGAGCTGAATCAGGTGCGGTGGGACAAGGATGGAACTGTAAACTGCACAGGGCTGTGGCCCTCCCAGACTGGAGCTGGGCTCCTCCGGTTCATGGCAGGGGTGCTGAGTGTCTCTATAATGCTCTATGCCCTGGACATACATGGTTGGATGTAGATGTAGTGCAGAGAGCACAGCATTGTCCTGCTGATTTGCTCGGTGCACTGTATCACGTTCTACGGGACTCTGCAGGACTTCGCCGGATTCTGCTGTCGCTGGACTGCTGCGCAGGAGCTGCTGCAAGTGTGTGAGAAAAGCCCAGACAGCCTGGGTCACAGCCTGCATCTGTTGTTATTCCATATCACTAATGTTTTACGCGCCACATGCCGGTGGCGTGTTTTATTAAACGTGGAGCAGACGCTTATGTAGCCGAACTTACGGCTCACAAGACGGGCTCTGATGAATGAGGGACTGGCCCGTCGCGATGCAGTTCGACGCGATGCTGCCCCAGCCTACCCTCCTTCCCTGCCTCCCACCAACTAAAGGAAACGTCTCATTTAATATTTGGCAGCGCTGCTGAGATTTATCTGAATCTGACAGCCACATATGCCATTATTAAAAAAAGCACGGGATGCTGGCAGCAATGCTAATCAGATCTGGAGAGTGTCCCCCGCTTACAGCGTCGGCCTTGTGCTGACCGGCCAGTCGCTCCATCCAAATTCCACATAGAACCAGGGGCGGACATGTCCTGCGTCATCATCTCCTCGGAAACGTGGGGAAAAAATAAAAATCTGGCCTCAGAAAACAGAACCCCTGCTAGCAGCGTTCTGCACCCTTAACTGGAATTATACCTGTTAGCATCAATTCAAGACAAAGGTTTGATGGAAGAAGATCTGAGTGTGTTCACACTCCCCCACCCATTACAGACAAAGTGGAGGCTCTACCTTTTCAGGGGCCCTAGGCAAAGCTGTATTCAGGAGGCCACCTGGCAAGAAAGCTGATGGTCATTTCGCTTCCTCCTCAACGCAGAAAGTTCAGGGCCCAGGGTAACTGCCTATTTTGCCATTTGCTAGAGCTGGCCATGTTTCTGCCTGCGAATAAACATTTTAATTTGCTGCATATGGTTTTATTTTGTGGTGGCACGGTGGCCCAGTGATTAACACTGTTGTTTCATACCTCTGGCACCAGGATTTGAGTCTCTGCCATGGCTCCATGTGTGGAGTTTGCATGTTCTCCCTGTGTCGTTGGGGGGTTTCCTCCAGGTGCGCCAGTCTCCCCCCACAGTCCAAAAATATGCTGAGGTTAATTGGAGTTGTCAAATTGTCCATAGGTGTGAATGGTGTGTGTGAGTGCCCTGCAATGAGTTGTGCCCCATCCTGGTTTTTCCCTGCCTTGTGCCTGTATCCTCCGGGATAGGCCCCGGACCCCCCCGACCCTGAATAGGATAAGCAGTTACAATGAGTGAATGGATGGTTGGTTGGTTTTATTTTTTTGTTATTTTTTAATTTAGTTTAATTTTCTCTTATATATAAATTATTTTAATGTGTACGTCTTAAAGACTTTGTGCGGTCTCTTGTGCTGCTTGGGCCCTAGGTAACTGCCCAATCTGTCTGTTCCTGGATCTGGCCCTGACTAGATTTAAATCTCTGCTTTTGCATACATCTTCACTTATGTAGCCTTTATCCAAACGACTATATTTTAAGAGAGAAAGCAGGGTCTGACACTCTCAGGCAAAATTTGGGGTTAAGGGCCTTGTTTAGGGGCCCAACAGGGAAATCACTCTACCAACGCTGGGGTTTGAACTGATCACTTTCCAATCACAGGCATAGTGACCTAACCTGCTTAGCCACACACTGCCCCCAAAGGAAATGCTCTGAAAGAATGCTATGTGATGTACATGCATTTTAACCAGTGGGAACAGAGATCCCAGCAGCCTCATTTGGGGGTTTGGCTGGTTGCTAATGAAGCATCAGCTCCACCTTCAATGTGGGGAAGTGTAGCCATTCTCTTTGCATTAGCTACCACCAAGTGAAGGTATTACTACAGTGGATGGATATACTTCATTCATCCCTATGGAAAAAATTCTAGGATAGATGACATTGGAACCTGTGAGCTTAGGGTTACAAGACCAATACTCAGTCATCATGCCTTTGTACTCAAGCATTTGGACCCCTCACATAGATCAGTAGGGCCACTTTCATTACCTCTCTGGGTGGCCACCACTCATCCACTTCTAAATGCCAGGGTCAAATCTTCTCCCTGTCATCTTTTGGGCCAAGGTGACCAAAGCATCACCCCATGGGCGTGTCCCTCTCAGTGCCCCGCGGTGCCGATCACTGCCAACACAGGAAGGACATGTACAGCGGAGGGGCCTCCAACCGTCGCCTCGCTGTTCAGTAAATCCAAACATGTGCTTTACAAGCCAACGATGCATGGAGGCAGTGAGAACGCAATTAATTACCCCAAGGAGACACCCCCACCCCACTCCGTTAAGCTGATCATTGAAGCAGGGATATCGACACTCGCTCACATTGCAACACTCGCTCTGGCAAATTCCTGGAAATCCCATGTTTATTGTTTAGATACTGTCCTTTCCAAAGAAATTCCCTCTACTTTACTGGCCTGCTGGAGGTTGAAGGCAGCCAAGCAGCCCGTAAGATCACATCCCGCTAAACATGGCTCCGTTATGTTCTGCGTGAGCTGACTGTAAGATTTATCCCCAAGTGAGGGACCAGGGGTCAGAAAGCTAATTACACGTGTAAATTATTCATGCACCCAGTCCCTGTCAGCTTCAGTTACATTTCACAACTGCCCTGTAAACAGCCACAATGATGATGTATCTCTGTTCATGTTGGTGACATCACTAGCATGTGCCTGTGCCCATTGTTACTGTATTTATTTGTACAGGGTAATGCTGTACAAGCCTGTGCCTTTGTTGATTTGCTGAATTAAGTGCAGTGTATTGTGATGGGTCTTACCTGTTAACTGAACTGCCAGAGATCTAATGTATTTGCGGGTTTGAACTTGTGCTACCAAGTATATCTTTGGATACAGTATACCTGTGTACAATAGTTAGAGGGGCAGAACGCTCAAGTGAGCTGTACTTCCACAAAAATGTTCTGGGGGCAGAATGAAAAATGATGGGTTCAGAGAGATAACCAATCAGATTATAAAGGAGATGGGTCCAAGCAACTAGAGGAGGCGGAACCAAGACATCTGATTGGTTGGTTCCACCTCCTCTAATGACTTGTATCCACCTCCTCTATAATCTGATTGGTTATCTCTCTGAACCAATCAATTTTTTGTTCTGCCCTCAGAATATTTTTGAACATCAGAATGGGCGCCCGTCTGCATCCCTCGGTGCCTCTGCAGAGTGCCATTGACCTCTTCTGCCTTAGGCTTAATCCACCCTAACCCTCCTCCTAACCCTCAGCCTAAGCTGGTCCTCCTATAGTTACACCCTCCTCTCCTCTTGAGTAAGCCATCGATCTTCCAGGGTGCTTTTCTTAACTCTCTGGCCTCTCTTTGTGCCAACATCCAGTCTGGTTAAAGCCGAAATACAGAAGATGTTATTTTCTTCACTTGATGACTAGGAATGAGAAAATGATGCAGTATTTTCCCTTCCTAAATAATGTACCAGGTTTTTCAAATGGCCAGCCAATCTATGGGAGGGTGCAGTAAGCTGGTTTGGATTGGTATCATCGAAATTGCAAGCCACGCACCTTCCTTCCCTCTAGGGTAAACACAGAGGATGACCAGAATTCCAGGGTGATTAATATATAGTGGCTTTGCTTTATAGTGGAGTAGTTTGTCACCTGACTGCACCCGCCCCCCACAACATACAGCCCCCATGCCATTGACAGTATGAATCTGAAGTAGGCTATGATACTGACAGTCTGCTCATCAAGGTGTGCCAGTGAGTCGCACCAAAACCCAAATGCTACTTTGCAGATTCAGGTGCCTGATCCCTGAGGTCACTCATTTACACACAAACCTAAATCCTTATTCTTCATTTGAGGAACTTTTCAGGGAAATTGGTCTTTGTGAATGATCTTAGCTGAAGTAAACATAATGAGCCTTGTGGTTTCTGCTGAAGCTTGTTACAGATGGACAATAGACTGCGGCAGCTTAATTAAACAGCAGTTCATTCCTTCATGCCCATCACCCACTACATGGTCCTGCGTACCGCTCAGCATGGGGTCTATACCTTCTTGAGCTGCGGAGAGACTGTAGTGTAAGGAAGTAAGAAGGTAAGGTTATGGTGAACAGGACTAAACCTCATTCTGACCTGCAGCATGCAAGAATTTTCTCCCTGAGCTTAATACTCTCCAATGAGGGCACTGTGCGGCTCTGTGAGTTAGGATGTTATGCCTGTGATCGGCAATGTTGGGAAGGTCACATTTGAAATGTACTAGGTTACAGATTTCTACTTAGCCTGTTAAAAATATAATAAGCAATGCAGCTATTTACATTTAAACTATTTAAACTTCAAATCACAGTCTGAGCCAGTTTTTCAGTGTGTATTTATTTTTGCAGGGTACCTCCTTGTTTTGGCTTTCTGTACACCAACACTCACAGCACGTAGGTAAGCATTTTTAATCAGTTCTAAGGTTATTTTTATTTCAAAGCAATTCTAAGGTTATCATTATATGTTTATGTATTCTCTCCTCCGCCCCCTGCTGGAGCAGCAGGGCTTGCTAAATGGTGGTACTTGCATATGCATGGTTCCATGATCCGTGTCACGCAGCCAAAGCCCAAATGCGCAGGCCTACCCCATCAGGGCATTCTCTCAGGACCAACTTTATAATAAATCTCCATCTGACAGAGATGCTGTCTCCCTGGTAACTGCCAGCATCCACATGCTTGACAACGGTGTAACGCTGGCAGGGAGATGCAGAGAAACAATTAGTTCCAATTTTGCAACAATTGATGGGTCCAGGACAGATTGCTAGGCACAGGCGGTCACTGCATACCGGATCCTAGCCACTGAGACATCCTCAGCACAATTAGGCATAAGAAAACAGCAGCGATAACTCTAATTTACACTGCTACTGGGGCGTAGCTGCAATTGTAATTAATTCTTCAGTGGTAATCGCATTCTCACATTAAAATTAAAATCACCCAGAGCGTGTTGAGACATGGAAATCTAATCCCTTCTCTTGAACCCACAAGCTGCCTTCTATGTGCAACACGAAATATCTCCCAGCTTGGATCGTATTCTCTCCATCGGGCTGGTAAACTCTGATCAGCTGCCATAATGAACCGTGTCCATTCTGCACTAGGCTTTTAATAATATACTTCATATATTTTTAGCTTTTCGGTATTCGGAGTCATATGTTTTAGCCAGAATATGTGATGGTCCTCGTTCTCTGCTGGGCTGTGGTCCTGCTATGCGGTAATCGTCGGTGTCTGTTTCAGCCAATGAGGCCAGGCTGGATCAGGAAGCTGAAGGCCACGCACAAGGGAAGCAGGTGGGTATCTGAGCCGGCACGCTCGCAGGTGGGCATCTCTACGCCTTCACCTTGCTTGGTACCAGCAGACAACCTCCTGTACCGGCCTATTCTCCCAGGCAGAGTGCACCCTTTAGCCCTCTGTGAGACAGGCATTCAGATAGACGACCAAAAGGCCCCGCAGACTCTAGAACACCAGGACTGAAAGCTGCCACAGAGCATTACATCCACGACGATGGCGATGGCAAGGTCCTGCTGCCCTCAGCCCATTCTCTACTACTGGACATTCGCTGGCCCTGCTGTCTGATGAGATTAATAATGTTAACTATGCAAATCCCCTTAAAGATGATTTGCAACAGCAAGGACATCAAGGCGGAAACACTGTAACAGTACATGTGAGGCGAGCGGATTTGAAGGCTTTGAGAGACCTTCACTTAAAAAGAAGAGGCACATAAGGTCAATGTTTTGAGTACAGGTATCCATCAACTTATATCCGGCCCGGAAGTTAGGACACAAGTCAGTCTGGATGTATAGCAATCATTAAAGGGGGAAGGGGTCAAATATGCTCTACATCATAAGATACAATATCACACACATTTAAGTTAACCTCCGTAGTGGCAGTGCAATCAGTTTATTCTGGCTCTTGCCACATGCCGCATTATGTCTACCTCAGATGTCTCTAAATAAGTTTTATTAAGGTTCTCATGGAACCTCGAACATAAGTACAAACAGATATTACTCAAAAGGATGTAAATCAAGGGATGACTGATCTTGTGTGTTTTTAATCACCAAAATTTGCTGCACTCTTATAGATTTCTGTAGGACTTTCAGTTTCCTTTAAAATAAGTAAGCACTAGCTGTTTATTAGGTAATATATGCTTTTACGACTATCACCCCCCCCAACTCATGACCATAATCAGGATAAGTGATTGAAAAATGGATGGATGGATGCAAAAAGCGAAAGACCTCGCTTATAAAAAGAAATGTTGTGTCAGAACCATCCTGCATTTGATCTAAGATCATTTCTGAAAAGTGCAGAAGTGTGATTCAGATAAAATGTACGCACACGCAAAAAAAGTGCATATGCCACTCCCCAATGTGCAATATATACATCGCAAATGATTGTGAAATTGTGCGCAGCTAAACGGTTTCAGAGTTCCACCTTGGAAACACCCCCTAAGTAATTTAATTAGTATAAAAATGAGCTCAAATCAAAGCCCGAATAGTCTACTTGGTAATGGCCAGCTGCAAAAAGACTGTTAGCTAGTCTAAAATCGAGGGCCTGTTGGCAGAGGTGCAAATGCATGCAGGGCTGCTGTTTGGGAGCCTTTCCAGTGGTTTTACTATTAGAGATGTCACAATACCAGAAACTTAGTAGTCGAAACCAATACCAGTGAACAGTGGCATATGGCTTTCAAGCATTTCAAACAAACAGAACTGTGCTTAAAATACAAACAACCAACTTCGTACGGCACAGCATTACAGTTGCAGTCCCCGGCCGAGATGCAAAGAAAATATGGAAATAATAAAAAGATATAATAAATGAAATGAAACTATTAATATTACAAAAAATAGCACACAGCACAACGTGCACACAGGGGATTACTTTGTAAAACAGGGATATTACGCCATAAATAGAAAGCAGAAGAAAAAATAACAAAAACAGGTAATGCATTTATTTATGCATTTATTTACAGTTATCAAGACGGGCCGTGGGAAAAATCAAATGCGACAAAGTGATTGCGTGACCAATCGCAACAAGCCTTAAAACAAATGTAATGTACTGTAGGTCAGCAACTTTGAAAACAGTTTTACAGTTAAAAGTATTTTTTACCCGTATTAGTAGCACTTTTAGAAATTGGTTTGTGATCTGTTAACATTTCATGACTGTCAGGATTTGAACCAGATTCAGGTTTATTAATGTAGTACAAGTGGTTCAAGAGTAATTAGCATTTAAAAACTATTTTTAAATGGGGGGCCCTTCAGAAGTATGCGTACATGCTGCTCCCGAAGGGTTTGGAAGAATCGCATCCCCGGCACCTACGCTACTGTAGAAAAACAAGTACCATTACATTTTCAGAATTTTGACACCGATTTGGTAAGGTTGGTGAAGACTGCGGAGTGCTGATGATCTTCTCCACAGTCTTCATCACTCTCTGCAGGCGTTTACAGTCCATAACCGTAGTGCCACTGTACCATGCGGTGATGCAGCTGGTCAGTGTGCTCTCCACAATGCAGCTGTAGAAGTTGCTAAGGATCTTGGTTGACATACCAAACTTCCTCAACCTCCTCAGGAAGTACAGCCACTGTTGAGCCTTCTTGACCATCTGTGTGGTGTTCAATGTCCAGGTGAGATCCTCACTGATGTGGACGCCCAGGTACGTAAAGCTGCTCACCCTCTCCACTTCAAGCTCCCGGATGAACAGTGGCTGATGAGGCCTCCTCCTCTTCCTCATGTCC
>JAAGVU020000092.1:25859055-25878297 GCA_011763525.2 Mormyrus iriodes | reverse complement strand
CAGTCTGTACTTCGCAGCCTTGTACTCCATCTCATTGCCTGATCTAAATGCAAGAGAGCGAGTACGCAGCATGTGTCATACCTGACTGTTAATCCAGGGCTTCTGGTTGGGGAACTTTCTGAATTGTGTGATGAGCACGATATTGTCCACACAAGTGCTAATGTACCCAGTCACATACTCACCATAGTCCTGTATGCTTAAAGAATAGTTCTCCATAGTGGCTGCAGTTTTGAACACATCCCAGTATGTCTGAGCAAAACAGTCCTGCAGGATGCTCTCAGTCTCTGAGGTCCATCTGGGGTCCATTTGCACATTCTAAGATCAAACCTTTGTGTAAGAATGTTTTATAAATGAGGCCCCAGGGACTGAATAAAGCTGCAAGCTTAACATTCTCCCTGTCTTGGTATATACACATAAACAGGTACACAGCCTTGTTCTGGCTAAGTGCTGCTAGTGAGACAATATATTTGTAATATGGGAGAACTGACTTTTGGTCCATGTAAAAGGGTGGCCCGTTTTTTTAAGCAGTCCTAGCCAAAATAACACTGACTATCAACAACTCACTTCTGGTCTCTTGCCTATAACGATCTGTCTGAAACAAGTGGCTTTGTGGCGATGACGCTAGGAGCTGCTCTCTGCTTAAGTGGAAGGTCTTGCAGCTACACGTTGGTGGGGGAAGTTAAGTGTGTCTTATTAACATGTTGTTGTTGCTGACTTTGAAGCAACGTAATGACACAGACATCACTCAAAATCAAATTACCCGGCACTGCAGATGACTCTCTCTGGGACTCGATAGCATATTAAACGATCGGGGGGAAATGTAGTGTGAAACCAGTAGAGTGGCCCAGAAAATGAGCATGGGCCGCAAATGGCTGAAATGAGGTGGGGTGTTGATCTCGAAGGGCTGAGGGGTGGGTGGGAGGCAGCGCCTGGGAGGTGGAGCATGGAAGGCGGAGCATAGTAGGCAGTGTGTGGGAGGTGGGGCATAAGAGGCAGTGTGTAGGAAGGGGGTAGTAGGAGGCAAGGAGTCCCTTGGCTCAGCCACACAGCTGATGAAGGGTGGTGCTGTGCTCTGCATGTTCTCTAGAGGTTTCCCTAAATTGCCCACAGTGTGTGAATGAGTGCCCCCTGCTGGACTTGCATCTTCTGCCCTGAGGCTCCCTCTACAGGCTCCAGGCTCACAGCACTCCAGTGCATGATAAGGGGATGGATGTATGAATTAGAGAATGAGAGTTGTTCGTATTTAATAAGAACTTCTTGGGCAGGCCTGCCTCGGAAACCTTCATGGGGAGTCCAGTGGAATCCAGAAATCCAGCTGTCTGTGAGAGTCATGTTGTTAGGCCTTGGTTTGTTCAGTAATTTCTTACAATCCCCCTGTGGATTTTGCAATGATGTTTCGCTTGGCTCCTAGCATCACTGAGCACCGAGCACCTCAAAGTAAACGCGACAGATCACCAGGGGTGCCCGAGGACCCATTTGTGAATGGTGCTTTTCTGTGGACGTGTTCCTGCAGATTCTAGAGATGCATGTTGCTCAGAATTATTTTGTCTGAGGCGGCACAGTGAATTACAGACGCAGGTGGCGGTCTCTCATAAATGATAAAACCCCGAGTAAGCAGTCACAGGGATGTGTGGAGGCTGCAGAAGAGAGGGGCCAAGCCAAATACCAGCCCCCAACCTCTGAGAACCAAGCCCATTACAGACAGCAAGGCCGGGGCAGGGTGCCATTAGAGATCACTGTAGATCAGATTTGTTCCTCTGAAAACTCAGGGCAATATTTTGTAGTGATTTAATATTGTTATTGCTGTCAGATTCAAAGCAATCCAGGTACCTCTGACTGTTCTGGTCTCCGTGACAGAAGTGGCTCATTTACGAGAGTGTTTGGTCCCCAGACATAACGGCAGATGATGTCATTGCCCACTAACCTGATCTGAGTCCATGCTACAGCTATGAAGCAGGGAAATTTATATTTTATTTATTTAGCAGAAGTTTTTATGCAAAGCAACATACAATTGAGAAAGCAGAGTCAGACAGTCCCTGGAGCAACTGGGGCTATGGACTCGATGGTGGCATCAAGCTATGGGCCATGGAACTTGAACCAGTGACCTTCCAATCACAGGCACCACTTCCTAACCCACTGAGCCACATACTGCAGCACGGAACAGGGATGGATTTCTGTGAGTAGTCTCCACTTTCAGAGAGACATGATCTGTAATGTAAGCCTATAAGTCCCACCCCCTCCATCCCTCGACCAACCCTCTATCCACCTCCCTCCATCCACTCCTATGTATCCCTCTATCCAAGCCCTGTCCCTCTAGCCACCTTTCTCCATCTCTCTATCCACCCCATACATCATTCTATCCACCCCCTTTTTCCATCTATCCACTCCAACTGTCCCTCCCACCTTTCTATCCACCCTTTTCATCTTCCTATCCACTCCCTCCACCCCTCTATCCACTCCTGTCAATCCCTCTATGCACTCCTCTCCATCCCTCTGTCCACCCCTCTCCAACCCTATATCCTCCCCCTTCACCCTTCTGTCACCCCATCCATCCTCTTCTAGCCACACCTCTAGCTCATCCCTGTATCCACTCCGTCCATCCCTTTAGCCACCTCTCCCCATCCCTCTATCCACCCTTCTGCATGATGATAATGATAATTATGCATCTCATGAGTGCTTTTACCACACAAGGGCTGAATAACCCAGTAATGAAAGACATAGCAGATACCTGGGATTCTGCCAATTTCACCCCAGAAAGAGGACAGAGGCACTGCCGAATGTGATTGCTGTCCAATGCCATTTGGAGAATGGGAAAAATGGCATTTACCCTGGCAGGGGGAAAAAAACGGTGAAAACTCTCTGTCCATTGTCTGAAAAGTTCTGGTCCATTTGTGAAATTCTTTTCAGTCCTATAAGTTCTCAAAAAAATTGTGGCCAGTTTTGACAAGTCTTCACCACAGGTCATGGGTACCAGAGTGGAAACATCAATGGGGGGTAACCATAACACTGGGAGGCTTTCAGTTCAATTTTGATCAGAAAAATATAGGGCTGGGAAATAAATTGTGTTTGCATGTGTTCATTTTACACTCGTAACATGTTATTATTTCTTTGATCACATTAATTGCAGTATTTTGTCATCCAAAGGAGAGAAACTGGAGGACCTTAAATTTGACAAGTTATCTAGCTAACCAACAAATCTGGCTTTGTGATACGGGGCCCTGGTATCTCCGCTTTATGGATGTTCACTTTACACCACTTCACGTGTATGAAAGACCTACATTAGCACCTGTATTCGCTATCCAAAAGAAATCTGAAGAGGATTTTCACTTTTACGATAAAAGAAGAAAATCAAAAATATGTTCTTACAATGGCAAAATTGCCTAACAATATATTTCTAGAATGTATCCCTATTGTTAAGCAATACATGACTGTATTAATTCTGGCAAGTAAAACTACACTGTACATGCATTATCTAAATTTTATTTAGGCTGTGTATTTATCATATTATTCCTGCTTTTACTATATGTTACTGCCATTTTAGGTTTTATGTGTCATTTATTATGATTTGGCATGTTACATTTTCAGCTTTTCCATTATAAATGAATTATTGAATGGTAATTGCTTCTTTGCTTTACACCATTTCGGCTTCGGCTTTATAGGAACGCTCTTTTGTAAAGCAGGGATTTCATTTTTAAAAATTGCCAGATGGAGCATACAGCATACTAGGATAAAAATATCATATTTTGCAATATCTTATTTTAGAATTGTATCTTAAAATTGTACGATATTTCATGTTATTAAGTGTACTTTCAGTGATTGTCAGGCTTCTGTTATTACAGCTATTTGCCAAATAGCTTTTAGATTTTAGATCAATCATACAGTCAGAATTAAGTGGTGTGTTGATCCACCTGTTGAGTATCATATGAGGGGTGCCATGGGGGGGGGGGGGTACGGACAATTCCAAGGGCCCCTGAGTTACAGCATAATTGGATTGATCTGGGTTGGGGGCCCAATAGGATATGCTTTCATGGCGCCCAAAATCTTTAGCGGCGTCCATGATTATACGTACATATTAGGTATGCCATTAATTGACAAGGTGTGTGATTAAACAAAGATGATCATTTAACATCTCATCTTATCATAGAATACCCTCTCTTTTCTTATTGCCATCTTTTCATTGAATCGTTTTGAAAACATTGAAATTCAGTTTGTACTTGCTTGCAAGCAATATTTTTGTTGGAATTGAATAGGCTGTACATCACAAATTCAACTTAAAACTTGATCAAATATTAAGATATGAGTAGTCTCATGAGAAATAATAAAAAGTTATTTGTGAAATATGGTGTTTTTGTGTAGAGTAATTGACATCACCTTAACTTTTTAGGCATATTAAAATTATGTTATTTGCTGCTCTGATTTAATGACTTTTTTTTACCATTTTCTCCAGATAGGTAGCCAAAAATCAGTAATACAAAACTACATAAAATGATTTTTAAGTCTTTCAACTTTATTGCATGTAAACTATAACAAAAAATCAGTTTGTATGATTTAGCTAAATTTTTTGTCATTTTTTCTCAGCAATTTTTCTTATGGATTTGATGAAATACTTTTGTTTATTACTGAAATAAATGGTAACATAACAAATATGATTAACTACTCCAGAGGCAAAATTGACAGTTTAGACTGACATATAACTTGGGTCTATATTCAAACTAATTAAAAAAAATTAGAGAAAATAAATATGGTAACAAGTTGATGACAATGACCCCTGTTCGCCCTTTTGTGTTAATTATATGTTAATTTTGGGATTCATTGTATAAATATTTATGATTATAAGTTTTAATATTCGGTGCAATTAATCACAGAACATTACAGTTAATTTTTAATTGATTCCCAGTCCTAGAAAAATATTTACCTGTATCATACTGTAGTGGACATTTTTAGCTATGCAACACATTAGATTATTAGATTATTATGCAGTACTTCATTGTAACTTAGTAAGGGAAAAACACGGCTTTTCTCTAATTAAAACCATGAATTAATTTGAACTCCCCTGTGTTGTGTGGGCTTCTATTGGATGCTCCAGTTTCCTCCTGCAGCCCAAAAGCATGTGTTCAGGCTAATATCGGTGTCTCTATATTGCCCCTAAAGTGTGGGCGTGAGTATGTGCCCTGTGATGGGCTGGCATTCCGTTCAAGGGACACCCTGTGCTGCCTCCAGCCCCCCCCACCCCCACCCCTACAGTGTGGGATGTAGAAGACGCCTTTAGTGAATTTGTACTAGACTTGCTAACATGATTTTACTTTAAAAACAAATAATGGAATGGTTGGATATACATACTGTCTTCCACGAGATGTCTTCCGTACTATGATGTTTTTAGAGCTACACTGATAATGCTGCATTTCACATAGAGATTTCTAAAAGGTTAGGTTGGAATGTTATTTCGGGTGGATAAATAACACGATCTAGCCCTAGGAGAGGGGACGTATCCTCGTTAGACACTAAAGGCCACTGGCAAGTGTCATCAAGAGTGATAACAGACTGATCATGCTCTGCCGTATACTTGGAGCAGCGTGGCACATAAGCACTCTCGACAAAACACAATTAGCTAATTCCCAGAGACTGACTCATTCAACTCTAAATGGATTCAGTCGGGGGAGGACTCACAACATCACAATTAATCAAAACGGTGACAACAAATTAATGGGGCACTGAGAAGTAGGGCTGCTGAAGGGCGGGGGCCCGTCTCTCTGGTTCCTCCAAAAGGTCCACGTGGAAGCTGGTCAGATCTCTCCAGCAGAAGGCGAGGGAGATGAATGTCTGGCGGCCGGCTGTTTGAGGGGGCAGGTTGTCATGGGCACCTCCTCCTGCCCTACCAGTCACCATCCGGAGGCCATTGCCAAAACGGCAGGCATAAAGAAAGAGACAGCATGGTGGTCAGGCACTCTTGAACAGAAGAACATGTTCCTTTTGCTTTTTTTTAAACTGTAATTAGTGCAAACAATAACCTTGTATGGGAATGAACAAACACTGACTAATTAGTGTTCAGCATGTGCTCCAATAAATGGAGCAACAGCTGATTTCCCTGATAGATATTGGAAAGCTAACTAGAGGGAGCTTGCGCTCTGTATGCATAACTGCGGTCAGCACAGAGCGCTAACACCCCAGAGACTAATGCGGAGGTGAGGCTCAGAGCAGGTATGTAACTGCGGTCAGCACAGAGCGCTAACACCCCAGAGGCTAACGTGGAGGTGAGGCCTGGGCATGTGTGTGTGTGGGAGGACCCAGGCTTTCAGCCAGCCAGTCCATGTCCGTGTAGTCACTCCTAGCCCCCATACACAGAGAGCGTAGCAATGTGGTCCCCAAGGAACCCACTCAGTAGGTTTTGAAATTTATTTTTCAGTACACCGTGTGGGAGATCCTCTGACAGCAGAGGTGGGCAAGAGGCTGTAGCGAGGCAAACGCTATGCGGCGAAGGACACTGAGACACGGAGGCGCACGAGGTGGAACGTGTTTCACACTCCACCTGCAGACCTCCTGAGCACACAGCTACTTGACCCCCTGGATCTCCCTTGATGTTCGCTCTCCTTCACCAGAAAAAAACCCTAAACTAAGCACAGGGGCAGGAATCCGTGTTGCTCAGACAGGAATCATTGCCCCCTGAAGGTTTAAGTACACCTGAGCTCCTGCAGTGGGGGCAGAGGCAGGCGTACTCCCTGCGGACCATGCTTTACCACGCACTTTACCGCCACTTTCTTCCTTTTGCCACACTCAAGATCGCTTTGAATGCATCAGCTTTCTCATTATTATAAGGGCAGTTTTATTTTCCCCTCCTGGGTCCCTTTCATTTGTGTTCTTCGCAAGCAGCTTTTAGGAGAGCGATTCTGACAGCGTCTTCCTGCAGCCAGTGAGATCCAGCTGAAGGGGCTTCCTAAACTGACCCAAGCTTGGTCTCCTTCTTTTGGAAAGCATACCACTGCTGCTGGGAGATGACTGCCGCACACAGAGTGATTTAAGTTAAAGATGCCCCTCTCCACCCAGCCGAATCTGGCCATAAACCCTCACAAGTTACTATGATCTGGGTGAACACCCACTGGAGCAAGAAGGTCCCAAGATGGCACTTCCCGGGGGTAACTGGGGCAGGTCGTATCTGCCATCTACCAGAGGATAGTAATACTCTTTCCCAGGCCACGCAGGTTGTCCCAGTACCCCCCCAATGAATGAATATGAGCTGAACATGATGTATAGATGCTATACTTTTCCTGTGTTAGTATTCTACTCTACATTTACTCTGAAGTCCCCTTGCTGGATTTTTCTCTACTGTGCACATTTCAACACCTAGCAGCAAAGGCGTCTTTTATTTATAGCCCAATCTGGCATGGGTTTATAATGTATTATTCTGGAAAATTCCTATAAAGTACACTGCGCCAGAGTGGCCTACAAAGAAGAGGGCTGCTCCCCTGGCCAAGCCGAGCTCCCCCGTCACACAATCTCAGGCCTACTTAGCAGCTCCAGTTTGGGCCAGATGGAGCATCAGCCAGCTCCAAAGGTTCAGAACTGGGCTAACCCTAAACAGTGTAAACCAGTGTAAATGCACCAGCTACAATCAATATGCTTCCATACATCTGTCTTCTAAGCTGTGGGGGCCCTGATGCCTATCCCAGGCATGACAGGCCACGAGGCTGGAGTATACCCTAGATGGGATGCCAGTCCATCACCGGGCACATACACACTCTCCTGTTATTTTTGCTATACTTTGAGAAACATTACGTCCCGCATTCTTGTCTTTTATATAAGGACAGTCTGACAAACTAGTGAAAATAAAACATGTTACCTTACTGCAAGTGACACACTTATAATGATGTCTCAACATAAATTTAATTGCTTTTTTTTCTTCAAAAGTCAATCGTTTCCACCTGAAAATGGTGAACTGCTAGCACGACTGGCCTCCGGTGGATAAATATAACCTGAATAATATCGTAGTAAATTAGTATTGTGTGAAATGAAAATGTGGCATCAAAATTCTACAAAGGAAAATTTTTAAGCAATAGAATTTCTACAAGCTGCCTGACAGGTTGGCTGGTTTTAAAATTATAATAATAAAAAAAAAAAATTCAAATGAGAGCAGATAGCCCATAGTACAATGCTGCCATCAGTGGCAGGTTTTACAGTGAACCTGGAGGCCTCATCGATAAACTCTTTGATAATCTCTCTGCCTGGGAATTACTACTGCTGAGTCTTACAAACACAGGTTTACAAACTAAAGAAAAGAATCATAGTTACTGTCATCTTGTCAGAATGAACAAGGATGTGTTTTCTATAATAATTACAAAATCTCCTTGAGATGTCTGCTACTGGATTTGAATTTTAAAAGACTCTCATTCATTTATATATATATATTTTTTGATTATGATATGATATGAAAACGGGTAGAGGTACTATCATACAAAAAGGAACTTGTTTACCTCATGGAAATGTCACACAATGTCACATTTTTCCTGTTTGGAGCGGTTCCAAGTCACAGGAAATCTCCAGTGCTACATTTCTACAACAGCAAAAATCATCGAAATACCTTAATAAGACAGGTGCCTAATTGGCCAGATGAACAGAGTGAGAGGTTAGATAGCAGCTTATTGGAAGGAGGCCAGCCATTCAGGAGGAAGTCACATGGTTCCTCTATGTGCCCTTTGACCTAAATGTCTCCTTTGACCTGAATGTGACCCTCTCCCAGGGAAGCGGGACAGCTGACACCTTACACAGTTCCCATCATTTTTCAATAAATTATAATATAAAATATGAACACCTTCCCATGTCCTATTTTTTCAGCGGCCAGACTTCCTGGTTTATGTTAAAAAATGACTCTAATACTGCAGCTGTGTGTGTACATAGCACAGCTCTCACAAGCAGATTACCCAGTCAGACAAACTACGCTGAGGATTAGGGCCCTACTGATCTCTAAATGCCCTGTGATGGACTGGCCAGCGTGTTCCCTGCCTCGTGTCCCTCTCCTGCCGCCATGAGCTCCCTCTGACCCTGCACTGAATAAGCAGCTAGGAGATGGATGGATTCATGGTGTATAATTACACCGGTAGGGGCAGGAGCACAGTGCTGCAGGATTCTCACGCTTAAGGTCTCCATCCATGATGATTCACTCACCAATCATAGCCAGTACTTCGGCTGACCGGGTCGGTGCGCTCAGATAGGCCTGCCCTCTCCTTTTTATCTGGAAAAAGGTGCACATTCAGTAACAAAGAAATGTTACTCATTCATGTAGCTACTAGGCAGTGTTACCATACATCCGGGTTTCCCCAGACACATCTTCATTTTGAGCCCCTGTCCGGGTGTCTGGCTGGTTTTTCAAACATCAACAGTTTGTCCTGGTTTAGCGCTGCAACCCGTATGACCCAATGTTGTCCCAAGTTAGAGTGGAGTATGAAGTGAAGGTTAAGGCACCAATTTTCAATATACAGCAGCCACTCAGTATCATCACTCAGCGTTTGCAAGGCTCCTACACACGTTTACTTTAAAAATTAAATGGTTTGCTTATATCTATGTGTCACGGCACAAGCGAGTCATGTCAACTTCCAGATTTTTGTATTTGATAAAATGTTTTAATTAATATTAATAAAATTGAGAATTATTCTTTTTCATAAATCTGGGTTTGTCTGTATGTTTATTGTCGACAAACATTCAAAAATTTGAGTGAACATTCCCTAAATAAAATGTATTTTATTTTGTAAGCATAAATTATATTTTATTTGTTTTTTTTAATTATTAATTTCTGTATCTGTTCTGTCTCTATTTTACAACTATGGCTGTTTGCATGGCAAAGGCAGAAGCCAATTTTATTTCTTTTACATTTGGGACATTTTGTGAGCAACAGAGCATCCTCTTTTTTGTCTCACCAAATATGGTAACCCTATTACTAGGGATGAAACGGTTTCACAGTAAACTACGGTATAATTCCCAAAGGTTAGTATTATCACTTAAAATTTAAATTGTCAGTAAAACTGCTACTGATTACTGCGCTTTGAAAATCTCACGTTAAATACTGTTCAGCATCAACAAAAGTTAGCAACAGTTTCACACACACAACGTGCAACGTGGGTTTGCTTTGTGTCCATGAAAACATGGCAGAAGGCAGTGATATCACTCTGGAGATTTTTAATGTTGATGCACATTTCATATGGTTTTTCCTTTGTTTACATAAGGTATTGGCTATGTTTTTATGTTTTTTATGCATTTATGTTTATGCAAACAAAACATGTGTAATGCTGCAAATTTTATTTGTGGTTTTCAATAGAAAACTTGATGAAATCATTTCAGTCTGTATATCAATACTTCTTGAACATTTTAACAATACCACAATAATTTTGATCACTGTCATATTGTGTCATGTCTAGTCACTACAGTACCTTCCCCCCACCCCCAATTACATTTATCTAGCAAACACTTTTATCCAAAGTGATGCACAATTAAGAAAGCAGTGTCAGCCAGTCCCTGTAGATATTGACATAAAGGGTCCTGCTTAAGGGCCCAAAGGTGAGACTGTTCTGCTAACCACAAGATTTGAACCAGTAACGACCTGAGCAGAGGGGCGTTGTCCTAACCTGCTGAGCCACACACAACATCAGGTAGGCAACCAAAAACAGACAGATGTCCTCACAATAATGTAGTGTGGACGTCTCAACATGGGCTCATTAGGAGTGCAAAAGGGGTGAGCGGCCCATTTGGAGAGCAAAGGTAGAAACTGGGTGGCCAGGGGGGAATAAAATACTGAGCTTCCTCTAAGTGTTAAAAATGATTTTCCAGAACTAAGGTTAAGAGCTGAAATACATGGCTAATTATACAGCCATTCTTTCACTGTAATGTGAGAGAGGAACAAAGTGGTTCTCCAGCGGTAGTGGGCCAGTCACTTGTCTCTCAGAAGCTTCCTGCTTGGTATAATAAAAGAGACATGCAAACAAGCTGAACTAAATATTCGAGTCCGAAGGCAGGGAACAGAGAATAACTGTAGGTGCAGTGAATACGTTTAGTAACAGTATGTAAATGATTCTTCATTTATGTCACATACTTGGTTATCACTCCTCTCCTAGCTTCACAGTCATCAATCTAACCTTTTTGTGGATTTAAAAATTACATATAATGAAATGTAATGTAAAGACATGACCAGCGAAGGCAGTTTGCCATCATCCAGCTCCTGTATTGTATCGCTTCTGTTACTGCAGCACAACATTCTTACATCTTTACAAAGCATTTCTGTATAACCTGCTAGGATAAAAATAACTTACAGTTTAATATACTCACTCTGCTGTTTTTTGTGAAATTGGTTAGCGTCTATGGGAAGGAGCTGTCAGGGTCTTTAATTACCAATCTCTCTCTCCAGCTGTGGCACATAGCAACCGTAAGTGGCAGTCATGAAGTAAGATGAAAAAAGTTAATCATATTTAAATAGGAAAGGAAAGGCTGGCATGATAGAGAAACCTAAATAGTACAGTCCATCTGAAATGAAAAGAGAATCCAAAATATTACATAAAAGAAAGTCCTTTTTAAATGTGTCAGTCAGGCACGTCCAACCAATTTTATTAATAGCCCAAACGGATACCTAGTGCACATCTGGTGAAGACTAATGGGACATCCAGAACAATTCAAATTGCACACCAAGATCAAAGCTACATGGACAGGGTTATAACTTCCAAGCTCTTTACACGCAGGGCAGGATTCAAACCAGTGATCCTAAGGTGTCAAGGCTGCCCACTGACATGCCTGATGGATTTTGATAAATATTCATTGTGTGGCAATAAATAAACGCCTATTGAATTAATGCAAAACAGGCAGTGCATTACCAGTTTTATCGATAGTTTCCCATCGATTACGCTGTAATTATCGACTCCATCCACGAAATTATGGCACCTGCTCTGGGAAGCGCCATCGATCCTTGTGCTCCATGTCCCGGAAAACAGGGCAAAGCAACAGAGCCAGGTTCTTAATTATACATCACGAAACAACAGATTAGGATTTGTTAGGGCTTTTGTCCGGTTTGATTTATAATGTCTGATAAATCTATTTAACTGCAGCCAATGAGGTATGTATAGAATTACTGCATTTTTAAAAAATGTCACTGTATATACACATATATTCCTACTTCATCGCTATATTATGTTCTATACAATATTTAATATTATTTTTACATTAAAGTAATATTAATCACAGCACAAATCTTGTCTAACTGTAGCTGATCTGAAACAGCCAGTACATGTACATGTGTTTTGTCCAAAGCAACATGAGTCAGACAAACAGCTGGGCTGTGGCCACAGTATAGCTCTGCCGTTTTAAATTTAACAGAAGTTTCATTCCTCATACTTACATTCAGTCTGGAATATAAATGGTTTTCAGATTCATAAATCTCTGAATAACAATCTCTTATTCAGCACAAATGTCTGCACTGAATGCACGTTGCATGTAATGTCAAGATAAACAACAGAATTGTTCAGGATCCTTAGCCCATGAGTACATTCAATACAATCCACTAAAATAAAAATAAATAAAAAAACATGTTTTTGTTAAAAAACAATGGATGTATTTTTGGGCTTTTTTTCTCAGTAAAGTCTTGTTGGGTGTGACTGTCAGTTAGATGTCTGTATGTGGGATTTGTAATCTGTAATATGCATCTTTGGTTTGGAAACCAGTTCACTGGCACCGCTAGCTGCTCCGTAAAAACCGCAGCCTGTTTCTGTTCTCCGCAGCAGGATTTATAATAGAAAATTCACACAAAGCAATCCGCCACGTCTTTGGCCTGTCTGTGACTGTCACACAGTTAAGACTCCACACTACAACTGTACACTTCCCGAATATCACACTGAAATCCCTTCTGCCCACAGAACAGCCTCAGTTTGTCAGGTAGGGATTCAACTGAAGGTCCAAAATGCCCCACAGAGATGTTGGCCTTCACTGACTTCCAACTGGACCATTTTCTGGACCATTCCAGCTACACTGCTGAGTTTGAAAACCAGCAAAGGCATGGATCTAGACATACTCAAACCAATGTACCTGGTACCACTGTTTGTAACCCCATTCTTGCTCTTCAACACCCCAATACTACATAAAATCCATGCCTCAAATGTCTACAATTATAGGCAGTTCTAGGTCCTATTTAGAGGCCTTCAGTCCCCATGATTTTTTTGTCTCAGCCCCCTCAAAAAGAAAATTTCTAAAACCATATAGCGACTTGTTCCGTATTTCCATTTTGCACCACCCCTACCCGCAGTCATCAATCATGGGGGATGGGGGTTGGGGGTCAGTATTTCTTCAGAGTTCCTCTAAGGGTCAAATCCAAGAATCAGCCCTGTATCAAGCCTCAGGAATCTTATAAATGAACCTGTCACCTTCCCTGAATCTACACTAATCAAAGTGGATCTAATAAATGAAATTGATTAGTGATCGTGGCGTTCACCACCACCTCACCTCAAAGCAGAATTCAGTGACTATATATTCTGGAAAAGGGAGTCCAGTTGAGGCAGAGACTCTTTTCACATACACACACGGGTGGCCCTATTTCCCCCCAGCAGTCTATGGCCATCTTATACCCCCGGCTGGGGACACGAGGGGCTGCGGCTTTCAAGAAGAGCATGTGTGAGAGAGAGAGGCACATGGCACCGCACATCATGGGGTACATGGCAAATTGTATAAGAGGGAACAGAAGAAAGTTTGGGGGTTTGTCATCAATGTGGACAACAAGATGTTTTTTCATGGTGGCTGTGATGAAATCCATGCAGAGGAACCTAAGGTCTGTGTATCTAACACATGGGCAAAACCCTAATCCCCGTAATGGCAACCTTAACTCCTACCCAGCCCTAACCTTAACCATAAGTAACCAAACAAAATACAAGTCTTTTGGCATATTTAGCCTTTTGTTTGCAGTCACAGATTTTTATAAATTTGAATTTGCTCTTCTGAGGACTGAAGAAATGGTCCTCACAATGTCAAAATAACAGATTTATATAACATTCTGGGGACATTTGGTCCCCACAATATAAGGTATACCTAGGCCACGCACACACACACACACACGCAGATACGTGTGTACAATTAGCCCCAAGGCAGCAGCAAAGCCAAAAGACAGATTAACCAATATATAATGATTATCAATCACTTCCAGTTAGACACATGTACCACAGTTAAGATACCCTAAACACACTTAACTAAACAGTTCAGTAACACTGACATCACATCCTCCTTTGAAACCATGTTTTTCCGTAGCTGAAGACTGCCAGTTACAGGTGGCCACATGACCACACCTTCCTCCATCATTCATCAAGGCCTCATCACTCTGAAGCTACCTGGGGCTTCAGCAGTCTGCTGGATAGACACGGATGCTGGAGAGGCAAGGTGTCTGAAGCAGGTCACAGTCCCTCTACTAGCAGCATTTTAAAGCTTTTTTTTCTCAAGGAAAGAGTAACTTCCACAGTGGGAGAGAGAGAACATGTGTGTGAGTGTGTTTGATATAGAGAGAGAACTAGCAGTGAACAGCACAGTGACACGTGACGATGCAGGGCTGCGTGATTCGGACCCCAGCATCGGAGTCCTGGCTGCAATCCTCAGCCCCCCCAACCCCCCAAGTCACCAGGAAGTAGATAATTCCATCCTCACAAAAAACATCACCCACAGCAATCCCAGTGGGACAGGTGAGATGAAAGCACAGATCACAGGTAGAGGTGTGAGATACAGCTGTTGTCCGCTTGTGTGCCCAGACCTTTGTTAATGTCACAAAAAGCGATCGAGCCAATTCAATAGCTAAGGAAACATTCGAGAAAATATCCACTTGCATATCTCAAAAGAAAATACCAATCTGACCCTTGTACACAGACCACAATGAACACTGAATGTCTTTCACAGAATTTTCCAATGTATGGAGGAAAGTATATTATCCTAGGTTATGACACAATGTTAAATCAACAAGAATTATGGCATTAAGGTCATTCCGCGGTACATGCTGCCTTATTCTGAAGTCTGCCATTAGAGAAGGACTGAAATTTACAGTTTGCACACTCCCAATTAGTCTGCTCCACCTCACAGTACATGCAGTGTCCCCATGCAGTGTCATATGATAGTAACCAGGATTCACTGTGGTAATGGAACCTGAAATCATGTTTTCTTTGCTCTTGCTCCTCTTTTGTTAATAGTCGATGGATATAAGGTGTGTGCTATGCTCACCGAGCGTCTATATATATCTGCAATACTGAATCTTCAAAGTAATATGGAGCGTTCAGCGTCTAATCAACAGGTGAGTCTTCCCAAGATCCTATCTGGTGGCGCCTGTGAAGAGGGACTTGGGCACGCACTGAAGAGCTTCTCAGCAAGGCCGTGGCCTGTCTGCTCATCCAGATGGATTGGTGTGTTACAGGAGACCTACACGGGGTCAGCTTTAAACTGTCTGCACGGATAAGGGCTGGGAATTCATGATCTCCCGGGACCCGCCTGATTTGGGCTGGTCGTGTCTCAGAGCAGCGTGCGGACCTGACCCACTTACGGCTGTTTATCAAAGTGACAGACTGTGTTGGCTGAGGCATCAACCCCACCCCCTACTCACTCCCTCGCCCCCCCTGATCACACACTCCCTATTACACAGGAATGCCATTCCTGGCTTCACACCCCCCCTTCATGCGGTGCATCGCCCAGCAAGTGCCGCCCTGCTCCAGGACCCGGATCATCGCCTTAGTAAGGGCCATGAATGACAGGTGGAAACTTTCAGAAGGTGGGGGACACCCCAACCGGGGGGAGCCACTGGGGCTGGGAAAATAAAGCCAGCTGGCGTCCTGGCTGCGAGCGAAAGCCCCCAAAGGGTCTTTACTTACCTCTGTTTGTTTTGCAGGCAAACAAGCATTTTGACATTTGTTTTGAGCAGGCGGGGATGGGGTGGGGGCAGTGCTTGGGGTGGATGTCTGTAATTACCTATCGATTTCTGCCACGCTCCTCCCCAGCCACTGGGCAGGAGCCTCGCATAAATCATTTTGCTCTATGATATCCACACATTCCTTCCCTTAAATTCTGCTCATGCAGCTCCTGATTCACGGTCCATTTCTCCAGCACTGCTGCTGTTCGGAGATGGGGTGGGGGGGCGGGGGCACGATTCAGCATCGCTTTATACAGTATTTGCGCTGGGAAGCATAGTTCAACTAAACCTCAAAAATTACACACCAGCAAAGAGGGCGCCTTGGGAATTCAGCGCTGTACGTATTCGGTGATCCCTATCCTATTTTCAAAGTTTGTTTTGTTTAACTTTTCAAGGTGCTCATCTAAATGCACATTATATTTTGCTCTTTAAGGCATAGACACACACATTTCCTTTAAGTCGTGTCACCCGGGTTGTGAAGGTAGGAGCCTCAGTGTTGTCACAGTTGCTGAGAAGAGGTGCCATATTCACAAACAGAGGTAATCTTATATCTTAAAAAAACAAATTTTGCCTTCAGAAAAGCACATCAATCAATATTTTTTTTGTTTAGTATATAAGGTTCTAGTACAAGAGATTATTAAAGGAATGCATGACCAGAAAGGTTCCATACGAGGCAAATGGACAACCTTGTCTGTGCAGACCCATCGTGTCTGTCAGGTCCGAAACACGGCGGCGTTGCTCTTCCTGTCTGCCTGACTCTTCAGGCGGCCACACGGGTTCAGAGACTGACAGCTTTATTCCAGCACACCACATCCCTACATCTGCAGATAGGTGACCTGCCGCTGACCCTGGCAACATCATCACCTCACAGGAAATCTGTAAGACACAGAGATCAAACCACAACAGGGATATCCACCACACCACACTACCCTTAAAATTAATATCAACATTCTCAACCATTACCTTCTTGATCAGTCTGTTTCTCATAACATACTTTCAACAAAGCATTCTACAGAAAATAAAAAAAGTCTCACTATCAATACAGACAGCACGGGAATCTGGGGGTTAAGATGATCAAGCAATACTCCTGAAAAACCTCCTTTAAGTATCTGGAGGAAAAGAGCCTCGAAACATTACACTGTGTTTTCCACGACTTGCTAAAACCGAGACATATCTGATCGCAATGTGACGGGGACATCGGGGGCGGGGCGCAGCCTCTCTCCCGAACTCGATCAAGATGGAGATACTACCAGAGGCTCCATTAGTATGATTTATGGTTTCGATACGGTTTCTACGGCAACTGCGCCATAGAATGACTGAGTGCGACGACTCAAGTTACTCTCACACGTGTGGTTCAGCAGGGAGTCGCTCGCCATGAGTCACCCTCAAAAATGTGACAGCAACAGGAGCATGTGGAGGAAAACACAGCCTCCACACGCACACAGATTAGGTATCTATATTATAACCCCCAACCCTAACCTTAACCATAAGTAACCAAACAAATACAAGATTTTTGGCATTTTTAGTTTTTTGATTTCATTCACAGATATTCATAAAACCGAGTTTCCCATTGTGGGAACCGAAAAAATATCCCCACAAGGTGAAAATAACAGGTTTTTATCATATTGTGGGGACATTTTGTCCCTGCAATGAAATATATACATGTCCACACACATAGGCTCTCAAAAGCCTTGTAATGGTCCTTCTGGAAATTAAAAGATTCATTATTGGGGTCAGGGTGTCTCGCATTAGGCAGCGGCTCTTTAGATGCTGTGATTTAGAGAATAATACAAGTAGGAAGCCCCAGCATCTCCGCTCAGCGTCCCTCCTTTGTGCTTTTCGAACACATTGACACGGAGGAGAATGTGGCACAGAAGCCAGTCCACTTCTGTTTAAAGTCCCCCGTGAATCTTAGCCGTTGCAGGTGTGGTTTAACACTAAAGACGTTAGTATGTTCGCTTTCTTATACCAGGCAGTAAAGACTGTAAAGTGAGACATGACCCCTTTGGGGACTTATCATTGTCATGTCAAGCCCCAGAACATCGCCACCACCTGGTGAGAGAAAACATTATGAATTTACGGCATATCCCACATGCTGACTTTCTCAGGGGACAATGGAGCCTGGAGGGTTGGTCTTATGAACACCACTTTCCTGCAGACCCATACCTAACCTCATTAGTTTTCTTTTCCTCGCCGAAGCCGGTGGCTAGTCAGCTGTTCCATCTTGTTCACCTGACCTCTTGTCCTTACGCCATCCGAGCCGCCGATCAGTGCTTCTCCTCGCCATCGACAGCAGATCGCTCATTAATAATCCCCTTCTGTCAACACCATCCATCATCCTGTCTGTCCTTCCAGCTCCCCCTGCTTCAATAAGCCCTATAAGCCAATGAGGCTGTTCTCTTAATACGCTGGCAAAATCATTTCGTTTGGAGATTTAACACATTCCCCGCAGGATATTTGGTTCGTAATCCTGACCGTGTCTTTCCATACCCAAAGGCGACTCGTGATCCGTAGCAGGCCCTTAGCCTTTTGCTCACCTACAGGTCTAGAGAAGGTTTTATAGTTTTAGCTCCTGCTAAATTGCATTCTGTAAAGCTGCTCTCTGCTGGGTCTATTTAATTAGTTTACAAATAAACCAGCGTGCGAGTCACCCCGTTCACAGAGATTTTCACTTTTAATGTGTGCACTAGTAGACATCGTGGTTGACAGGGCCAGGCCCTCGGGGAACCAGGAGCAGGAAGTCACAAACCAGCAAGGATGCGTATGGCTGCTCATTAGAATGAGCCAAGGTTCATTTAAAATCAGATTTATTTTTCTTTTAACTTGTGCGTCTCTTTCCGCATGGGAGCTCATATGACATATGTGAACTTTATAAGGAGACTCCTTCAGAAAACTTGTTTACTATGGTTTAGCATTAACAAACAGCACATAACTGGTATGCCAGATGGGTTATACTCCATTGCAGGGCACACACGCATGCGCACACGCACACACACACACACACACGCACGCACGCACGCACGCACGCACACACACACACACACACACACACATGCGTACAATGAGCCCCAAGGCAGCAGCGATGCCAAAACACAGATTAAAAAGATCAATATTTAATGATTACCAATCACTTCCAGTTAAACACATGTACAGATAGTACAGTAAAGATACCCTACATTTTTATAAAATTGAGTTTACCCTTGTGGGAAATGAAAAAATGGTCCCCACAATGGCAAACTTACAGGTTTTTATTACGTTTATGGGACACACACATCAGGGTTCACGTCTGCGCCCGGGTTCCATGTGTGTGGAGTTTGTATGTTCTCCCCGTGTCGTCGTGGGGTTTCCTC
>JAAGVU020000092.1:25840881-25858955 GCA_011763525.2 Mormyrus iriodes | reverse complement strand
CAGCCTCCGGGATAGGCTCCGGACCCCCCGCGACCCGAAATGGAATACGCGGTTCTGGAAAATGGATGGATGGATGGGACACACACACACACACACACACACCACAATCCCAACACACCTAACCGTGTAAGGAAACCCACGAAGGGGACCATGCAAACTCCACACACACACTGGATTTGAATCTTCAACCCTGCAGGGGGGAAGCAACAGTGCTATGCACTGAACCATAACGGGTAACTGGCACAAAGAGGCATTTTGACACTGAAAAGATTCTCGGTTTGTTTGACTAGAAAAAAAGTGTTTTCTCTTTTTGCTACATGCCACAGATCACTTCCTCTATCTTACTGCTATGGGTAGCAGTGTTCTGGGTATGATTGATGGTTTTTCTTTTACCTGATTGTGACAAACAGTCACTGTTAATGAGAACAACAGGCCAGACTTATCTATTTTACCAACTTGTCAAAGACAACCACCACTGACCCATCACATCGCGTTACATCACGGCAGGAGTGCCGAGGTCCTGGCAGTCTCACTACAACCAATGTGTAACATACTCTACAGCGCCCCCACTATGCCAGTCAGCACTACTACCTCTTTCCTGTTTGACTGTTAAGAGAGGCCAGAGCAGGAGGCGTGAAAGTGCTGATGAGCAGAGGCTGGACAGGAGGCCTGGTATATTCCAGATTCAATGGATTAAAGGTCTGTCACATCTGTTTTCAGTAAAGAATAAAGAATACCCATTGTTTCTGACCAGATTTTTTTTACATTATGTCTCCCATATCACTTATATAAACTTACATAAAACAAGGTTCTCATTTGTTTTTTACTGATAAATATGTGTTGTGCACATAACTGTATGCATACCTCTGAGGAAGTGACAGTTAGTTACCAAGATGGATTACACTGCACACATTAAGCTGCATAAATAGACAGTTTATTCAACTCATTCCCAGTTCTGTCATGACTAAATATATCAACCAAAACACATGTTTAGTCTTTATATAAAAAGGTGTTCTCTGCCATTGGGATTCTGATAAGCCGAGATAATCAATGTGAATGTTGATGTATGCTGGAAGACCAGGAGACCTGTGCTTCAAACTGAGAAAGAAATACAGGATAAAGACGCCTTATATAAGAAGCCAGCATTTTGAGATTCAGGGCCACGGTTATGCCTTTTCTTTTATCAATAGCTTATCAAGTGGCCTTAGCAGAAAAAGACTTATGCTGTGTTCCATTTGAACTGGGAAGTCCTAATTGGAGATTTCAACAGGAACACCCCCAAGTCTGAGTTCCGACTTGGAAAGTCAAAGGCACCTCTGCAACCCCCACCTCAGAATTCAATGGCTGTGCCCTTCATCAACAGAAGTGAAAGCTGTAGTTATATACTGTTTATTAGGGCTCATGTCTTCTTTGAGTCTAATCAATCATACACACATTACTCTTCAACCTCTATCAGTGGACATGTTGCTACGGTGTTTGTATGCGCCAAATACTATGCAATGCATTCTTATCAACTGGTATTGCTAACAATGGCTAATAATGAACTTGATCAAATCAAATCAAATCACTCAGCTGGCTGGAGAGAGATTTTCAATTCGAGAAAAAATTCCTTGATTTTACGTCTATAATGAAATAATATGGATTTGCAGTAAGATTTCTCGCATGAGAGTCTGAAAGCGTGAGTTTCCCGCCAGATGCGTGAGAGTTGGCGACCCTGTAAGTGGCTTTCTGACTTGTACTGGACCGCGGTTAACGCAGGTGTGACGTCATTCCCAGCTCTGACTTCCGACCTGAGAGGTAAATGGAATGCAGCACTAGCCAGGTACCTCCAAATAAACTGACAAGATATTTGCCCTAGTCTTAAGTAGCTAAATAACTGCTAAGTGCAATCAGACTACTGCAGTACCATAAACAACACAATAGAACTGATTTATGAATACATTGGGCCTATCCATTAGAGAACTAATACCAGAGAAAAATGGGACAATTAAACCACACAAGAACAGTTTCCTAAAAAATAACTAAATAATCATAGCAATACCAGATTTGCCGTGAGAAACATTCATCTCACTTACATGCGGTGTGGAGACATAAGCTCCACTCCTGGCTTTGGACGCAGGTTCATAGCAGACTCGATAACAACTAACAATTAATCCATTCAACTTTTCACGCCTGAAAAGTTTGTGTTTGTTGCTTTGAAGTGGCCAGATTTTTTTAAATTATTGGACCAGGGTAATGACCTCTTGATGGTCGCGTATGTACTGTATTTCTGCAGACAGTAAACGTATCAGAGTATTAAGGAGTATAATTAGTATGGTGAGGAATGGGACAGCAGGAGCAGCTGTGCCATCAGCCTACGGTGGGTACAGTCTTTTGTAAAATAATAAAAATGCACTTTCAGATGCCACACTGAGCTTCCTGCAGACTGTGCATCTCCACATACTTCAGTTCTACACACATTCTCTGAACATTACTGAGTGAAGGCAATATTTTTCTGTTAATGAATCTTGTTGCTTATTTGAAACACCTCTATGCTAGTGTACTTGTCACATTATGAAATTAGCATCATTTATTATCACAACACACAACACTACAATAGTGTCATACTTCACTGAAGAATTTGATGTGATTTATCCTCCGTGTTTTGCAATACATGTAATTAATAAATGTGAAAACCCAGTTCATTGACAACTACTACACACAGCTGCCCTTTTGCTATTGATTTATTGCACAAAAAATGATAATTTATTAAAACTAATTTAATAATTACTAAGACCTAACCAATTTGTCAAGTCTATATGCAAGGCCATTGTCACCATTTCTTATTCTTGGGAGAACAACACACCAAGACACACAGACACACATACACACATACACACACACACAAACAAACAAACAAACGAACAAACAAAATTGTTTCAAGTATTTTTACGGAAAAGCATTAGGTCCACCTAAAAGGAAAAATGCATAAAACATTTTGAGAATAAAGTTGAAAGTTTTGAGATTAAAATCAAAGGAGACTTTGAGGAAAAAAAACTCAGAAATTTTGAGATTAAAGTAGAAAGTTTTGAGGTTAAAGTTGAATTCTATGGATAGCTTCTCCTGGCAGATGTAAGCCTTCAATTTGAGCAGAACAGAGCCAGAAAGCTGCTGAATGTGAGGCATCTGTATGATGTCGTCATGTAAGACGATTTACCTCCTACAGATATCTCACAGTCATTGACAGGTGTTGCCTGTTTAACTTTCGACTTTTTTCTCAGAAGTTTATTTCGACTTTAATCTCAAAAAAATTTTTGTATTATTCCGTTAAGGTGGCCTGTAATGTTTTTGAAGAAAAACAGAAAATTATTCTTTTATTATAGAAGGTGCTTGAGTAGTATTCTTACAAAGCAAAAAAAAAAAAACGCAAATACCAATGTAAGGAGTTTATGTAGCAGCTCAATCACTGAGGCGAGCCAGTAGGGTGGTGTGATGAAGATGTGATGATCCAGCTGTTGCAGATCACTACACTGGCTCTAGCCAATACATGGATTTACTTCCGAAAGACTGTAGGAGGTTGACCGTCTGGGTCCAGCTCATTGTTTCTTAGTTGGGGGACAGATGGACCAGAGCGGGAGGCAGAATGGAGGGGGAGGGGGGAGATAGGGTAAAGGGGCAGGGTGTTTGCAGTGTTCACTGGCTACTCTCTTAATAAATATTCGAGCTGTACAGAAGTGGAGGTAATCAGATGTAATAAGAAACAACTTCAGTGAAGGACAGCAGCATAACAATGAGGTGAGGACATGCACAACCTGACACCTGAGACCTTTAACACCAAATCATAGTGTCACATGGTGGGGCAACAGCCCACTATGTCCTCAGAACCAACCCTCACCTCAGCACCTTGAGCTACAGGAGAGACTCCAGCATTTATTCAAGACCAAAATACAGAGGGTATGCTTAGATTCCTGATGCTAGTCCCTGAAATACAACCTCAGAACAAAAAAGTTCTGGGGCCTCCTCTGCTTGTAATTTTTGGTACAGCAAGACGAGCAGCATCCTGTGGATAAAGTAATGGGGCTCAGTTTTATGGTGGAGGTAGATCTCTGCGATACATGGTTGCAGGTCTGTACAGGGCTTTAAGGTGAGAAGCATTACTTTCTATTCTACACTAAATTTCAAAGCCAGTCAGGAGGGGTGAGGGTATAGGACTAATATGTACCAGTATTTTAGTTTTATAAAGTACTTCTTTAGCTACATTTTATAGCAGCTAAAGACACTTCAGGGAACTGTGTCAGATAGTCAGATAGCAGATTGTTATCTAGCTCCAGTGTAATGAATGCATGGATAAGCTTTGCAGCATCATTCATAGACACTTGCACCATTTTCCTGGCCTTGGCTGCACTCCAAGGATGAAATAAAGTCCCTTTAGATACACTGTGTGTGTCGGCTCTTAGCTCATCATCAGTCCAGAATCAGACTAAGATTTAGCCTAAGGATCAATGTCTGAGTAACGAATGTCATTTCTGAATTACCGGAGTTTAGCAGGATGAAGTTCCTAATGACCTTCTTACAGCTTCAAGCCTAAGGATCTCTTGACAGCTACATGGAGCTGTGTGGCATGTTTGTAAGTGACATGCCCAAGGGCAGCATGCAGAGAGTATAGTGGCCCAGAAACAGAGTCTTGAGGAACCCCACACCAACTGAATGAAACTGAGACCACAGCAATAAATTAGAATGACTTATAATGGACTTAGAGCATGAGTATGTCCTGCTATTAACTCTGAGCACCGAATCTGGTCCTTGCTCGTTACACTATTCTCTCTGCATTCATGTGTGTTTCCTGCTACTGTCACGCCGACGAGGTTGACGGTGAGGCATGACGTCGGTGGAAAGGACGCAGCAGCAGACAGGAACGGTGAACCCCGTGTGGGGACTTTATTGTCCAACGGGAGCGGGGCACACGGACTAAACACTGGCTACACCAAACAACCACAATGACCGACAAGGATACACAGGACCTGGGTACTTTTATACAGAGGAACACAGAGGAGTAAACGAGGAGCAGCTGTGGTTGATTAACAAAGGGCAAAAACACGAGGTAACGATCAACAAGCAGCAGGCGTGGCTGCTAATCAGCCCTGCCTGTGGGGGACACTGGGAAAATACCAGTAGGGAAGGACTGGACATGACAGCTACCTTCCATGTGTAAGTTATCAGAGATAGTTTAAGGGCCCTTATTAGACACCATTTCAGATGTACATGCCTTCCCAAAATGGACTGGCATTCCTTGCAGGAAGTGACCTGCTCAAACACACTGTGATCAGCAGGATGGGCTTTAGATACACATTCTGTTGGAATGAAACGTCTGTACAGCAAACAAAAAACAAGCAAAAAGTGCAGGTAATCAAGCAAAAATTTGTTTTATAAAATAACGTAAATACAACCAAGAGGGTGTATGACTGAGCTATAACTACAGTATGCAATTATGAACTGTTTGTCATTCATGAGCATAATTAATTAACGGTCATTCTATTTATCATATATCCATGAGCTTCATTTAACTGGACAAATAGAACATAAAATGGATGGAGCTCTTAACAATTTAAATATTACATAAACATATTTGTAGTCTACTTTTGCCTGGTAGCAAAACGGTATTCTTATTTAAGGTGTATCACATTTGAGAGACTGATAGAGACAGGTTTGTCATCATTCCAATGGAAAGTCCTTAAATTTACCGAACACCCATCTGCACAGTCATTTGTACAGAAGTACCTCTCCAAATGCATGGGGCGCTTTCTGCATCTCAGCCTCTGTAGGAACTGCTCCACACATCTTTGTGTATCCCGTCACAGTAGATATTTTTTTCCCCATTTCCCTTGTTGCTCTTTGAGTAATAACTAATTTAATAACAAGTTGCAATATTGAATTAAACTTAAAGTCTTCCGGTGAAGCACCAAAATCCATTTATTCATCACTTCTATAAATATTGTTCCTATTGGTAAGGAAATGGTTGAGGGAGAATTAAGCTGAAATCAATGGCATTTTAATGGCGTGATTTAGCACCCGCCGGAAATTATACGTCGGCTTCTTCAATGAAGCCTGACACTCAAATTAACTCTAACATTAGGGCTGGCGCCAAAGAGGAGATTATGAAGATGGTGTTAAACTAAATATGGATTTTATTTTCAGACTGTTTCTTCCTACTTTGACGTGCACTATGGGTCGGCCTCTTTGCTAAGCTGGCACATAAATGCTGTTTTCAGAACTATGTTTAATGGGACCGCAAAGACTTCGTAAATAAGACTTTTTTCATCCTTCCCTTTTGCTTTCCATTTTCACCCCAAATGTAGCTGAAGTTGAGAAAATGATACTTGGTGAAAATGGGTGAAAATAAAAAAAGTCACACTCGCTCGCTTGCTTAGTAAAATTTAAGGACCAGAGGGCTAGAGACTGGATTGATTGAGCACTTTTGCATTACTTCCATGTCAGTGGTACGGACGCTCCCATTACTCTCGCTGGTGACCCACTCGCTTCCCTGCACTGTGACAGAGCCCACCGCTCAGGGAGCCACTAGACAGGAACGGTCACACAGACACCTACAAGCCTACAAGCACCAGCACCTGACGGGCCCCTGTGGAATTTCTCTGCCTCGACGGCATCAGCATCAACCTGGAGCTGCCCAGATTACATAAATACAGAGTGCCGGATTCTCACAGGTACGGCCCCGAGGCATTATCACCGGGCCTGATTAACACAGAAGGTCAAACAGACGATTGCAAAGATTGGAGCTGACGTCTCCACAGCCCTGCCTGTAGGGTAATCGTAATAGGCCCCCAAAGGCTCGATGCCCCAAGAGAGCAATGCACTGACTGGCCCATTTCGGGAGAATAATGGGTTCGGTCAAACCACAAGTGAAACAATAAAAGCCTCGTCTTATCTCTTCACCTGTCAGATACCGTGATGCTAAACACTGGCCGGACTCCTCCCCCCATGCCGTGCTGCTCTCTCCCAGGCACGTCCAGTGTCGTGGGGATGGGTTAGGCTCGCTCTCTGGCCCGGCAATGAAGGCCAGATGGAGAATCGATTGCCCCCGGGCACCTCCCTGCACATGTTCATAAAGAAAAACAGAGGCTGTGGTTCCCACTCTACCTTCACTACATGACTGGACTCATGGACTTATGGAGCAAAGGGAAAAACAAAAAAAGCCTTCTCCCTGAGACATATCTCAGTGACAGTAGGAAAGAAATGGTCTGACTACCACCTCCCAGCTAGGGACCATCAAACATTCACTCAGCATCCAAAATCACCACAGGTCAAGATAGGCATGTCAAAGCTGATTTGGGGTGTCGCTGCAGTTCAAAGACACCTGTCTATAAATTGATATTTGCCATCATAACTCTGTCCCACATGTACTTTGTAATGGGAACAATAGCTTTGAACTGCCATGGCTCGCGGGACACCCTTCAGCGGTCCACCGGGGGTGTCGTCACACGAAGCTTCTGCTTTTGTCGAGCCGTAGAGCCGGAAGCAGTGATCAGCAGCTGCTCGTCCGACTGCAGTCAGCAGTTTAATCCAAAATAACATCCATAATGTGCTAATGTAAAGACGCCACTGACTCTGAGTCTTATTAACTGTGGAAGGCCCCTCGGGTACAGCTGACCTGTAATCCTACTCGCTTTGCTTTCAGTGGAATCATCCATCTCTCCCTGTGTGTGTGGGGGGGGGGTGTGCTTGTCATGCTGCCATACATTTTTGGGAGTGATAAATATATCTTTCCACAAACACCTGCCGTTGTTAACTGTTTAGCAGGAGTTATAAAGAGGTACTGGGGATGGGAATTCAAATTGCCTCGTGATCAACAGGCCCTAAAGCTACATTATTGTATTGCAGAAAACATCTCAAGTGAGTCAATTAAAACTTCATTTCCTCTTTCAATATATACAATGAAGAGGAAAAGGGTAAAGTCAGGAAAAGCAACAGACTCTGTAAAATATTATGGATACACTTTCCCATACACAGGCAATGACATAAATGTTTTATTTATATGTATACATTAGGATCCCATTTATTCAGCAATAGCCTTTATAATAAATATTAGCCATGAATCACTTACTTCATGACATGTAGGGGTACAAACCTATAGCATCCCAAACACTGCTGTATGCTTTAAATTTAATATTAGGTCTCACAGGATCCTCTGAGTCTCATGGGCATCTAGCACAGAAGCTCTCTGAATATGAGGACAATAGGTTGGCATGTCTCCTCGAGCCTTTCGGCAGACAGATCTGAGGGTCTTTTTAACATTCTGTCTATATCAGACAAGCACGGCCCTGGGGACTATTATTCTCAGTCTCCACATAACATAGTCTCCAGGTAACAGTCCAAGAAATCATTTACATACCTTCTTTTTTATATATATATTTCTAATATTATTTACCTTTACGGGCTGCCATCCCATCCAGAATGTGCCTCAGCTTTGTATCCTATGCTGCCTGGGATAAACAGATGGAAGGATGGATGGATTATATTATTTTCAGTTTTTACATAAGTAAATGTTAAATTATTATTAATAACCATATTTTATAATATTTTTGTATGTACTTTTACTATGTACTTTTTCTTAGTAGATAATAAAATGAATACAATGAATAATAAAAACTAATTTCATCATAATTAATTCCATGGAAGTGAGCATAATTCAGTAGGGTGTAAAAATAAGTACTTCTGGTGCAAAAACGTAATGATTAAATATACAGCTCTACCATATTCCAACTGTCCTGCACAGCTGCCCTGCTGAAAAGTAATTGAGGTTCCAGGTTTATTCCAATTATTGAATAACAGGTCACACTAAAGGCAGTCACAGCTCACTGCCGGTACATCTTCATATCCTGGATCATCAGGCCGGGCCCGCTGCTATACCCTGAAGGCTGTCGGATTTAAAAGGGCAGTTCCTTTCGATTCTGAGCCGCGGGGCATCATGTTACGGGGGTCACTGTAAATTAGCATGACCGCTTCATCATGAAAATCGATTGACTTCTCCGAGACGTGTGGCCACCAGCCACAGAATGTGTTTGCAGCCCGAGAGAGGTGCCAGCTTCCTAGCAAGACGTTTGCTCTGTTGCTGTTCCCTTCACGGTTGGCTTATCTGGCAGATACGTTCAATGAAATCAGCCAGTTGGATGCTGCACTTCAAAGGCTGAAAGGACATAGACATTGGCGTGAAGATAAAATAAGAGCCCTCAAAGAAAGTGCGTGTTTGCCGAATCGGGCTCAGCACAAGCCTGCAGGCATGTTTCCCAGCACGGCAGAACCATTCACGGGCCTCATGCCCAGTATAGACTATCCCCCCATCAAGCTCCTAGAGGAACCTCATCCACTCAGCCGTGGTTTCGGAAAAAGTGTCCTGTAGACGACCCCATCTTGGGGATATCTGAATTACCGCTGTGATACGAGTCGAATCATAAAATCAACGGAGTGGCCGGCAGTGAGATGAGCCGGTTGACCTCCCATGAGAAGGATCGCCGAGCCGAATTTAGAAATCATGTGATCTCTCAGACTTGTGGGTAGGAATGAAAAATGGGGTATCGCTATCCTCTCTGTTGCAGAATGCAGTCTTAAGACATAAAGCTGGGATTTTAACCACAGCAGAAATAGACACACTATACAGATGAATGTGGACCATTAAAATGAATTGATTTTCGAATAATTCTATCAAAAATCCAAAACATGATGGAAGCTACAAATAAGTGCAACCCACTGAAATCTGTTCAACCAAGACAGACCCACCTGAAGCTTAATGCATACAACTGTTGAGTGTTTTTATGTAAAACCTTCTGAAACATTCTGTTCACAATAATATTTGTTGACATTTCAGTATCACTAAAGGGTCATTTCGTGTGCTCGTTTTTAATCGATTAACAGGACACATGTGAGAGGTAGCAGTGTTGTAATTTTAGTGAACATTTACAGTATGTTTGAAGAATTGTAATCTAGAAGGATTTTTCTTACCTTAAGTTTGGATGGCTTACTTTGGGGGAGAGGGTTTCATAATGTTATTTTTTTTATTTATCATGACTTACTTGGCATCCCTCTATAGGAACATCTTTTAATAACTTGATACAAAAATTTCAGGTTATCTCAAACTGTAATTAGAAAAAATGCCACATTCATCATAATGTACTCTCTGAACAGTGCAGTGATTTAGGATATACCACGAAAATTTCCCTAGAAACCATAAACATTCAGCTGTATCAATGAGCTGATATATTCTGATATAGTTCAAGTAACTCTCAATCTCGACTATATATACATTTTTTAGTAATACTTTCCTGCTGGGTCTATTAGTCAATAAGATGTTCAGTCTTCCTTTGTGCACCTGCCTAAATGTTCCCGCTCTCAAAACACCATTTTATAACTTTTCAAATTACACAGCTGGGGCTCAAAATCAATAGCATTGATGATTTTGTCTTTCGTTGCAAAATGAACAGCCAGCAAACGGTGCCTTTAGGAGAAAAAAAGTGACACCAGAAAAACAGACCTAAAAGTGTATCCCTAAGTACAATCTGACACTCAAGTACTGCATATATACATGCACGTACGTAATACATATATATATATATATATATATATATATATGTAAAATACAAATTCCAAACAACAGGAAGTAGAATTTCCGGAAAACTGAATGTATACTTGCTGGGAATATGGAAACGGAAAACCTTTTTCTCAAGAAAGCTGGACAAGGCTCTCTCTACTGCACATCAATCAAATTTGTTGATTTTGACTTTTTCTTTCTGTGAAGAGACTGTGAAGACTCTTCATGTTGAAACCATTTTGTTTGTTCGTCCTGCATTTTCAAGCAGAGCTGCCACATAATGCACATTCCCCCAAGGGGACATGCAGGACCACTGACGACCACGCCCCATTGGTGCTCCTCCCACTCTGGCAGCTTCCGTCCCGCGGTTTCCTGCTCCATCTCCTTTACCCTTGTTGTCATTCTGACTTCCCCCAGTGTAATTCCACCCTAGGCCGCAAGTTTATTTACAAGTCACTCAATTCCCCAAACAGCACAGGCTGATACTCAAAGCAAGGACGAGAGTGCCACTCTCTGTCTGCGAGGGGGCATTTATTTGCAGTCACGAACGAGGGCCGGTGTGTGCGTAGCCCTCTCAGCGAATCGTGCAGGAAGAGACCAGCTAAAGAGCACGTCCAGCCAACCTCCCGCTGCCTGACATTTGCCAAGTATCTGTCAGGAGCGGATGTATTGACATTGGGATGAAGTTACAAGGTCACCATAATGATCTGCAGTGTTTAGAGTAGATGGTGACATTGGGGGCGGGGGTGGAAAGCCAGCTTTAAGACTCTTAAACATTATCATTCGTAACTAATTTTCTCAGGTCATGGCAAACGGTGAATTTATCATGAAGAACATTAATGTTCTGCATTAGCATATTAAAGGGAAACTAGGATTTCTTGCCAATATGGATTCTGATGGCAGTCCTTTGATGTAAACTAAATCTGTTGGACATTTGCAAGCTCTTTTGCAAACTCGGATTCTTATAGAAAACTGAGGCATGTATGTTACGAAATAGAGAAAAGTAAGCAAAATGCCAGTGTCTGGTACGTAGTGGGTATCCATTCAGTGCCTAATAGGCTTAGATATTCTGCAAATGGTGAGTAGTGGAGGAAACAGAGGTAGAGGCCAGTAGTTCAGTGCCTGTAGCCCCACTGCTGCTCTTTGTGGTCTATCAGAGCACTTAAGCACTAATCCGACTCATTATTTTCATAATGTAACTAATTTTGCCATCATTAGTGGGATGGTTAGCAGTTTAAAGATGGCTGAAAAATAAGCAAAATGGGATGGGATCCAACAAACTCTTCTGTCATCCAGTCGTTCCTGCTCTTTTTGCTAGCAGATAATGATCCTATCTGGTTGCAAAAAAAAACACACAGCTTTTGTTTGCATTTTTTAACTTGCATTTTTGCAAGTTTTTAAATGTATTCTGAGCTGATGAACAGTACCATTGCAACCACTGAGTAAACTTGCAGGAAACTAGGTTGCACATCATACATTTTTCTGTAAATACTTGACAGGAAATTACATTACAGTAAAACAAAATAAAACAGAAGCAGCACCAAAGCTGTGTTCAGGAAAATTGAAAAAAATGTCCCTAAATCACAAATTCTTCAAAGCAACCAGTATTTGTTTTGATAGCACCTTCACAAACACATCACATTTGGCTGACAAGTTCCAGCAGGAACTCCTCAACCCGTCATTCCAGCTCCTCTGTAGTAGCTGACAGAGATCCAGGCTGCTTCAATCCTCTCTTCACTTCTATGGGAATGAGGCCAGGTCATTCGTTAGAGTCGACCTCCACTTTCCTTTGCCACATAGGTCATGCTAAATGCTATGGTGTGTAGTGGGTTGTTTTTTCTGTATGACACTTCCCTAAGTTTGGTAAAGATCACCAGATCTGTCATCAGCAAACCAACCCCAAACCCTAACGCTGCCTCCACCATGCTTGACAGCGGGAACCACAGAACTCAGAACCACCCCCTCCATGTCAAATACATGATGGTTAGACTGAAAGGTTTCAAATTTCCATGAGTTCCACTCCTGACAATGGACACATGTGTGCAATTTAAAACACAGATAACTCTGGTTTTAGGCAGGTCTGCACTGACCAATACAATACAAACATGCTGTCACCTAAACATGATGATGTTTAAATGTTCATCTAGGGTTGAGTCTTCCCTAAACAGAAATCACAGCCGGTCATTTTAGTGCAAATTGCATTTTCCGTCCGTATCAATGTCTGTGGAATAACTGCAGCAGGCAGAGACTGGAGATGTAAACCGATATGGATTTCAGCAAACGGTGGAAAATAGCTGGACTCCGGCCTGCTGGAGGCCGATTAGAATAACATGCATCCGGGGTCCATCTCACAGCCTGCTCCTGCTCCTTATCCTCCCAAAATATTCTGTTATAACAAATCCATTAGGAATCAGCTTTCCTGTTTTCTCCACCTATCTTGGTTTGTCTCTCTGGAATATGTTTTGTTATCAAACAGGAAGCTTTGTATGGTGACTTGAGGGAATTCTGATTTGTGTTGCATGTCCATTTATCATTTACTAATTAGCTATTTGTTTAACACTGGTGAGACATGAGATTCATCCTGAGCTAGAATCAGCAGAGGTTATGCACACATGGAGGGCTGGTGGAGGAGACAGCATATTACGAGACCAGGGATAGCTGGCTTGCTGCAGAACTTACAGGGTTATATGAATGTGGTCTAATAAAAAGACATGTGGTTCTATAAGCTAACCTGAAGGAAAGATAAAGGATTCAGGACATGCAGAGTTGAGTGTCCAAGCTGTTCGCATTAACCTCACAGAAAGCCATTTACCCAGCAGGCAGCGTTTCTGGATTTTTCAGCAGAATCTTCTGAGGCTTGCAGGTTTCCCCTGGTCATCAGAAGTGGAACGAAACTGGACACTTAGGTAATGGTTGCACTACTTAAGATGTTTTACAGTGGACAGTTACGTCCTGAAAGCCAAGTCAAGGTGGACTAATCACTGATGATGTCATTAATAAAAGCACAGGAGAAGGCAATGCTTTGCAACAAGCCACAATCTGTATTCGCCAAAACTGTATATGCTGACAACAGACATCTATCTTTTACGCAGAAAAGTAGAAACAACTGCAGCAACAATTTATGCAACAATAGCATTTGATACAAGCTGTTGCAGGGTGCTTTCTCACCGTACTTCAGGAACCTAGTTCCTAGTTCTGACTTCCTAGCTGCCTTGACCGAAAACTTTTGTAGCTCCTGGCCAGTTTCGTGTGTCGCTTTTACACCACACAACAAGATCAGGGACCTTCATGCTAAATGAGTATGGGAGACGCAAAAAGTTCGTTGGTTAAACTTTACACATAATTCTAAATCACACGGCCACCCCAAAACAATAGAGACGGAGGGGAGGCGATCGCGATCTTTTGAAATTGGGCCACATCCCTTTATTTGCATTTTATTCATACGATCCACGACATGTTTATATTTAGTTATCAACTCTGGCCAGCAGATCGATCTTTCATTTTCCACAGAATACAAAAACGACGTAATGTTATTCCACTAATAACCAACGGCGCCAGTGTATTAGACGAAAGTATATCGGTTATTGGTCAAATTTTTCGAGGCAGAAATATGGAGACACAAATAAAAAGGTATTCATTAATACAGTAAATGTAACGCATGTATAAAAACAACTCCATTTGGTCAATTTTTCACCACACTTACACACAACTGCTATCAATGTTGTAAGTGTCATTATCACATGATCAGCGACTAGTCAACATCAACCTTAAAGCATCACTGCAGAACAGGAAAGTGGACTTGTGAACTAGTCCGTGCAATCCCTATACCTTGGATTCTGTTTACTGGATACGATGTGGAAAAATGTACCAACTAACTAGACTGCAGGGAGGTTTAGGGAATCTAAGGACAGAGGGGGTTAGGGGGCTTTCCAGAGCCCCTAGGGTTACGTTATTCATCTATGGGATGGGCTGGTTTCAGGCACCAGCTAGAAAAAGGGCTCATTTTTTCTCCAATGCCTCTGTGCGTCTAAAACAAAAAAGACTCTCTTATGTTTTACTATCGATAATTTGACACACCTGGACTACAAGCCTTTAAATAAACTGTATGCAGGAATATACGTCTAAGTTTTGAAACTCCACAGCAAGGATTTCTTTTAGTTTTCCATATTCCTCCATAACCATTATCTGACAGGACGTGCGCTTTTGTACTTTAAAGCAGAGTTCCACAATCAGAGGAACACGTGCAAGCAACCACAGGAACCAAAAAGGGGGAAATTCTGAACCCTAAAGCGAACAGGCCAATGGGTTCATTAGCAGGAAATCAGGAGAACATGCATTTCCAGCCAGGGCGTGAACATTTTCGAATTTCACAGCCCAAAAAAGACCATGCTGCCTGATGCCCCAGTTAGCGTTATCAGATCCAAGCAAATACAGCTGATGTCAATTCTCAGTATATTTGGTCACCTTTCCATGACATTGGCGTTCTACAGGGACACAGTACAGTGACCCAGCCTCACGGCATCGTGCAAAGATACAATGTATGGCCTCATGATCCATCTGTTCCACAAATTTCCACAGTGTGAAAAATGGTTAAATTATTTAAAGGCTCCCGTGTTCGGGACGTAGCGTCCTCTGTGTGTACATGTCTTAAAGTGGACCTTCAAACCACTGTCCTGAAATTGCATGCTCCATTTGATCCTACGCTTGTGTCCCCAGGGGGAGAAGCGATATCAGGACTGCAAATCCATGGGAACACAATGTCCATTTAATGCGGACATGACAGGAAAGGCGTTTTCATATTTAATACATTTTCGTATGGTGCACGCTCTTCTAACAGAGGTTCTCGTACAATCACCTATAAAATGAAGTGTGACGTTATCTGCCAAACGTAGATAATTCATATACACCCTGCTTGCACACCACACAGCAGCATGTGTGCCCTAGAAGATTACAGACATTATATTTTCTCATGGGACAGGAATGGGCTGTTCATGAATTATTCATGAGTAGCAGCTTATTGCTAGGTCAGTCAAATAGCATCTAATATAATGAAATTTGACTACCGGCTGAAAATAGAGGGAGAAATGCAGGTGCCTGATTGACAAATACATAATTACATGACAATACTTTTCAATGTTTCTATGCAAGTTCACTAGGTTAGCAAAATGTTCCTGTTACCCTTGAAAGGGATTGCACATGATTTAGTTGGTCAATAAGGCTTCTCTCATCCAGATAATCCAACTGATCAATTGAGTAATATGTTTTTTAAATCACATAGGGTGACATTTAGAGCAGATTTACCGAAAGTCCAACGGCCCTCACCATTCAGCTTTTATTTGCATCACCAGCACATTTGCAAATGTTTGAATGTTTAAATTCATTAACAGCACACAGTTATGAGGCGCCAGGATAGTGTTTCAGTAGCCTCACACCTCCTGGGTTGTAGGTTAGATTCTCATCCCTAGCTGCGTGTTTGCATGTTCTCTCCCTGTGTTTGCACTGGATTCCTGCTGCTCTACATTTTAGGTGAAAAGGTGCCTTTGAATTGCTTATTGTGTCAGAGATGCTGAGGGTGTCCTCTGCCTTGGAACCTGTGTTTTTATGATAGGTTCCAGGCTCAGCACAACCCTGTACTTGGTAAGTGGTTATGGAAGATGGATGCGTCCATCGCACATATACGTTCACAATACAGGCAACTTAGCGATGCCAATTAGCCTAATTGTGTGCCTTTGGACTGTGGAAGGAAGCTGGAGAACCCAGAGGATACCCATGGGACACGGGAAAAGCACGCAAACTTCACACATACTGTGTATGATTCAGACCCTGGAGGTATGAGGTGACAGTCCTACTCACTGAGCCACAGTGCAACCTTAGAAAGATGGATGGGTACAATATGTATGTGTAAAAAGGGGCACATCATGAACTTTACTTAAAACCCCCAACAGGGATTCTCCAAACAGCTTGGATGGAGGCCAGCCACATTATTTATTTATTTTATAGCCTTTTTGCAGCATGTTAAATGTGTTTAAGTGACTCTTCTGCTCCGCATTATGACAAACTGTTATAATTTAATGTTGTGAAAGCACCCTGTGAGGAAGAGTGTCCTCTTCACACCGCTCTTTCATTTGTCCCTGAGAGGTGCCCCCCCCGCTCTCCCGCCAGCCCCACAGGCCTGCATTTCGGCGTTTACCCAAAGGTCCTCCACGTGAGTGCCCGGCGAACTCAACCCTGCCTGACTTTAGCTAATGGCAGCATGAGCATCTCATTCAGCTCCCGACTAAGCGGAGAGGTGCACTTCAAAAAGGCCACACTGATCCATCTGTTTTCCATCTTGCCAGGGAAACCATCAGTGCTGGGGAATGGAGACCCTGACAGATTCAGGGGGCCAAGCACTGTACAGCGGCCCAAAAATGTATTGTCTGGGCTCCCACTCCTGGGCAGAATCTATTGGATGGACCCTGGTGAGGTGACATTTTGTCAGGGTTTCCAGAATTTCTAGCCATGCCCCTATCTGACTAGGATGCCAGTTCACCATGGGGCACAAACACAGATTCACAAGCAGATAATATACCTATTAACAACATAGACAGTGAGGGGAAACCTGCATAGATATAGGGCGAATGCCGAAACTCAAACCCCCAGTCCTGAAGCTGACCCATCATGCTGAACAACACAAGTGATTATTATTTTTGCCTTCATCTGAATTTTAGTATTACTGATTTGTAAGAATAGCTACCATGACCTACAAGGGGCATGTGCTTTGGGGTGGTGTGTGGCTCTGTGGGTTAGGAAACACTGTCTGGAATTGGAAGGGTTTTGGTTCAAATTCGACCGTTGGGTTCTTCAGCAAGGTCCTTAATTAATCCTGATTGCTCCAGGAACAGGTTGACCCTTCTCTCTCAACTGTACATTATTTGGATAAAGGTGTCTGCTAATTTAAAGAAACGCAAGTCCTTTTTGGGCAACACATGCTTTACTTGGGTGGAGTCCACTATTGCTTCCCCACTTGGCAGACAGAATTAAGTTCATCTTGTTTAGTTAAATGCCTCCTACTGATGATGAATCATTTCCTCTTGGCCCCCAGAATAGGAAATTAGTTCAACATTAGCTCAATGTCATTAGAAGCAGGGATGATCAGTAAATCCTTCTCAGTTCTTCACACGATGCTTCCCATGCGGGGGACATTCGCCACACTCGCCTGTTGCCCCAGTATGAGCAGATCTGCCCCGGCTCTGTCACAATTGGCGATGCCACTCCGACAAGCCCACGGAAGCCTTCGATTGGGCGAGGGAAGGAGAGATTCCCTGGGTGGCCAACGGAAAGAGATTTATCACCAGCAGGAAGCAATTAACATGGTTTTTCCATGCATGAAGTGGAGGAAATCCAAGCAGAATGGGGGGGGGGGGGGGGTTGGTGGAGCAGGACTTGTCTGCTACGTGTCGGGGGGGGATGGTTTATTTATTTCCCTGGGATTTTTAACACCCCTGTGTCAGGG
>JAAGVU020000092.1:25818272-25832822 GCA_011763525.2 Mormyrus iriodes | reverse complement strand
GGGGGGGGGGGCGGGTGGGGTGGGGGGGCGTGGCTTTGGGGTGGGGGGGGGGGGGGGGGGGGGGGCGGGGGGTGGGCGGGGGGGGGGGGCGGGGCCCTCGGGCGTGGCCTAGCCAAGTGTGTGCGAGCGGGGGACTCAGGCATGGCCTGGCTGTGTATGTATGAGGGGGGGGACTCGGGCGAGGCCTGGCTGTGTGTGTGTGGGGGGGGGACTCGGGCGTGGCCTAGCCATGTGTGTGGGGGAGGGCTCAGGCGTGGCTTGGCTGTGTGTGTGTGTGTGCGCGGGGGAGATCTCAGGGTTTGGCCTGGCTGCAGCAGGTGACCCAGTGAATCCCACCATCCGCATCTCCATCCGAATATGAACTTAATATTTAAATGATATATTTGCCCCTTGTTATCGACAACTGCGATAATATCAAACTTCAGTAATATTTCTGACAAAGCTCAGGCTAATAGTGTGTTTAAGACTCATTCTAACAGCAGCAAATCTGCAATACAAGTGAAAGATGTCTACAGTAACTTTCTCACACGCTTTGCACAGGGGGTGTGACGATCAGGCTGAATCACCCCGTCTCATGGAGCCAAAACCGGCTGATTTACAGCCCAGTAGCGCATGGCTACACTGCTGCTATATCAGATGACTGTGATTTCCCAGATTCGTTAGATGACCGGCCATCCTCAGCGCAGACGGAAGATCGGGAACGGCTGTCCGCAGCGTGAGCCTGAACTAGAGGAACAGAGGCAGGATGTCCACGGGGGTCCCGCGATCCGCTCACGCTGTTTACGCTCATATGGAGATTTTATTGGTTGAGGCATTACAGCATTCCTGAAAGGTACAGGCCTTCAAATCAGGGTAAATGTGGAGAGGCAAGAACAGGCACAATAGTCAGCTCTGAAAGCACTGAGATAAATGACACAATCCTTTATTTGCCTTGGAATGCTTCTTTTTGTACATCTCATCATACTCTGATATAGTATGTGACATACACACACAGCCGAGAGCATTTTGGGGAGGGGGAGGCTTTAAGGGCCGTGCTTAAGTGGCCAGTGGACATGTGACTATTCTACTTACACCTTCTGCTTACAAGCACAAACGCCTCACCCGCTGAGCCACCCACCCAGAAAAATGACCCCCCTCAACAGGCCCCACAGATGCAGCCTCTCACTGAAGGCCTACTTTCTGATGTGCTGAGCTTGGGGTAAAGTATGCTTCCCGATCCCAGAACATGATTGTATTGCGTCCGCTGCAGGCTGACCCGTTCCTTCCGAATGGCTTAGGGGCACATGTATAACATCAGCCGCTCACTTTCCTGTTTCTAAGCGACAGGCTTCACAACTAAGCTGATCTGCATCAGACCTACGGGGGTGGAAATTTAAAGACGAGCACCACTTGGTGTTGTGCCACACTAGGGCCTCTGCTGTTAGCATGTTGCACCTTTGGGGGTAACCCGGTGCCATTGCCGTTTAGACTCTTCATTAGTACCCACCCCCCGCACCCCCCCGGCACCTTCAGTGTGCCCCGGACTCAACTGTTCCTTTAATCACAGCATGGTCATCCTCAGTGTGACCACCACATTTATAAATGTGACTCCAGAGCCCTTCGGGCTGACAGCGGCCTAATTTGACACTGGCCTGTTTGGCCGGGTGCTCATTAATGTGTGACCCTGAGGCCTGGTTGGGCATAAGCACAGCTTAGTGAGCAGATGCAGAACAAAGAAGAACCAGGCCAGGGCGCGTGCGTGCATGTGTGTGTGTGTGTGTGTGTGTGTGTGTGAGCGCCCGTGTGCCAGTGTGGGGCACCGCTAAGAGCTGGAGAATCAGGAGGGCAAGTATGTAATGGCTGACAGTAACACAAAGTCGCCCGTGACGGGCTCAGCCTTTATATACTTTTGTAAAGCGCGGCAACAAAGTTGAGTCTAATATTAGTCACACGCAAGTAAGATACATCGATAAGCAGCGGAAAATTAGGTTAACTTGCATTTATTTATTTAGCAGATGCTTTTATCCAACGTGACATACAAGTGAGAAAGCAGGGTCAGCCAGTGCTGGGAGCGATTGGGGTTAAGTGCCTTGCTCAAGGGCCTAATGGTGACATCACTCTGCTGAGTCCAAACCACTGAGCCATACAGCACCCAATGGCTAACAACAATTTAACCACAAAAAAAAACACAACTAAATAAGGGTTTTTAAAAACCGGCATTAGACTACATCAACTGGTTGTCTATATGCTGAGATAAGAAACACCTTTATGGCAGAAAACAAACTTCGCTTTTTCCACACAGAGCATGAAAGACGCAATTTGTACATGTCAAAAAAATTATACAAATCCACCTCACAGGGTCCGTTTTAGTAAAATGTTTGAACAGCCATCATGCAACCTTTCATCTGAAACGTAAAAGGTAAAAATGCCACAATTCAGATAAACCCAGGAGAAGCAGAGGCGTGCATGCAGGGAGCGTGTGTGAAGCTGGCCGTCTGCACCGGGCAGGCACTGCACAATAGCTCAGAAATTGCAGTATTTCATTCTGTTGTTAGATTTATCGGATTTATAATTTATTTACGACGTATTCTTTTACAAAACCATTAAAAATGTATGAGTTTTCTGGCACAAGGATAGTTTTTCTTTATTTCCCCTTAGAGGGACAGAGTGAAGGCAAACTGATGTTCGCTCAGTGTCAGTGCTGCTTCTTGCGTATTTATTACCTGAAAGAGAAAGCATATAAAAATAAACTTCACAGCTACTGAAACAAGGTCAATATATGAAGCATGCACACATGGGCCAGATATAATAATTCCTGATCAAATTTATTTATTCCACTGCCATGTACCATTCAATACTAATCAAGAGAGTCACAGAATAAGATGAGTAATACATACAGCATTCACATGCAGCACTGAGGCCAATGAAAGCAGCTCTTGAGGATAAGAATGTCCTCAGTCGTGGTCAATAAACTGTACACCTATTTCATATTGTCTCATAGCATGAGTCTATTCTGTGATGCGCACATGAACGTCCAACTGCTTCACAGCCAATAAAGATGCCCAATAACTTTCCGAGAAAGTTCTCCTCATGCCAAAAGGAGAGGGCTTGCTGATGAAGATCACAGCACGCCCCCTATTCAGATGATCTCTTTGATGATCACTGTAGGAGTTCTTGGGTGAGTGACCGACCCTAACAGGAGTCTCTCGGTCTGATTAAGGGTCCGTGCTGCTCCTGAACTGTCAAAGTGCACTGGACTGTTATGTTGTCTGTAGATTACGTAGGTGACTAAATGTTGACGAGATGTGTTAGGCTCAAACAAGTCTATGCGTTCAGAATTACTTCAGATGAATTCACACTGAAAAATACCCATTAATTATCAATGATTTCACAAAAGATAAAAAAACAAACAAACCGACAAAAAAAAAAAAAAAAACAACGTGTTAAAGAGTGCTTTCATCAAAATTGTAACATGTGAGAAGCTAAAATCCCAGGTATTCTGGTATGAGACCCTACACTTTGCAATCATAGGCATAAGTGCAGCTGGGCTGAGCTTCCAGTGAATGCCCAGGTACAAGCGTAAGCAGTGCTGGAGCACTAGCTACACAACATCTACCAACAAAGCAAGAACATAATAAGACAACACAATGACCAGAAGTGGTATATTAAAAACATTGCCATTATCCCTTGTGTATTTTACTTCTTCCGTTTGAAATTCTAGATTCTATAGAATTTATTCTCATTTTGAAAATGGACTGGGGTCACTTCAACCCCAAAAATAACACAGGGGTTATGGACGGTGCATCCTTATAACACACTTTACCTAGGACAGTCACGACGGCGTTCCCTGTGACTCAGCTATACTAATGCCCACGGAAGTAAAGAAATGGGCAGTATAATTTAATGTGACACAATATCGATGAGCCACACACATGTAGATACGCTCCAGCCACACGAACCTCAACCTGCCTCAGCAGCCAGAAAGGTCTGGTCAATCTACATTAATCCTAATAAGACTTAGTGGTGAGGAAGGAAATGAATGACGGCGAAGGGAGTATAAATTATTCAGCAGTAACAGGATTATGATGAAAGATCATCATCTTGGTCTTCACTGTGGGTTTCACTGCCCTATATCCATTTATATCACTTCCCAACGGGGCCTGGAAGTGGGGGCACAGCACTTCAGGTCTCATAAATGTTAAATTAAAAATTAATTAATGTTGAATAATTGGTACATAACCCCAAAGCTGAGCAGCGGCCAGCCAGCCACACTCCCAATTACTCAGTTTACAAGAGCTGACTTGCTATTACACTTTTTATACAAACTATGTTGCTGCATCATGTGACATGCCTTTAGTTATGTGTGCCTATGGAGTAAGCTATTAAGAAGCCTCATGTTGCAAGGGAATGACAATGGAGAGGACAGAGGTTTAACTGCGTTACAGTGAGGTGTGGTTTTAATATGGATTATTAACGCTCGTATGCTGGTTAAGAGCTGCAATAGTCTTGCATTGTATGAAACGTTTCTATGCGGCTGTTATCTAACTCCACTAGTTATCAGTCGGCTTCTGTTGCGTTTTTGAATTTTTTAATATACATAACTGGTCCATGCACTAAACATTTACTTTCATGTATTACTTAAAGTCACACCTGAGCTGAGTGAGGCAATTACACATTTTTGTTGATGGCACTGTTGCGTCGCTCACACTATAATTAACGCAATTCTATGACCCAGAAGTCATGTCAGAAATGTTTCTGGAAGGAACACAATTCCTATTTTATTTATTTATTTTACCCAAACCGTACATAAGAATTAACAGTACAAATTCAATTATGATGGTGACGTTCCTGCTCGGGGCACGATGCTCGCTCAGCAGACATCATCGCCTTCACCCCCAGCCCGCCATGCTCAGAAGTGGCCCCAGCTGTATGTGGGAGGAGTGATCATGGGTTTTGACTAGGAACTTAGTCCAGAGATATGGTGGGGGCATGATGGTGCAGACTCCTCTTAGCATGAGAGAAAACGCAGGATTGTGCGAGTTACCTTGAGAAACAGGTTCCATATCAACCATATGAAAGCGAATCCATGTTATTTCTTAAGTGGTTATTCATAATGGATGCATCTCTTTACATTTTATGAGCTATTCTGGATATATAAAAATGTAAATGAAGTAAAGACTCATCAGATTACAAATTGAACTAAAATGAAGAATCTCCACCATTGTCCTATGTCATTCTTCCCATCTTCCCTTTTTTCCTGTTTCATGCACCGATCTATATAAATCATGTAATAATGGATTACCTCAGACCCTTGTCAAGAGCCTTGGAGGCACACTGTCGTGAAAGACGCTATATAAAAATAAACTGAATTGAAATGAAATGAATAAAATACCTCATGAAGGCTGAAACACTCCTTGGACTGAAGAGGTATATTAACAATTCTAAACAATGCCGGCAAACGTCCGGCAAGGTTCAGGAGCCCTGGTGTTTGCGAGATGAGCAGCATCTTTAAGTAGACAGGGGTAGGAAGGTCACATGATACATTCGGTGCTGAGGGGCAACACGCCTTGCCTGAGTATCACCCCGTTAAAGGAGCTGGCCTCCTTTAGCATACCAACCATTTCAATGAAATGGTCATAATCTGCACAAACATTCAGCAGCTTTAAAAACGGCATGCTATAGAGAATGAGATTCCAAGGTTACTGGCACCACCTTAAAAACATGCTCCATTATTACAAGGGATGCTAAATATTTTTAAGAATCTGTATAGCAATAAATATGCTATACACCCAACATATCCAATTGTACATGTAAATACATAGGCTAGCCTTGTGAAGCATCTTTGCCTGTGGATGCTTGGTGGAAGCATAAATCTGTACCTGCCTTTAGAATATAAAGAAAAAAAGTGTACAAACAACCCAGGGTGAAATTGAAGAAGTTTAGAAGCTAGCGCCCACACAATGAAGATATCACAAGGATGGCTGAGTCAATGGAGGGATAATTAGGCACACAGTAAACAGTCTCTAACAGGCGACTAAATCCTGATCAAACAGTCGACCTGACGAGAGGCCTCCCTTTATTTTCTGAGCAACAGCCTCAACTTTTCTAATCGACTGAATTTGCGCTCGACACAGGAGGACACCAACAGCCTCTTCTCCTGCAGAACTTCACCCACAGAGCATACAGTGACTGTACACGCCGTTGCTACTAATTACATACATGGCAATTGTGATGGAGCTAGACAAGACACAGCTATGCTTACATTCAGATCCAGATCTTTGTACTTGACAGGCAATGTGAAGAAATAGCATGAACATCTACCGAGAGCCTTCAGGCTCTGTGATGCCAGGATTCGAGATGCGCTTCCAAAATGTGACACACGTGGAAACCAGCGAGGGGTCTGAAAAATGTTTCGCACGATTTCCAAACGCTCCAGGCAGCACAGCCCAGGGATTCTCACCGCTAAAAACAAAGCTAATCATTCACGGCTTTCGTGGGATCTCTGGGGTGTTGCCTTCGCTGCAAAGCAACGGTCAGCCCCGGCAATTATGGAAGAGACGAGTCGAGCTTCCCGACTGTCAAAAGCACTATGAGAAACAGCAGCCTCCCTCCTGTGGCCGGGACACAACTGCCAAAAAACAGGCTTAGTTTAGTGAGCGCAGAGCAGCCTGGCGACTCCTTCGCAGTAATTAAACATTAACAGTAATTAACAGTAAAAGCTGCTTCATCTGTGAATTCAGTGATTTCAGCCATTTGATGTGAAATGAAAGCCCCAGCAGACAGGCATGTTAAAAATAACTCAACACAACTCGTGTAATTAGGCAACGTCAATAAAAGCAGTAATAATCCCACAAACAGCCGTCCCGAAGGCACTCTGGGCTGGAAAACAGTGATGAAATGTATTAAAAGTAAGTGGCCAGCTGGCTCTGTGGGGGGGGGGGTATGAGGAGAGAGAACATTTAGTACCCCTTATAAGGACATTTTTAAAAATATAAAACTACAACAATAACAAGTGACACATGGCTCCTGTGTGGCATTTTTTATGAGTTTGTGTACATAGTCAAAACCAGTATTACTCCCCCAAAGATATAGGGGGGTCCTAACGACAGCCAGGCCAAGGTGGATCACCCCTAAGCATTTGTGTAAAGACGTCAATCAGCTTGTCAACAGTATGTTCTATTAATACCACCATAAGAAATCCAGCAATGGGGTCATATTTTTCCTGAAACAACACCTGGTTCCATGGGCCGGCCTAGCTTTCCACGGTGCATCTCCGCCTTATGCCCCTTGTAGCCATGACACTGTCCTGGACACCCCCATGACCCTGCACTGGTAAGGGATTGCAAAGTGTAGGGTCTCATACCAGAATACCTGGGATTTTAGCTTCTCACATGTTACAATTTCTGATTAATTGATCACATAAATCAATCCAACGGAAAAATCAATAAAAAATAAGAAAATAAGAAAATTCTGTACTCAGAAATATGTCTTAAAGCTTGTAGTGATTTAACATCAGGGTTTAACTTCTATAAGTTGTTATTTGCTTCATTCTGATATCAAAAATTAAGTTGAGTTATCTGATGACTTTTTTTGTGTTGGAAATGATCAAATTTTTTTATTTAAGATGACACAGGACCCGGAAATCAACACTGCAATACATACAATCAGATCAGATATCCTTTACTAAACATCTCCCCATCGACACCAAGCAGGCATCAAGAGTATTAGCCTTTACTGCTGTAGCATTTTCAAATTGGTAAAATAAAACCAAAGACACAAATGTGGAACGTCTTGGAAGATGAAAAGCAAGTAAATGGAAAGAAAAGCAATTGCAAAATAATCTAAGTGAAGACAAAAACGTAATAAGAAACATAGCAATTAAATCCAAGAAAGGAAACAAGAAATGGGGCAGGGGGTAGGGGAGGGCATAAACAGGCTGAATTCATTTCTCACCGTTTCCATGACAGCAAATAAATTCATCTCAGCATGGAAAGAGGTGACCAAATTGAAGGAAAACAATGAATAAACAGCCCTGAAAGAGATAAATATTCAAGGGTAGAGTTTTCTGTGAAGGCAGATGGTGGCATTTTCAGGAATTATTTCATCACACAGGCCCATCTAGGTTCACAAGGGTCATGCGCAGAAAGCTTTACAGCAGACGGGAGAGTTCCTCAGATACTGTCCCCAGAGGGCTGTCCTCATCATCTGCTCCTTGCCACACATCCTTTAGTTCAGCTTGTTGGTGCAAGATGGAGTCAAGTGTTTAATGACATTAACTTTGTTATGACCTAATAAAGGCCACGCGTCACTTCCTCCGAGATGACTGTGTCTTGAACATGTCTATATCCCCCCAGAAATTCAAATGTGGAGCAGAGCAAGGATCAAACATAATGATGGAGGCTTACCGTGGTAACTGTGTGACCTTGCTATTTGCAGAGAGTTAATATTCACCTTCCCGTGCTTCAGTCATAACCCAGAGGAGTCAAAATATTCCAGAATAAACATGTCTAATACACACTGGATAGCAGAAGTCCCTAGCAGTACTCATCGGCAGACCTGGGGACACTGCTTGTTAACTGATCCAAATACAATGAGATATACAAATAAACTGATCTGGTGACCAGGCAGCAGAAGGGAGGAGAAAATGCCTTCATGAAGGACCAGGCTGATGCAATCAGAGGCCTGCTTTTCACAAAGGCTGGCCAGTGTGAACAGGTTATGGGCGATGTGCTCAAGCAGAATGACCTTTGGGCGTCTTCAACTTCCCTTGACTGATAAATGATCAAAGGCACTTTTCACCTTTCCACTTCCGCTGGATAACACAGTATCTGCAACTTCTCCTATAACAAACAGTATGAATAATGGGGATATCCCAGGGTGCCAAGGGACCAAGGCTGGAGAATACACTGCACAGTCCATCACAGGGCAAATAACTCTTCAGTTGGTAAACAGCACGAAATCAAGTAAGTATATTAAATACCATAAAATGTATAATGATTAAATGGAAAAAGAATTAAGCATTTCGACAACTATTCCACCAATTTATATAGAAATTGTTTTCAATTAAATGGCTGAGATGATAGCTACAGTTTGCTTAATAGGACTATGTGTTACAATCCCTGACAAATCCGTACAGCACTTGCTTTGAATGGGGTTGGGGAGATGTCTTCTTTGATGGGGTGACTTTAGTGATAGACAGTTAGTGATGTTTCCGCTAGTGCGACATTAGTTGTGTGCCCTGGCCTCATTGGGTGTTTCTGCCTTTTACCCCAAGACACTCTTGCGATACTTGGTACTTGGAAAAATCCATGTATGTAAATATACATGATGATAGATATATAGAGTGTTAATTCTATGGTAAAATCCCAGGTACAGAACAGTGGTGGTTTCTGATCATTTATTGCTTAAACATGACGGTGAATGTAAATTACACAAAATGCAAATAAAAACTTCATACATGAGTGATGGGCCCCATATGGGAAGTGACATACTGTATGTGCCCACAGTTGGCGGATGGGTGTTAACTCATCCTTGGGGGGTGCGCTTCTTTATAGTTCTGATTCTGGTCAAGGTCACAAGGTCACCATGAGCCCATTGATGTTTATCACACCTGTTTCAGGCAGATAATGTACACAAATCACATGTGAGCAGGCTTTGTGTCCAGCCTTCGAGAAGCCTGAATCGGTTAGGAATCAAAAAAGCCCAGATATTTAAACACAAAGCTCCAAGTATTGCAGTAAAAGCAGAAACATGCGTTAAGCACATGAGAGATGTAACTCACACACGGATTCTATTCTGAGTGCTGTGTTCCATTCAGTGTTTATCTTGGAAAATCATATGCTGAAGCCTGGGATCTGTGATTACAGAGAAACCAGTCAAAGCCGCTCCAGATCCTTAAAGACCAGGCCTCGGAGATCAAATGTAGTGACAAATACGGTAACTGTACATTTTTACCCAGAGCCCCTCCAGGTGTACATATATACGCTCCTGGAGTAGTAAGCTCAGTCCTTCCATCAATCAGTATTTTTAACATGAAGTTCCTCTTGCAGAAAGATTACTAAATCTTCAGTTAGACCTAGTCAGAGATCTTGAAGATACATCAATATTTTGTTTGATGTGTCTAAACACTGGTGTTCAGGACATATTCTCAAAGCTGCGGATGAGCAGAAACATAAGAGTAGCAGTTGTATCTTTTTGCTCCAGCTTCCCAACCCCTAATCCATCGCATTGTTCCGGAACAAACATCGTTTCCCAGAGAGATCACCTACAGATCTGGTTCTTTGTGCCGTTTGCCTAACAATAAGTGTACTACAAAGGCACAAGCTTAACTGAGCAAGAGCAGACAGGCAGGAAGGAAAGCGTTAGCGAAGAAGGAACACTGCTGTTGTGTGGACAGAAGAACTATTCTGTCCCACATCGTATCTATAGACGCTGGAACGGAAGTGGCGACACAGATAAGGCCATTACAGTTAACACATTACACTGTGAAGAGGAAGACTTTTGCCTAAGAATGGCTCTACTGACAACCTCACTTAAGATTACTGAACTAACAGGCTGTATTATTGGTTCCCAATTCTCACTGGTTGTTGTAAAACAGCAGCACCTTGACCAGTTTAATATATCGACAGCTCTTTTCTACTGTGAGAAGCTATAAAAAAAAAAAAAAAAAAAAAAAAACACCTTAAAGTCTGATCTCATCCATCACGGAGCACCAGTACAGCTCCAAACGCTCCCCCTTCTTCCCCAGGGCAAATTCATTTTTCCTCTCATTTATGCATCCTTTCCCTTATTCCACCTCACCTCAAATACTAATTGCGTGTTTAGTTGCTTTCAGAATGAATACGATTGTGAAAATGCACTTTTTTTTCCCCCTTGGAGAGGATTAACCTACCTGTCAGTTTGCTGAATGTTATGCAGAAATGCTCGGAGATGAAAACCATCCATTTAGGAGACATCGTTTGGACACTTTTAATTAAAATTCTGTAGCCTTCACCACTACGGAAATTAAAATGATCGAAAAGTGAAGCCTGCTCTGTAAACTGAAGTTACAATCTGGCTTTAAAATAAAGCTGATCCTACAGGACCACAGTAAGAGCCTGAACAGCCCCCGCTCTGACCCTTTTATACGGTTTCGATAAAACTGTTATATTAGACTTATGGGTAAAATGGGTAAATGCAAAATGACACATTCCAGTCAAAAGCAGCCACAGGCAGAGACACCGTAAAGATACATTTTAAAACGGAGGCCTACTCGGTGAGCCATAAACATGTGTTCCTGCAGCCTGCAAACGTTAAGATGTCAGCAAATTTCAAAATGAAGGTAATATTTTCAAAAAGAACAGCCCCTGAATGCTGTGCTCTAAAATATAGCTGTGTTACTTTTTTTTTTTTTAAATACCACCACTAAATTCAGTCTTGCATTAGATGGCATTTATCATTTTTAAGATTGATGTGACTCCGTCTGAAATGGACCCTTTCAGTTACCATCCCAGTTCATTTGGTGCAATAAATATGAAATAAAAATTTGTGTTTTTTTGAAGGAAGAATATTTAATACTGATAAAATATCACCATGTTCTGTAAAGCTGATTTACTAGATTATACATATATTTTGAAATATAAATGAAGTTGCAGTAGAGAGCGTTTGATTCAATTATTATCTTTAATTAATAGCTCTATTATTACTGTGCAACCACTGCACCTCTAAGGTTCCAGCATAGTCACCAGGTCACTGTTAACCAAGGAACAGGTGAACTTCATGCCCATTTCTGACATTTTGGGCAGATGAAATATGAAAAGCAATCAAAATCCAAAGAATGTGTTTTCCCAAAATAACAGAGAGCTAGACAAAGGTCAGAGCTATAGTGGTGAATCGTCACGTCTTGAAAATCACTCGCAATTCATCTTGAGAGAAAGCAGGCTAAGATGCATCAGGTTGATAAAGGGATGTCCACAGCCCCTTTTGTCTGTACCCTTTCAGAGCTGGATTTGGAGTCTAGCAGCAAAATGAAATCTTAAGGAGAATGGTCCTCTTTTCACGAGGCCCAGGCAGATCACACGTTCACTTTCAGATGAGTGTATTTACATTTCAGTGCTTCTGTCTCACTTGTCTTAAAGTTGGACAGCCACCAGAGCTTCAGGAGCGGGGATCTGGGGAGACCTGGAGCCAAGGCCCACCTCAGCATTTTCCTCCCGAATCGATCTCCCATCACGTCCTGCGACCTGCCCGCTAACTGCAGGCATCGAGCATTGCTCTGATACTCTGATGGATTGGTCCTCTGAACTGCTGGAATCCAGCACACCTGGCATTTTCTGCTCGGCTCCAGACCCTGGGTATCAATAATATCAGCACAGATGCCAGGCTGCATGCCCTCGCAGTTTATAAAGGTGGCGCTATCGCATTCTTACCCCCCCCCGAAGAGCCCCAAGAGCCCTGACAGCATCAAACTGTGAGCTAAATATCTGGATGTGGCTTTGTGGTGTGCCCTGTAGAGTGCCTTGCAGCAAGCTCTGTCATATCCCCTGTAGAGTAGAGTGTAGAGTGCCCTGCAATGCGTCCTGTGGCATACTCTGTGGGGGCCTTGTGGCATAGCTGTCCCCTATAGGCCATGATCCATGTTTTTGCTCCCTCCCAGACAGTCCACTTTTTTGCAATAACATGGACTGTCTGCGGGTCCCTAAAGACCAGTCTGTGAAACACTGCTTTAAAGTACGTTCAACAAAGAACAGCTATGGACCCTGGGATGGCAGGACAGCCATATTGTAAACATTAAATCTCTAAAGCTTTAGGCAAACAGCTAAGCGGGGGGGGGGGAAGGGGGGCAAAAACCTCTGAGAGGAACAAGTGAACTAAACCTGCAAGAACCTGATGCCTGGAGCGACTTTGGAGACCAGCAGATATCAGAGCGATATGTGGAGTTTTGGCATAACACTCATGGGGCTGGATCACAATCTCCTTTTCAACACTATGTACAATTTTAGATGAAACATTCAGACGTGGAAGATGGACTGAATGACTTCTCTGCTTTGTAATATTTCCTTATAGCCTCAAATGCTTTAAACATTTTCTCTGGCTGATGCTGGAGCCCAGACATCCATGCCTGCCTCATTCCCTCAAACTTTCTGCTGCGTCACCTTCCTCACGGCCAGACGCACAGACATTCATCTGAATCCATGCATGCAAACCCTAATGAAGCCACAGCTGTTAAGGATGCAAAGAGACGGAATGGCTCACATTGATAATGACTCCCATTTCAGGTAAACACTCCAAGATAAAAGTGGTTGTGAAAAGGCATAATAAAATTCAGCAAGACACCCTGCATTTCCCTTTAAAGATAATGCACATACATTTACAGCCTTATTATTTGAGGTCTTTTCTGCCTATACATACTGCATTGATTTCATCTCAGAGAACACGGGAGAATTAAAAACATAAACCACTTTGGTTAAACTTTGCCGCAAAGATGCCATGAGTACAGAATATAAGAACATTTTGTTTCTTTGTTTTGAAATGCCCTGCTGCTCCAATCAATTTTTCATTTCAACCCATAAATTTGAAATTATATATTGCTGTATTTAAAATCTTCAGTGGCTTCTAGGCTACAACTAATAAGAACTATACTTTTAATATAAAGCTGATGTCTTTTTGACCTTAAAATGTTACAAAAGGAACACCACGCTGTATATGATTTAAATTTTTTTCCAGTGAAACCTGTAAGAAAAATAACCACCTAAAGGCAGATGCAAGTACTAACCTGCATTAGGAATTTGATTAGCTTTTTTGATTATTTACACATCATCCTGAAAAAATTAATACATACTTCATGACTTACATGCTTTTCAGTCTCCAAGCAGGCGCCCTAAGCCACAAAACAGGATGATAAACTGAAACGTAACTTGAGTCATATCTTTAGAAGTTTGTTCTAGCATCTATAAACAAAATCACATCCCGGCAGAGTTTATGCAAAGTCTTATATCGATATTCCTGGAGAAAACAGCAATTTAGAGTCCATAAATTACAGTAACAATCACTATTGTTAAGTAACAATAAACATATAATTAAATCTGGAACATAATTAAATACAAACATTAAGCATCAGGGAAGTGAAGTCTTCCACACTCCCAAACACCCATACTGGGCTGCCAAGACTAAAAGCGCAAGGTTTCAAAAGGTTGACATAAGATGTGTGGATTTTCTTTATGGTGATGCTGTGTGATTTAGGAGCCGTGAGTGTATCTGTCAGGAGACAGGATCAGTCAGGCTGATAGTGTGATTTATAGGCCCACTGCGCATTCATTTCAGAACGAGGAAAAGCGATTAAGTCAAAGCGGCCTTTTCTATCAGCACGTCCCCCGCGCGGTCGGACAGGCTCACGCTGTAGCGGTTCCACCTCGGCCATTAAGGCAGACAGTAGCGTGGCGTTTCCCATTCCAGGCTTTAACTCGAAACAAAAACAAAGATTAAAGAGAGAACGCATGGAGGAACTCCAAACAGACACAGATGGGGGGGGGGGGGGGGGGTGGGTGGGGGGGTGGCGGGAAATGCGGGAAAGGGGGAGCGGTGGCAAACGTG
>JAAGVU020000092.1:25784239-25802811 GCA_011763525.2 Mormyrus iriodes | reverse complement strand
ACAGCTCCATCTTTGGGAAAACCGCTTTGCTTTGGCCCTCAGCCCCATAACCGAAGAGGCACCTTCCTGCGAAGACGATCAGTTCGGCCCGTTAAACATGGCCGTTGTCCCACTGCAAATTTACACAACCTTATTTGTTTAGGAGTGCAGCGTAAATATAAATTAATCATAAATTTGCTTTGTACTTCAGGGGTATGGTGTGACAAGTCGCCATCTGCAGGATGTAAATTAGCGGGATTCAATTAAGGCGGATTTTCCCATCTGACACTGCTGACGCCGAGGTGGGGGGGGGGGGGACAGACTCATCAGGTTGTCTTATTAGGGCTGTTTGCTGCTCTGTTCGTCGAAAGAGATTAGAGCTCCCCTCTGTGGTTGCTTGTGGAGTACTCTCTCTCTCGCTCTCTCTCTTTCACACACACACACACACACACACACACACACAGCTCCCTCTCCTAGCTAGCAAATGAGGTTAGAGAATAGCGTCTGGAAATAGTGCCCTCTACAGGACGAGGCATAATGTCAAGAGTTTGCAGCTGTGCTTGTTTGTTTCCACTGTGCATTTGCGTATTATTACTGTCACTCTTACAGACGTCGGGACTTTGGATGTAAAGGGAAACCCTTCATCATTCATCCTAAACGTGTAAATATAGGAGCCCATGGATCATCTTCTTGCTAAAAAAATTATTCATCTGTGTCCATATTCCCACACAGCTTTCTCAGTGTATACAGGTGTTCAGAGCCAGAAGGACTGTGTGGTAATTATTACTTATTACCTGATAACTTACAAATTGACTGACAAATTAACACATGGCACCATATTTAGGAGCATGCTAATAGCAGCTGTATCACAGTGAAGAGAATAATTATAAAACTAAGCAAACAGCCTGAGATTTCAGCATCTTACACTCCTCCTGCTGGACCAGTGGACTCTGGGGCGGCTCTTGCTGTTTCTGGGCCCCACTTAAGGCACTTTCGGGCCCCCCGCCACCCCTAGTGTATTGCCTGTGTGGGGCCAACAGGGGGCCACCGAGCCACAGGGTCTCCACGCAAATGAGTGGTTTGAGTGGTGGTTTACACCAGTGCTGGGCAGACTCTTGCTAAATGTCATACAACATTCTGGTTAGCTAGTTGATAGGGAACCAGTTACTCATTTAAAGAGTCCAGAAATCCACTGGCAAAGACCAGCTCTAAAGAACAAATACGATAGCTTCTCTTTATATCCACATACGTAATAATAAAAAAGTTTGTGAAAACACTGCCAATAAATCAACACCACATTCAAGGCAATTAATTTAAGCAACTACCATCAGCATCTATGCTTAGGTCAGCTGACTTTATATTTTGCAACAATTGCCCGTTTCCCAAGGGTTTAGAAGAGAGGTAACGGGCATTTAAAACCCTTTGTGAGTGGTGAAAGGCAGACAACTGGCTACAAATTGCATACAATGACCGACCTCCACAGATAAAGGGAAAAGCAGGGAAAAGAAAAACAAAAAGATACAGTTTCCAACTAATTGAGTCAATTAGTTTTGAGGTACAGGAAGAGAGATGGAAACTCAAGGGCGACGTGTGCAACGATTCCCAACATCATGGTGAAACCAGGGGCTTGGTTTGGTGGCGCACTGTAGCCACTGGTCCTGCAGCCTTCATCAGAATGCCAGTCAGAAACTTCAGAAACTACCAAGAGATCATTGCCAACAAATACGATCATAATCATGTATCAGAATCAGTCAGTAAATGGGTGCCTGACTGCATGAATTACACTAGTAACTAGCCATCTTGAATCATGGACTAAAATCTAGAGATAATCTGTAATACGATGTGAAACAGAGCGTAAAAGTGAATCCAAGAGATCCAATCTAGAAAGATTATGCATGGAGGAATGGCCAAAAATCCAAGGCAGGATTCCACGACGGAAGAAAGCGGGCCACAAGATACACACCACGTTGGCAAAGGGCGGGTGGTGGGAAAAATAGCCACCATATGGGTGCGATATCTGTGGCTCAATTGTTATTTCCAAAAATAATACCTAGGGATATGTTGCTATATTGAGTCCCATCACAGTTATTATTAAAATACATAATTTAACAAGAGCATAGAGACTTTCTTCAAGGGTTTCAGCACAAAAAGAGAATGTGAGAAACTGCACTTCTCAATGAGCTCCATGTGAGGCTCACTGCCAAACCTCAAACCCAGAGCACCTTTGAAGATGTTTAAGAAAATGAATTATAATTTTGCCCGTATGTCTGTCATATACCTCATGAATCCCAAGTGCATTAAAGGAATCCCTGTGAAAATTCAGTAAAACTATCTCACCTCATCTTTCATACTGAGCTGCTCCCTTCCAATGATGCTCACAAAGTAAAAATCACCTAAATGTATCTGGCTGTGAGTCCAGCACACAGCAGCCATGTGTTTGTGTGTGTATATGTGTGGGGGGGACCCTCCTTCCGGCCTGCGATGCTCACACTCCAAACTCAGACTGACAGAGAGGCCAATGTGCTGACTGTCCAGTTTATTGTTGAGCACTTGCAGTAAATATTTGCCTGCCCTGACGCCGTGAGTAATAACTCAAGGCATCCAGCCTGACAAATTATACAGCCAGAAGATTTCAAAGCATGGGCTCGCCCAGTCATGCGCACATCCTGCACAGTCAAATGAATAAATCTAATGGACACCCCCTTCACGCATGCACTCACGCACGTGTGCACTCTCACACGCTGCCCTCACTCTACAACATGTGTCATTAACCACCAGATTCAAAGTCACTGGGCACGGATAAGTGCGGGGGCTGGGGTGTTTATCGAACCCTGACAGCCTGGAGGGGGTTGTGAGAGACATACTACCACCCTTCCTTTCAGCGCTGACCTCTAACTGACAGCAACCTCCTCTAAGCTCCCCTTTGGAAGTAAACCGCCACAACACCAACCACATCCAGCAGAGACTGCACGCAGCTGCTCTGTGAGAGGGCTGCCATCTTGCCTCCTAACACCAAACTAGACATGAGATCTTGGAACTGGCCACACAGCAGTGTTACAGCATCAGAGCTCTTTAGGACAACCTTCAGAAGCCACACTTACAAATACCACGATAAAATCTATCAACTGTACAGTTTTACAAATTTAAATTAAGATTCGTCTCCCTTCCCCTTTGAATCCATCAGTCGGTAACAAAGAAAGCAATAGGTTTTTCAGGCTATCAGCAGTAACTCATGTCTGGTACACAGTAAGACAAGAGCCCAATGACTCACTTCTGGTAAAGATAATACATTTACACCCAGAAAAAGACTGATACAAACATATCTGGTCCAGGTGCTGCTTTTGTTTTCATTCTCGAAAAGGACAGAGTGGCATGCCGGCTGGGAATCTGGCTTGTTTGTTGCACTGACAAAGTCAGCTATTTGGAGAGCACATTCACATGCAGATGCAAACCAGATGATCAAATGACAGGTTGTTTTCTAGGTGGAAATATTAGTGTTAACTATTTGGGTTTTAGGACTTTGTCCAAAGATGGGGTGGACAGGCGCCGCCGGAAAGGAGCACTCATCAGGTGGCGCTCCTAGGAAAGTCGCCGAGACCCATCGGATACCGGGATCTTCAGTCTGTCGGCTATTTTATTGACGTTTCTTTTCTTAGGCGCAGAAAATCTTTAACAAATCGGAGCAAGGCAACCACCGAAACTCCGCTGAATTACACTGGGCCCTTATCGGCTGCACTAGGCTGGCTTCGGCGTGGTTACGGCTCGCTTACCTGGGCAGCTTAAGCACCGTGACAGAAATAATGGTAAAAACCACGAGGCAGGTACCGGCTCCGTGTCCCTAGGCCCGGAGCTCGGATCAGTCACGCTAGAGCACAGATAATGAACTAGGGGTGAGGGATGAGCTAGCCGGGGGCTGTTTTACCTGGCGCAGTGACCCATGGAGCGATCGGCCTCACCTGGACTGCAATCGGGAGCCGGCTGGAGATTCGGCTGCTGGTATGAACAACCACACGGAGCCCCAGAACGACCTCATCCATACACACGGCTCAGTAGCGCTGACCGGCTGCGGACACATGCGATATTTATTATCCTGAAGCGCGGGTTTGACAGGCAAGATGCTGCATTTGACCTCCAACACCTCATCAAAGCAGATGTACATCCCGCCTTCCAATAAAACATTCACTCTCCCGTAACACTGATGGATAGGGAATAATCTTTAGCAGGACATAAAGGTATTTTATTCAGTGCTGGCGGCTTATCAACAATGCCGTGCTACTCAATCACCGTTTTGAGTTGCGGCTGAATTGCTGCACCTTTTAAGTTGCGGCAGAATAAGGAGACCGCAACGGGCTGGGCGACCACAGCATCATGTCGGAAAAGGAAAGAGGAAGGATCGCTCCATGAGATAATTAGGCCTACATGAGGGCATCGTTCCTCCTTGGATTTCACTGCGGTAACATAGCTTGTTACCTGAACTTCATCTATCCTGATACAGCGCTGTCAGGTCTCAATCTAGCGCCTCATCTCGCCTGGTGGCTCCAATCTCCATCCAGCAGCAGTAGATACAATTACCTATTCTGATCGGGTTTTAGCGCACTAAAATAACCGCCCTCCCCCTGATATGCCATTAATATTTCATGAATCATTTTCTCCCACGGTGTTCTCAGTGCCTGGTAATAAGGTTTCAGTGTTTTCTGCTCCCCCCTCTTGGCTGATTTGTGTCTTCACTGACAAGTCGTGACTGACTGGGTGATTCAGCCGGCAATGCTGAATACCGCGCAAAAATAACTTGGTGGCGTTCATAGGGACACAATAAACAAAATAATAGTAAATCCGTGTTCATATGGACCCAATAAACAGAATATTAGTGAATCTGCGCTCACATGCACATAAAATGTTAGTAAAACTGGCTTTATAGGGACACATTAAACAAAATATTAGTAAATAAGCATTTGTAGGTCACAATAAACTATAGAATACTATAAAATATTCTACATAACTATAGAATATTATAAAATGTTAGGCTAGTACATGTGCGTTCATTTAGCCTAGGGGCCAAATAAACAAAATATAAAATCTGTATTCATTCATAGGTATACGATAAACAGAATGCTAGTAAATCTGAATTCATAGGCACACAAGCAAAATACTAACAAATCAGTGTTCATAGACACACGGTAAACAACACATTACTAATCTGCGAAAGGTCCCCTTTGGGACATAGGTGGCAAAACATATTTTTGAAGCATAGTGTTAAAGAGGACTACTGTGTACGTTTAGGTATAAGCTGCATCCATCCATCCATCTATCTACACACAGTATGGGCCTATACATTAAAAAATGTTAGGCTACCGTTTAATGTTTTTAAATCTTGTTGGTTCTTGGGGAGGGGGGAAACAAAGCAGTAACTGAGAAACAGTCCATTTTATTTTCGTAATCCACAATAAATGTTTACTCTAGCAAAATGACAGATTTTAAACATACATAATGTTTCCTCAGTTTCACTGTAGTGGAACAGCGTCCCATCCACTAGACGCCAAGTCTTTTGCCCTGTGCTTTCCGTGACAGTCTTCGGATCATCGCAGATAATCGGATAAACTGTTATTTTAAACGGATGGATGGGCGGATTAACAGATATGTGCACCATGTGCATTTCGGCATATTCACCGAGTGAAATAAGAGCATCTGTGTGCAGGGCGGAACACAGGGCTTTCCCCAGCTAATATCCAGCTTGCGTTTCCATCTGCAGGGTCAGAGGCTGCACCCGGATCCCTGTGTCAGTGTCCCCCAGGCAGAAATCCAGCGCACTGCGCTTTCACCTCGATGCACTCCAGTGTCAGTCTGTGCACAAAATACCCAGCAGGTCCAAACGGACTAGGCATGAACCGATCACGGTGAACATAGCGTTTTCTGGACCATTGCGTGAAGGTGCGGCTGAGAGAAACATCTGGTAATCGGCAATAGTTGCACAATTATGTCACATAATGAAAATACTGGACCAGTTGAAAAAACAAGATTCTGAAGACCTATCATTCATCTTCGTTATTTCGGGACAATCAGGGTGAATTTTTACGGTGATGTCAGATTACCATTTCCAGTGGAGGTCTGAAATATGAATCCAATTTCTCAACTGAAAGTATGTTACGTTTTCAAGTAACCACAAGCAAACAAAGCACTCTTACAATCTGCTCAGCTATTGCCCAGCAGATCACAGGTTGATATTTCACTGAGTGACCTATGTGAATGAGGGAGGGTAGTCACGGAAGGGATTGTCAATCAATTAACCACCGGGAAATAAACTGAAGAGAAACATTATGAAATACTAAGGCAGTATGATGATAAAATGCTTCATTGCATCACACTGGGAAAAATCTGCTCCATGCTAGGCACTATTTTCTTATCTGCAAGCAAGCTGAATTTCTGAAGGGACTCTACAAAACCAGACTGACCGCCACAGTCCGCAGGTGCATTATGTCATTTGTTAGCGGCACAATAGCGACACCCATTGATGATTCCTAGAAATACACAACAAGATTATTCCAGCAACAGTCTTTATTTTTAACTTGACTTGGTCAAGAACTCGACATAAATTAAGATTGCATTGTCTGCTGCCTACTCTGGGGGAACAAAACATATAAAAACAATTTTATTAAGTAGCAGTGAGAAGGATAATGGGAAGCTGGACAGCAGTGTGCTGAGGAGCTCCAGATGCAGAGAGATGGTGAACCATAGTGACTAAGCCTTCGTGACCATCTGCCTGTGGCTTGATCACTGGATCCTCAGAGAATCCAGCTGCTGTTCACCTACCATTCACCTCCTCCATGAGACCATCAAACTCATTCCCCCAACCACACCTAAACATTTCACAGTGAAATTAGCTTCTCAAATCCCCCATCCCAAAATTTACCCCAAATTAGTAGTTTTAAAAGACATTTGTTACAACACATGTTCCTGACCCCCATCCCCCCCAACTCCTCATTCACTCTCCAGAAACTGCAACCCACATTGAAGACAAAACCATGGGGATGAATCACACTGACGTACCCCTCCCCTTCTCCCAGATCATTCACAGAAGCTCTCAAAAAAAAAAAAAAAAAGGTCATATTGACAGCATGGATTCTCCAGAACATGCCAGGTGGTTCTCATTCACAAAAGCCCGCTTGTCAGAGGTGACAGAGGTCCTGCAGTGGCCATGTGCTATAATTATCTTGTTTGGCATTTCCTGGTCCATACAGAATCCATTTTGGCAATATCAGTTTGCCAGCCTGCCTGCAGCCCCAGGGCCCAGCCCATTCTGGGAAGGGGGAGGGGCTTTTGGCCTGTCTCCACCCCTCAGCTTCTCAGGTACGCCTGGTCTTCTGCCTCTTTGCCTGCCGCTTGGCTTCATCCAGAGCGGCGCCATCCCCGCCAGCCTGGGCCAGCCCCCGCACTCCCTGCATCCGGCTCACCAGTTGTACCAGCAGTGGAATTACCTGTCGGAGGTGCACACTCAATACACAGCAATCTCACCTCAGCCCAGCAAGGAGGGCAAGCCAACAAGAGCCCCAAAACAGCCCTCTTTAGAGCCAGTCCAGAGTGTCCCGTAGTTACCCTTAAATGATGAAAGCATGTGGATGTGAAAAAAGAACAGCCTGCTTGGTCCTCCCAAGAAGACACCACGCTGGATTAAGGCATTAGAATGCAATGGAGCCCAGCTAGAAGGCATGCTTTACCTTCTCGTGGTTGTACGCTGCCAGCAGCAGCAACAGTGTCAGAGGCAGGGCGATGTAGGAGCCCTGGGCGACATCCTGGTCAGGCACTCGGCGCTGAGGAGGAGACAAGGCAGAAACTGCTTCAAAACACCAGAATACCGTGATGATCAACCCTCCGCCCAAACTACAGGGAACCAGCTTAAGCAGCAGAGAGCCTCTCTGACAACTAATGTTACCACCAGAAAGACACAGTTGATAGTCATTCACTTTAAACAAATCTACAAAAGAAACTTTTATTGCCAAGAAATACAATCTACCCACCAAATGTCAGGTCTGTATGTATAATAGTCTTTCAGAAACACAGGGGGAGAGGTGGACTTGAACTATTTTATCACAACCACGTGACTATAGAGGATTTGGATAAAACATGAACTCACGATGGGGTTAAAGGTCAACGTGATGTGCTTGTGGTATCCGCTAGAGGTGAAGGAGACTTGGGGCAGTGTGTAGTCGTACTGAGTACTGGGCAGGGTGGTGTGCAGCATCAGCACATAGCTCTGCAGATGGAGAGAGGTATCGTGGTCAACCAGCTTTACGGCCCAATCATCATGAGCTCGGAACGGACAAGACTTATAAGAACTAGAGATGCACCGATCGACTGGCCAGGGACCGAAATTGGCAGATTTTCAGTGTGCTTTGTCCGGACATGGAAACATGGAAAATTATATAAGTAACTGACATTTATTTAAATCTGCTGCACCTTCCCTTGTTTGGTAAAGTAAAATATGTCAGATAAAGTTCGGTGTACAGCAACTAATTTTCAGTTAATTGTTATTTGTACCTCTTTACAGTTACAGAGAACTTTATTTTGAGGCTTGTTTAAGGGTGAGAAGATCCTGTAGGTTAGTACAGTTTGGGGGAAAAGTTTAACAATTTCTTATTATGAAAATAACATTTTGCACCACTTGTAGCTGACTTTTGTTTGTATATGCTGTCAATTCTAGTTCTTAGAAAGAAAGAAAGAAAAAAAAAACCCAGAAAACTGAAATCGGCCGAGAAAACTGCAATCAGTGAATCTCTAATAGGAACTTGCTGGTATAAGAAAAGGGGTACCTCCCCGTCTCGGAGGAGAGGGCGGAAGTGGAAGAACAGCGACTGCCCCAGGGTCACCGTCTGGATGGGGTTGTCCAGATTGTCACTCTTGAAGAGCTTTACCTGTGGTTGCAGTAATGAGGAAGGTGAAGTTCACATGAAAACAAGCCATTTTTTTAGAGTGCCAAGCGTGATCCCAAGGCTGATTTCAGGTCCTAAACAGGCCATAACACAAACGGAAATGAGCACTGCAGGGAGAAAACGCAATCCTTACTCAAATAAGTAACAGGTAAAGGGTTACAAGGTCAACTCAAGGGAGGCTCCTGCATTAAATCGGGTGACCTGGAGCGAGAACTACCCTTGGATCTCCCTATGAGAAACCGGCCAGCTAGAATTAAGGGATCACTGAAGACGGCACAAGGAACCCTTACAGAGAGGGCAGACAGGTGCTCTGGGGAGGTCAGGATGTTGCCACTTAGGTCAAACTGATTAATCTGCCGGAAAGCGATGATGTTGATGCCTTCGATGTCACTGCTCCCGACCTGCGGGCACAGGTAGCCAGTCAGAGAGACACTCTCGATGTGGACCGCTGGTTATGGTTAGGGCTGGTTCGAGGGCTTGCTGAGCAACTCACCTCTATGGGTCTGTGCTGAGGCAGGGCTCTCTCAATGTGGTCATTGCCTTCAGCCCGCAGCTGGATGAGATACCTGCACCCTGGCTATGGAAGACAAAGCACTGTCAAAGCTCACAGCTGCGGAACATCACTTTGCGATGAACCAGCTTTCAGCCCTGGGGTGATACTGGCCAATCAGCAGTGACCCGACCGGGCAGGGTAAGGCCCACAAGGCCTCCTCACCAGCAGGCCGCGCAGCCTGAAACGGCCCTCGTCGTCAGTGACGGTATCCTCGCTGTAAAGGCTGCATTCGCCCTGCCCCATGGCCTCCACCGCCACACCCTGCTCTGCGTCACCACTCAGGGACAGCACTGCACCGTAGCAGCTGGGGCGGGGGGGCGGGGAAAAGAGGGAAAAAAAAATAATAAAAAAATCGGGGACAATGACCCACAATGCACTATGCAGTATGGGCTCTCACTGGTCCATGCTGCCACTTACAGCAAACGCATTCCCCGTACCTGTACGCGGTTTTGAAGCCAGTTATGGCGATGCTGAGCATCTGGCCCTCCTCCACCTCGATCATCTGGGACGCCGGTTCGAAGCGGTACTCCTTCATCATGGGCTTGTAGTAGTACTGGCCAGGGCTCTGCACAGTGAGGAGGTCAGCGAGAGGAGGTCAGCCAGCCAGAGTCAGCCTTGGGACAGAGCACCCCATACCAGCACTGTCGTTTCAGCCGGAAACCTCTAGCTGACAGTGAGCCTGCTGTGTGTCTTTCAGCAGGCAAGTCATCGGTCATGTGCAGCACTGGCTTGGTCTGAACCCAATATCACCCCTTCTCTGCCAGCCCTGGTCATTTCTGTTACAGTGACCCAAGGCCTCAGCGTCCAGACCTGCCGTTAAACCGGCATTGGAATCATATTGCCTGCTCAATCAGACTGTGTTTCCATCGGCAGATGGACAAATAGGATACAGGAGGTCGAACAAGGAATTAAGAGCAGATGAGAAGGTGCAGGGCAGCATGAGGGAGATGGCATACCAGGTTATTGAACGTGAGAAGGCCAGTGTCCTGGGTGAGGAGATTGGAGCGGAACTGCGCCCCGCTGAGGGACAGGAGCACCCCAGACAGTGGCTGGCTGTCTTCCGACTTGATCTGAACACAGTGCCAATTAACAGGACTCAGTAAGGACCAGGGGCCACCCAGTGTGAGGGCAGAGAATCCATGGTCTTCATGGTTACCTCAAAAGTGACTCCTGCCAGGGCAAAGGCCTTGAAGTCGCCCGGTGTCCCCTCCACGGCCGTCAGGACGAAGCCCTCTTTGCGAGCACTGATGTCATACTGCAGGTTACTGTGCAGGGGCCCCACGCTGGGCCACCCCAAATGAAAAAACCAGTAAACAGAGGGGAAAGGCGGGGCCCCCACATTCTCCAACACCCAGAGGAAAGACGAAGCCACCCAATGAGGACGACCCAACACTCCCCAACAGCCAAACACCCAGAGGAAAGATGGGGCCGCCCAGCTAGGATGGATGAGCCCACCTACCTGTAGGCTCCCCTTTCATTAGTGAGGACGGTGATGAGCGGAGTGGGGGCTCTTCTCTCGCTGATGGATATCTCCACACCTTCTAGCCCCGGAGACACCTGGCCCTCCAGGAAGAGGCCGGCCCTTCCAGTTATGTCCACCAGTCGGCCCGGGCAGCCCTCTGACAAAAAAACGTGGTGGGTTCACATCATGCTGGCAGAGATGGGGGTGATGCCGGTGGTGGGGCAGGGGAATCCTTACCGCCCGTGATGGTGGCCTCCACTTCTGGGGGGTAGAATAGCAGCTCTTTGGATGATGGAGTTACAGTGACCTTCTCCCCAGCCCTGAGACACACGACAGGGGGGAAAAAAAGCCCAAATGAATAAGACCAAATCTTAAAATAGGGGCAAGGGGGCGGCAGGTATTCACTGCTATGCTTGCATTCATCCTTCATAGGTAAAGGCATCTTTCACCCCTCCACCCCCTACAGGTGTCGCTGTCCAGATCCACACAGACACATTTTGGGACAGCAAGCTTGTCCCACGGTCCTGTCAGCAGTGTATCCTCGGGGCCCCATTTCAGGGGCCTGCCGTACCTGGCCCAGTAGGAGAACTCGTAGTGGAAGGGTCCGCGCAGCTCCTCAGCCCGCTCCTGCACTGGGGGGCTCTCCTTGGCACCGGGGTCCTCCTCCCCACGTCTCTCCCTCTCCTGCCGACGCAGCTCGATCTCCAGCAGCTGCTGTTCCTGGCGCTGCTCCTGCAGGGACCTCAGGGGCCCCAGCACCAGAGCGGGCTCGCTCTCGATGGACGATCTGGGGTCGGGGGCAAGAGGTCAAGACGACATCTACACTTATGGGCCACGCCTGGACAGCTTTTATCCAGCTGCCATGTTATTGCGGTTTTGTAAGAGCATCAGTCTCATTCTAACAGCAGGCCAGACTGGGTGGCGATGCAAACAGCGACCACCAGGGGGCGTAGGATCTGACGGGCCACGGGCAGCCCTGCTTCCTCCAGACACGGCACCCTGCCTGCGGGCTCCACACGATAAGATTATATAGCACGCCGCTGTGCTAATGAAGATCTCAGCAGCGGAGCTCGTCTGCTCATCTGTCATTATGGGAGTGAATAATAACACAGGAGGAGGATGGCATCTTTGCTCCACAGGCAGCACACAGATGGGCGACAGCCCTCCGGGATCATGGCACGTGGCGAGACAAACAGGAAGTTCCGCTTCCCTGCATCTGCGGCTGTCATTAGCAATGGCTCGCACGTGCCTGGCTCCTGGTGCTCCTTCAGTGAAAGCGGGGGCGTAGGACCAGCACACAAGCTGATTAAAGGCTAACCGGGTATTATTTCATAGGCATTGCCCCGGGGTGCTCCACCACATGGGGAAGCATATCCTAACAGGCCTGACCGGGAATGTCTGGGTCACACTGAGCCACTCACTTGATGGTGACAGTAACATCCATAATTTTGTCGGTGGTGATGAGGCCAGTCATGTGGTGCCTGACTGCTGTCAGGGTCAGGATGCTGGGGGCAGAGCTGAAATGAGAACCATGAGCCCCCCAGTCAGAGAGGCTGGTTTTATTTGGGGAGTGGGGTTTACAAATAACTTTATGAGTTTTTCCCCAAATCCTTTACACAAGGACAAATTCAGCTGAGCAGAAATCTTACTATAAAGTTACAAGAAAAAACAAATGAATGAATGATAAACAAAAAATAACATCAAAACACCTACGTATCATATGTATAATAATCTTGCTCAAACTGGTGGCAGGAACGAGGCGTCACCTTGTACACACCTATATGGAAAGATATTGATTACTGGAACTGAAAATCAGAATGGAAGGTGATAGGTGGAGCCAGGGTAAAGGGTGTGGCCTATACAGTAGGCGGGGCCTGGGCTCACACCTGGTTTGGAGAGGCAGAAACGGTTGACCCCCTTTGTAAGGTTGTAAACGCCCACGTTCTCAGGCTTGCTGCCATCCTGGAAGAACTCCTGCCAAAAGGAGGCGCTGAGGGTCAGTCTGGGGCCCACGGGGTGGGTGGAACAATGACAGGAGAGGCATCACTCAGTACGGACCAGCGTGATGGCGTGCGACAGGGCACAGCGCAGCATGTATCCCGTCTGCCGGAACTCCACCCCAAGCACGTCCGCCTGCTGCACCTCCACCTCCACGGACTTATGTTTCCAACACCACTCTTCATGGGAGATGCTCACTGCCAGGGGAGCAAAACAGGGGATTAGGGACACCTTCTATACACCTGAAGTCCCTCAGAAAGTCTGGACCGTTACTGTAACATTGGAGCAAAGTGCTCCTAGTGCCCTGTTTATATAGTCCAGTCTGGACACAATGAGTAATAACAGACAGCGACATGCTATAAGCACAGCTAGCCAAGGGTTGCAAAGCTCTGGGAATTTTCCCATTAAATCCCTTATATTCCCATGGAAAGTTTCCAACTTGGAATATTTACAATATTCCCCAGCTTCACTTCCCAGGAAATGGAAAGTTTCTAGAAATTTTCCACCCCTTTGCAACCCAAGCTTCACAAATTGCACAAGAAAAAATTAAATAACAGACTTTATCACTGGCCACTCAAATGAAACTTCTTGATTTACAACATTCCCAAAAGCAAAAGTTCTTTCTATGAAGGGTGAGAAAAACCTGGGGTATAAAAATGGGCATAGGTCACAGGAACAGGCAGTAAGTACAGGATTATTAACTTAAGCGCACAGCTGGTTTACCCAGACAGCGTTGCTGCCCTTCAGAGTCTCACCTTTGTATTTGCCAGGCAGGACGTCGGTGAAGGAGAAGGTGAGCAAGTCACCCCTCCCAGAGAGCTGCACATTCACCCTGTCCCCAGGACGGCTGACGGGCTGCAAGGTCACTGTCAGGTCCCCGCAGGCCGCTAAACCAGGGGGAGGGAGGTGGCCAGTCAAACCCAGGTCTCAGGTGTAAGCCGGAGGGCAGAATGACAGGAACCGAGGCCACACCTACCCAGGCAGGAGACCTTGCCGGAAACGGACGCCATGAACTGGGTGAAGAGCAGATTGGACAGAGGCTGGTCGATGAGCGAGACGTCGAGGGCCTGAGGCTGCAGGGCAAGGCCAGCCTTCAGCTCAGCCTCGGGGAGAGAAACCTGCAAAGATGGAAAAAGTACAATCACAGAGGAAGAGACGAAAGGAAAACAAGACAATGGTCGATAGGTAATGAGAACAAATGATTTCTCATTTTGCTGGAAACGTATGTTTTGTTATTCCACCTGAATGCTGTAGTCCCCAGGTTTTGCTTGGAAGCAGAACTCCCCCTGCTGGTCAGATTCGACAGTGCGGCTAGAACCCTTATCCTGCCCGCGGGGCGTGAGAGTCACTCTGTAACGGCCCTGCTGTTTCAGGCCTTCAGGAAGCCGGCTGATGGAGATCTGACCGCACATGCTGAACCTGGACACAGAGAGAGGGAAACGACGACTCATCAGAACTGCCCATCACGTGCCAGGCTGCCACGAGCGTCAGCAAGCCCTAACGAGGCAGGCGGCTCAGGTCACCCGGTAGTAATAATGTCGGGAAGCTGAGGCGTGTTGGGGGCGATCTTCACGGTGACGGGGTCAAAGAACATGAGCTCCTTGTGAGCACGGATGGTGTAGGTACCCGCTGTCATGTTCTCCAAGCGGAAGGATCCGTCTTCCTTGGTCACCACTGAAGATGGGGAACGTGTCCGTTAGCCAAAGCTGTACAATCTGTACAAACTGTACAATCCTCACTTTAAAATTCAAACTTTTAAAAAACAAAGAAAGCAGAGATTGGGACGGAGCCATATCTGACATACGTTTTTATATATACAGTGATCCCTCGCTATATCGCGCTTCGACTTTCGCGGCTTCACTGTATCGCGGATTTTATATGCAAGCATATCTAAATATATATCGCGGATTTCTGCAGACGATGGGTCTGTTTATTCGTGGTACATGCTTCCTCAGTTGGTTTGCTCTGTTGATTGCATACACGGAACGCTATTGCGGGAGGGCTGAGAAGCTACCAAATCAGACTAACAGGGGCACCAGGGCACACAGATCTGTGCATCCTGTTTAGGGACTCCAGTGGAAACATTCCCATTTGCTGAGACTTAGTTGTGCAAGACTGAGGGATGGACAGGAGCTCACCTTTGATCTGGTTGTTGAGAGTCACGGTGGCACCGGGCACACCCTCCCCTTCGGGCCGGTTCAACACCCTGCCAGTCACGGAGAAGCCCATCACACGGAAGATCGGCTGGGGTGGGCCGGGGGGGCAAAGGAAACAGAACCGGCATCACTCACACGCCGCTGATGGGCCCTTATCAGCACTAACACCATCAAGCTGAGCACCACACCAAAAGGAGCATATGACACACATGGGAGATCCCCAGACATACGAGAGGGGTGGTGCCCACCTCTAGCTGCAGGCTGTCATGCTCCACTCTGAAAACCATGCGAGAGGGAGCCACGTCGAAGGTGATCCGCTCTCCTCTGTAGTAGGGAACCTGCCAAGAGGCAACATAGCTCACAGTCAGACAGACATGAGCAGGTAGGCGTTTAACTTACCAACACTAAGCATAACTGCTGGCAGTTCCAATTAAAGGTCCGTTTGTCCACGTGGCTGCAGGGATCTGCAATGCTCGAGTTACGTATTTTTCATCATCAGCCACGAGACCGGTCATCTGCTACTCCGATCCCATGCCTGCAGATCTTTGTGTCGGCACGGATCTGTGCACGTCAGCCATGCACGCGCGGCAGAGACCATGGAAGCTTACAACAGTTTTTCTTTATTCTTATTTTTTTTATGAAAGTTATGTGAAGAGATCCACCCCGATCCACATTTATACAACCCTGAAAAGAAAACGTGGATGCTCAAATGTGTGCGAATCTTACAATAACACAAACGCAGTGTTGGAGAAGCTACATTTAAATGGTAGCGGTAGCTTTTCAAGCCACAAACTACTTATGATTAAAAGTAGCTAAGCTACAGCCAAGCTGCTGTTTTAATGTAGTTTTAATCCGTGTTCCAATACATTTTAATAAAAGTGTCTAAAATACTGGTTTTTGTAGTGAAGTATTTTTCAACCCTTTAACAACCATGCCCAGAGTACTTAAACAAAAAACACTAAATCAGAAACACCTGGTAGCTGAAAATACCCGTCTATATAAAGAGAAAAAAATAATACAGGTCGTCGTCAACCCGCGAGCGCGATCGGTTCGGACTGAAAGCTCATAAGTCGGCCCTTTATTTTATAGGTTATGCAAAAATATCATATGTATAGTATACTGTATAATAAAATTATATCGTTTGGTGTTTTTAACTTTTATCACCATTTAAGCTGCTAAGACACCAACGGATTCGAATGTACACTGTACTGTGAGCGCTGCGAACAGCAGCCTGAGCGCGAGATGAATGAATCAGTGAATGAATGAATGAATGAATGAGCGTCTCGTGGGGATACTCGCTCTGACAGTGTTCTGTCATTTCATCCTACCTATTGAAATGTCCTACCAAAGGCTACTGTGCATGCACATGGCCATATTAGATTTTTTGTGGCCAACAAGCCCATAAATTATTCCTACCACCACATTTCTTGAATCAGAATATGCTACCTGTGGTTTATGGCTATTAAAATGTCATAGTTAATATCTATACGGGTTAATTACTGATGGTAGTATGTTCTGATGGGTGTATCTGGGCTATCAGAATACGCTATCTATGGTTTACGGCCATTAAAACGTCATACTTAATATCTAAACTGGTTCTTCCTATGGTTTCAGAGCTACAGAGTATCATTTGCATACCGCAACCGTAGATTGAGTTTTTGGGTTACATTTTGCTAACTAAGCCAAAATAGCAGGAATTAGGCTATACCCTGGTATAGGATTGTGTGATAGCACAGAAAAAAACGATAGATGTTGTAATAAATATATGCTGCGGTAGGAAATTCTGACAAGGTAGGAAAATCCGACAGAAATAGAAGTTACTAGAAAAGCTACTGCATCTTAAAGCTACTGAAAAAAGTTAAGTTAGTAGGGTCGCTAATTTTAGTTAAGTACTCCCCAACACTGCACAAATCACACTCAATACCTGCTACATTCTCAAGTTTACCACATCTGCAGAATGGGGTGTTCCCGCCTCCGCCTTACCACAGTGTACTCCCCACTGGACAATGAGGGGAAGGTGAAAGTGCCGTCCTCCCGAGAGACGACGCTGCAGAGGAAGGAGAGGACACCATTGTCGGGCACTGAGCCTTCCACAGGGGCACCGTTGCACCCAGTGATGTCCTGGTCCCCCGGGCAGAGTCATAGTAGCACGATGAGAGAAATGGCACATTAGTGTCACACAGGAAGATACCTTTACATTTTCTGTTTCCAGTGAACCTCTTGTCAAAGCTAAGGCTACAGATGACAAGACATCCATTGGTCTAATTTCAAACAGCAACGAGCCCATAAACAGTTAAGAAGTTGAATGTCTGTGTTTGCTGCATCAAAGAGCCAATCTGCATCCGAAACGCAAGAAGACTACAGAAAGGGTCCCCTCCCATTTTTGTTGGATGGATCAACAGCTGACATTGTCAATGCAATAAAGTTTCGTGGCACTGCTCTCCTCATATCTAAAATGGGATGAATATCTTTCAAGTATTATCAAAAGAGGAGAGCAAAGAATGTCATTCCTGGGGCAGCTTAAGAGATTCGGTCTTCCAAACCAATAACGGTTCTGTTCTACACTGCAGTAGCTGAGTCCATCCTCACTGTCAAAATCTGGTTCAATGCTGCAACAGGCCAATATAAAGAGAAAAGACAGGGTGTCACTCAATCGGCAGAGAAGACCAATGGCGGAAACTTGCCCTCAATCCAGGAACCATATGCGTCCAGGATGAAGAAGCAAGTCAAGGAGGCCATTGCAGACCCTGTTCACCCTGCCCACAAGCTTTTCCAAACATTTCCTTCTAGTAAATGCTACATAAAAGTGCACTCAACTCGCCACCTCAACAACTTTTTTCCTCGGCAACATCTGTTATTAATCAGAAATAGTACATGCTGTAACTAAATCACAGTGCAACAATTATTCCATGGTATATTGTCACTGCACTGTATCATGCTCAGAGCATATGAGCGGAGTGATGATAATTTCCGCTCATCGCTCACGGAGTGGTACTCTACCCCGCTCCTACGCTCACAGTTGCTCTGGTCAATTTTCACACCGCTTCTAATGTTAGATGTGAATAACGCTTCAGTTTCAATCACCAATATAAATACACCTGGGCATACGCTTTTTTCGCTCCTATAAAAAGAAAAAAACGATCATGGCCAAGGGGAGCAGTCACAGTTCTCGTGGTCAGCGCCGTGACGTGCAGTTACTTTTCTGGGGAGGTGCGTGGTTACGCCCTAATTACGATGGCGATTCGATGCGGAAGTATAAATCAGCATTTACAGTCAAGGTTTTGTTCCTCTGTAAAGACCTTTCACGCTGAGAATTGAGAAGCCTTATCTAAATGATTGAGCTGAAAATTCAGGTTTCGATTAAGGTAAATCGCTTAAAATGATCAACCGCTTACATGTATGAAAATGTATTAACTTTAGCGTAAATTCTGGAGAAGCGAGAGAAAATAAAACTGAAGCGTTATTTATATCTAACATTAAACAACTAAACATATTTAATG
>JAAGVU020000092.1:25767872-25784139 GCA_011763525.2 Mormyrus iriodes | reverse complement strand
TAATTCAGTTTCAATAACCAATATAAGTACACCTGGGTGTACGCTTTGTTCACCAATATAGAAAACCAAACAGTGCTTATTAATTAAACACTGGTATCGGATCAGTACTCAGTATCGGCCGATACCCATAGCCCAGGTACTGGTATGGGGACAGGAAAAGTGAGATTGGTGCATCTCTAGCTTAAACTGTAGCCTGCCTAACTCCACATTCAAGCTGAAATGATTGATTTCAAGATGTGAGCGGGACACACTCGACTTTCAAATATGCCACTCTGTGCTCGCCCCTGCTCTAGCCAAAACCCTTCTGCTCCCACTCCGCTTCGCTGACATGCTCTGATCATGCTATATATTTTGTATTGCATATATTGTATATATTATCCAGTCTGAATCCTATATATCTTGTATAGTGTTTTTAACCCTTGTGTATTTCACTTCTTCCGTTCGAAATTCTAGATTCTATAGAATTTATCCTCATTTTGAAAATGGAGTGGGGTAACTTCAACCCCAAAAATAACACAGGGGTCAAGTTAAGTTCAGTGTGGCGTTTAGTGTATGATAAGTGTACTTATTGTAACCAATTCACCACAAATTCCTTGGACACTGGTGAATGAAGTCTGATTCTGATTATATGGCTAAATGTTTCTTAGAGGATTCAGCCTTTAAATATTAGCTCAACAGCCTAACTCACTAAGTTCATCATCCCTAAACAATGCAAAGAGTTTCGCCAGCAAGATGACCTAGGACCTACACCAGCATAAGACAGAAGGTGACCCTCACCCCCTACCCACCTCTTTGCTGACTGTGGCCGAGAAGAGCAAGAAGGTGACCTCCTTCATGGGCTCCCCATCACTACGCACTTCCCCTGAAACATCGTAGCCTCCCACCACTAGGGGCACTGCGGCTGGAGCGTTGGCGTTGGAGACCCGCACTGAAGTACTGCTCTGTGGTGCGACAAACAATTGAAGAGGTAAGGTAAGGAGCGTGCGCTGATGCAGTGTGCTGCTGCACCCACCACATGACAAACCACCTCAGGGATGAGAACCTGAGTGTAGCCATGCGGATCGGGATCCCTCAGCACCACATTAGCTTAAAGGGAATAGAACAGTGCTAAGTTTTTTCTGTTGGCTGGAGTGCCAATCCTGCCACCAACTGACAAATTTTCCGTGTAAGTTGGAGGACCTGCTTGGGCTGGATGTAGATTAACGTAATCCACGGGACAAAGCAATTGCAGGTTAAGCGCCTTGCTCAAGGGCCCAGCAGAATAGAGACACTCCTGGCATTCATGGGATTTGAACCAGCACCCTTCTGATTACAGACACAGATTCCTAGCCTTAGAGCCATCACACTGCCCGCAATTGAAGGATTTTAAATTAAAACATGACACCATGATTAATAAGTGTGTAAAACTTTGCCTGGATCTATGGCACATCACATCTACTTTTTCTTTATCTACATGATGTATGGCCACATCACTGTGTAACTTCACTATATATGACAAAATAGCAAGGGAGGGTTCAAAAAAATTTTAACTCACCTTCTCCAAAGTCCAGGATGGATGGGATGCAGTGATGTCATAACTGCCAGGCAGTACTTTGAAGAAGGTGTACCTGCCACAGAGTTGCAGAGAGCAACGCAACAGGGGAATAAACAGTTAGGAACAGACCAACCAATAAATGTCCTAAAGTAAAATTTAATTTAATGGGCTCTCAAGAGGTATAACAGTCCTAAATGGCACAGAGAAGAACTACCGTAATACCATAAAAAGAGGCTCCCACTCACTTTCCTCCCGGCTGCGTAAGGACAGTCTGTTGGCTACCTTCAGCTCCTTCCTTACGCAGGCTTACCTCCACCCCCGCAGGACCCTGCAGCTGCCCTTTGCTTAACACCTGCACCAAGACAACTGCTCTCAGCCTGAGCTCAGCTCAGCCTGGTCCAGAAACCACCAGGAGGTGCCTGTCCAACTCACCGTTCCCGACACGGAGAAGCCCGTGAAAACGAAGTTAATGTCTTCTCCTTTGGTGCAAATGTCAGTGGTTCCATCAACATGGAGATCCACGCTAGTGGGCTCTGAAAGACACGCCATAATAACATGGGAAAGAACCACTTATCCTATTTAGGATGTGGAAAGGAAACTACCCCAGGTAGTACAGGGCACAAGGATGGAGTACACAAATGATAATCAGACTAACTATATGTCTGCAGGAGGAAATCGGATTACCCCCAGAAGAAACAGAGTACATACCAAAGCTCCATCCTACAGGTGGCTCAATCTTCAACACAAAATCTCCCTAAAAGCAGAAAACTTTCGTATAAAGACCGAGCCCAGGGACTGTGTCACTCTGCATTTAGCTGTAGAGTAGTCTTACCTTGTCATAGAGAGGGATCATAAAGTATCCGTTTATCGGAGCACAGTCCGTCTGGTATTTTAAGGATCCTTGCTTGGTGTACAACTTAATCTAGACAAGTAAAAAAAAACACGAATAGATCAGACACAAAATCTGCATGTTGAATTACGTGCATTGGCATTGCAGTGCTGGAAGTGGAGACTGCTTACTATTTTATCAGATCGCTCATGTCAGACAAGGTATGTAGCTACATAATCCCCATAAGTCTGTATTAGCTGCATTTTCGCTAATAACCCGCCTCCATTCAGACCGTGCACCCAGCCCCTCAGGGCCACTCTCACCTCAATAAGCGAGTAATTAATCTCCACGTCCGACTTGACGAATCCCCCGCAGCCCACCACGATGTCGTCCGCCCTACAAACAGTAAGCAGAAAGCTAATACAGCATACTAAGATCCACATCTTCGACCCCAGCTTCGACGACCCCAATACAGTCGAAATCGGTGACTGTTCCCCTTTATCGGACGTCAGACTCGTGCTACTGCCGGTGCCGGAAGTTTCATTCTGCCCAAGGACCGTCGAGCAAACATGAAAAACTGATAGTGACATCTTTCGGATGGGCGGTGACACTGCGCTCTCATTCGATATCCGGCATGGCATGCAAATTTGATTGCTTATGGACGGCTTAGACCGAGATATCTCACCGAGGAAGAAACTTTCTTCCCGGAAATGAAAAGAAAACCTCTTGGGGTTCTTTCACTTTTTGCCCACTTTACTGTCCTGACTAGAGTATTATGTTTCATGTGGGTTTTTCGACACCTGTACCGTCCATCCATCCACTTGTCTAGGTATGGAGTCATAGGGGGTCTGGAGTCAAGCAGCCAGTGTTGGGGAAGTTTTTTTTTCTCAACAATCAGTTGGGTATAAAGAGTCACTGCCACAAAGTACCCAATTGGTTGGTTTAAAAAAAAAAACCTTGGTCTGGATTTCTACTTTCTGAACCTGAGCTTTCCACCTCTATAATGGATTACTTTCGTGAGTAACTTCCCCAACACTGCAAGCAGCACAGGGCACAAGACAGGGAACACCCTGAAGAGGATTCAAACCACCATCCCACCACAGTGTACATCATTTGAAACCAGCTGAGTATGTTAATAAGTAACATTGTCTTTTAAGTAACATGAGTGATGTTTTGGAGTTTAATTGTGAAAGTTCCAGAATATAAACCATGCAATGCAAAATTGAATTTTAGAGCTCAGGGGCTGAGGATTTGGAATCCCTCACAGCCATGAATACCAATGTGGTGTCATTACTCTTTATCGCATTCAGCCACCCGCAAGACAGACAGCGAGTTCTCGGAAAGGCTTCAGCAGTGCAGCCCCTCCATATTATCACTGCCCCATCTGCCATATTACACATGACCTGCCCTTTCAAAAACACTGTGAGTCCTTTTCCATTTGCAGAGTCGTACATTACATGATGTGACAATGGATGGCACTGTAGCCTCTCAGCTGCTGGGCCAAAGGTTCAGATTTAGGCTTTGGGTCTGTGTCTGCAGTTTGCTTGCTCCCCCTGGAGTTTCCTCCGGTCAGTGACTATAAATTGCCGATAATCATTGCACTCTTGGTGCTCCACTGCCTGCAGGCTCACTCTGACCCTGTACTGGGTATGGAAAAGAGCAAGGTGGTCTGATTTATAACAAAATGGTAGTATAAAATGCCCAAATACATCTGCTATACCTGATTGTCCTTGGAAGAGCCACAAGGGTCCAGAGCTTATCCCAGAGACTAGAGATGCAAACCTCACACTTTTAGAGCAACAGCAGAGACTCAGACCCTGTTCCCAAAGGTGTGGGATAACAGTGCTAAGCACTGCACCACTATATAAGATGCTCAAAGTATTTCAAGGTTCTCATTAAGGGTTTCTAGGGTAGGACGACAGCAACAAAGACCGAATTTCAGAAACTTTTGTATTCCCTGCTAAATCTCCAATTAGAAGCAGCAGAAAACCCTTGCGGGCATGTAAGGCCTTCTGTGTGTGACAGTTTCTTTTATAAGTAGCTCCCAAGCCGGTCAGGGAGCTGAAAAACAAGTCAGTCAGGATCTGAAATCATGAGAGGATGTAAAGCCTGGAGATTGTAAAGACAGCTCAGGACGAGCCCTCGATGTTGCCTTCGCATTCGTCATTATGCAGCATGCAGTACTGAAGAGAAGACAGTCACATGCAGTGTTCTACTTCATCTTTTTTATAAATAAATTATTCTCTCTAAAACCATCAGCACAACAGAAGGGCCCAAAGTCAAAATATTGAAAGTCTTTAATTCCCTTGACAAACTACAAAAGAAAACTGCTTCTAATGTTAGTGGTTATTTTGAGCAGTACAAAACATGCAGCAGTCAGTTACCAAATGACATTGGGGGCAAAAAAATTAAGCTAACTCTTCTAATAATGATACCATTTTCCTGGACAGAATTAGCAACATTTAAATATAAAGACAAAACATTTACATTTCACAAAGACTAAGGTAGTTATAAAATCACAGTAAAGAAAATATCTTTAAAAGTTAAGACTGGTAGCTTGACGACAGTCTAGTGGTTAATTGTAAAAAGTGTTAAATTTGTAAAGAGTACACATTTTATGTCAGAAACCAACATCCTTCCTAAATAGATGTTTACACTATCCTGAGTCACTATCTATTTTGTGGCAAATTGTGGCAAGTGACTTAATATAACTTAATTAGGACTACTTGGTGTATAAAAAAGGTCCTTCACTGAAGGAATTAATGAGAAGTCCCAAAGTAGAAAAATGGGGTAAAACTGAAAAAGTAAACAGGGACAGAGTATTGAAAACAGCACCACAATTGAGTCAGGTTATGAGAAGTGAATTCTATTGCACTTAACGATATGGGAGATGTTTTCTCCTTAAAGCCACAGATTTGGCCACCAGGTCCAATTTCCTGTTGGGCTGCAGGACAGAAGGGGAGACGAGCTGCTGCTCAAAGCTGATCAGGCTAATTTCCCAGGAGTTCTGTGAAGCCTGTCTTTCAAATGGAAAGGACAGACCTCCTCTGGGTCAATCAGGGCTCACAGACAGGCTCATTAATTAATTCACACGTTGGTTGCAGAGACAGGTGGCTCTACGAGGTACAGCCCCTGGGAGGTGCTGCTTCGAGAACCGTGCAGACCCGAGCTGTTCGAAGTGGTGCCCCCCCGGGACCTCACTGCTGATCTCTGTGCCTGTAGCAGCTTCTCGATCAGGAAGCGCTTGTCCCGAGCCTCCTGAACGGGAAAAGAGCAAAATACATAGTCTAACATTTCATGACAACTTTGAAGGAGGAGGATGAAAACAAATGTAACATGCTAAAGTCCACATTTTACCTCTAAATACTGCTGTACCAGTTTTACAGCTCTGGAAATAATTAAGAGACCACTCTATACTTTTAAAGAAATCTGCATTTTGAAATCCTGGTTTAATCGTGGTTCTGCTGGCAGAAGGTTATGCTCAGCAGCAGGTTGCTCCCAGGTTCAAAATTTCTACGACAGCAGTACACAAGAATAAGGTGAAGCAGGAGACACTGGGAATGACCAGACACCTGGTCAGGTAAAGGGCAGGAGCGACTTTCTAATGCCGGACCATTAACTTATCCGATAGTTTGTCATGAATCGTAGGATGACATCAAGTGACCTTCAAATGGAATGGGAAACATTAAGTGCAGGTGTGAAGTGCACTGCTAGGACAGTTCGTATCAGGCTCCTAGAAGCAGGACTGAAGTCCCATAAAGCAAGGAAGAAGCCCTTCATCAATGAGAAACCGAGAAGAACCAGGCTGCATTTTGCAAAAAAAAAATAGTAATCAGAGACACACACCCATAAATTGTGAAATGAGTGAAACAAAAAATGTTGCTGAGGTCTCTTAATTTTTCCCAGAGTAATTAAGAGCACAGTTATATGAACTTTCTTTTAAGGGTGTACTAACACACTGAATGGCTTCCCATCCAGGGTGCCCCCAGCTTTGTGTAGTGCTCTACCTGGGATAGGCTCCTCGCTGCCCTGCTACCCTGACCAGGACAAGCAGTTGGAAGATGAATAGATGGATGGGGGGATGGATAAGTGACACATTGTTTTTATATTTAGTGTCTTTAATTGTAGCGTAAATTCTGATAGATCTCACTACACTAATGTTGTTGATACATGTCACATTAACAGACTGAGAACATCTCCAAAACCCTCAACTTCTGCTAAGTCTGGGAATCCGCTTTGCCTTCCAAAATGCCGCTCTTGTCCCACATTACTGGCACTCACCATGGCAAGCTGCTCCCGGAGCTGGTGCACCACACGCTTGTAAGCTCCCGCCAACGCGATGACGTAAAACATGGCCATGCTATGGGGAGGCAGTGAGTTCAGATTACAGCATGCATGCAGGGAACACACAGCACAGCTACGGAGAAGATGCGAGATCAGGGCGGCTCACCAGGTCATGACGAAGAAGCACACGGCGAAGGCCTCAGAGGCTAAGCCATAGAAGAAGGTGCTTAGTCCATAGGGCAGCCGCAGGACACTCTGGGGTACCACCTCCCAGGAGGTTTTGTAGCCGACAAAGGGCCCACACGCCTGCGAGCAACTGATCCTGGGACACCCGCACACACAAGAGATAGTGCTCAGTGGTGCCCCCATGTGTATGCAGGAGGGCGGTGTGCGGTGTGGTCACTCACTGTGCGATGCTAGCGATAATGGGGATGCAGGCCATGGCAAGGCCAATCAGCAGCACACCCAGGAAGAAAAAGTTGGAGCTGGAGGCACGGAAGGGGCGGGTGGCTGGGCGGCAGTTGTGTATTAAGGTCAGCTGCAAGATTTTCATCATGCTGTCAATACTGACGATGTCACATGTTTATCATAACAGCGTCTAATCAGCAATGATGGTACTTACAATAACGGCATTATTGGGTTACTTGGTATTTACTTAGCACAAAGAGGCCATGCACAGGAGTGTTCAAGAAAAGGATTTGGAATAAGACTTCGACTGCCATCCCAATCATTTTCACATTCATTTAAAACCCTAAGACAGAAAGCCCTGGTCAGCCAGGTGAAGCACTGCACCTTCTTGATGTAGAAAATGATGAAGTACTTGATGGTGCTGATGGCAGGCAGTAGAGGGCAGTAGAAGGTGCCGATCCAGCAGATGGTCTGCCCATAGACTATCTCCAGCACGTTCTGGGGGATGGCAAACTCCTGCTGCCCCCACCACTTGGCCAGGCCGCAGTCAAAGTGAGTGACAATGAGCCTGGGGGAGGGGGAATGAGAAACAGCGCCTTACAGTGGATACAGTGAGCCATGCAGATTCATGGGTCTGTCCCATCTTAATACTCCAGTCCGGAAAATGTGGCAATTTGAGGGGTAGAGGAGACTCACTTCCTGGGGAACTCCACAAACACAGTGACAGCGCCGATGATGAGGAAGTCAAAGATCATGAGCTTATACATCTCTTGGCCTACTCGAGACTCCCAGCACTGCAGATGAGAATAATCATACATACAGTCATACGGTGACTAAGGATTCTAATCCCACATACAGGTGTCAGGATACAGTAAGGGGGGCACTTTAACACACCTTTCGCAAGGCTGACAAAACACTAACATCACTTAGGAGCACATATATATTTCAACCCTTCCCTGTACTGTAGACTGTCTTGGATAAAAGTGTAAATGAGTAAATATTTTTGCTCCTATTTTACTGTTTTTGCCAATGCAGCTGCTCTACTAAGCTAACATAGCATACATGAAATTTGATTCCTGCACTAGGCCGCAATTGTCTCTTAACAAGGTAGCTATTGTGTAACAGTGAGAGAGAACACAGGCTTCAGTCTGTTTCGGGGTACAATGCATAAGAAGCTGTCGGCCAAACATCACTGAGCACAAATTTAACAGTGTTTAAGTCTCTACATATAAAAATATTACCCAAACTTACCCACCTGGGCATTTTCCCAGTACTGTCAAGGGTACCAAAAAATTCTTTTGTCACATAAAGAAGTCAGTTTATCACTGGAACCAACTGTACCCAATTAGTGTGTTTAAACCTTTTCACTCTTCCACTCTATATTCCTTGGAAGCTTGGTGCACCCTGCCATCAGAGGCATGCTTCACTCTCCCCAAAGGTACTCACTGGATAGAGCTCATGGTTGTACCCACAGGGACAGTTGGATTCCTTACAGGTTGTTATCTGGGACCACAGGGAGAAGAGCAGCACGCCGATACTGGCCAGACGCATGAACACGCACCTAGGCGAGGAGGACGTAAAAGATGATTATTTACCACCAGATTCAAAAAGAACCTCAAAAGCATAACATTCAGATTAAAAGACTGGGAACGAATGGTATTCCCTGGGTAGTGACAAGGACCCGTACCTCATGAGTGTGAAGCGGATCTCAAAAGCTGGGGAATAGTCCTCAAACTGGATGATGAGCGAGAAGATGAGCGGAGTGATGAAGTTGGCCAGGGTGATCACAATGGATGGTAGGTACTCAGAGAGCAAGTCTAGAATGAAGATTTGGCTTTTCGTCTGTGGACAGGAGAGTACCTTCATGTTCAGGCCAAAGGTATCCATGACGACTCGAAGGTACATAACAGTGAGTAAAAATCCTTCTCCTGTGAGTCATGCTACCACCTTATTAATCCAACTGTCAAATTCCACAACAAATACTCACTGGGCAACGAGGAAAACATGATGCTTGAAATTTAGCCATGGCCGGGAAGTAACAAGTTCAGAAATCACAACGAATGGCTGGCAGGTTATAGATAACCAGATCGTCAGTGTTAAGTGACCCTAATACTATGACGTTCCGCAGAGCAGGGAAACACTGCAGCCAATCCGATGAACAGTATTACTTTGAAAAACATTTGCAGATCATTTACCTTTAAAATCATTTTTCACATATATATTTTAGATAAATCCTGGACGTAGCCTTAGAGATTGTACTTATGCTGGAGCTGGGCCTGGAATTAATCAGGCATAAACAAAAAGCAAACTGATGGACAACTAACAAACAGCTAAATGAACCAAAGAGTGTCTGCAATTTATTCTTTATTATTAATATGTGCACCGCAACCCTGACCTAGTTTAAGCAGCTGTGAGATGGAAGGTTGGTTGGATGGATGGATGAATGGATGAATGGATAGACGGACAGACAGATGGAATGTCATTTTCTTTTTAAATGCACATTTCAAGAAAGTCTGCGCAATTTTGATATAATTATAGTTGTTGCATAGACTGCATCAATACCAGGTCTGTGTCATTTTTCAAACGTCATAAATACTCAGCGGATAGTCATCTTTTTCTCCAGCATAAACAAAGCTGTAAGTGTGATTTTTGCCCCACAGCATTTTCAATGATTTTCAATGCTTTTCAAACCAGCAGAATTGCTCATTAAGGCCTGCCTTTGGAATGAATGCTTTCCCAGTTCAGGGGTAAAATCATACAATATAATCTCAACTTCAGTTCTAGAAGACCTTCAAACCCAAATCAACAAAAACAAAAAAGAGGCAATGACAAAAACCAGCACAGATACTATATTTCACCTGGGATTCCTGTGAGTAGATGGTGGCCCTATAGATGCTGTAGAAGCAGGCAGCCAACACGGACACCACAAACATGTTGAGGGCCACCCGCAGCGTGTAGATCCGGCACTTCTCCCTGCGCGTGCGGCCCGCTATCTTCTGCTTTATCCTCTCCTCCTCCAGGTCCGTCTGGGTAGGGGGGACAGAGTTCGAGAGAGGACGAGCAGCAGCGGCCCCCGAGCCTCCCCACCCCATCTGCTGAGTCCAGCCCACCTTAAGCTCATATAACAGGCTGCTCCTCTTCAGCCTGGCCGCGTTCTCGTTGGTGATGCAGAAGTCCCAGCCTGCGAAGATCTTGTTGCAGAAGCTCTGGAAGCGATCTTCATCCTGGATGAGGTTCTGCTTAAAGCCAGCTGCGGATCTGAAGGTTAGAGGGGATTTCAAACCAAAGCAAGGCAAGCCTCCCATCATTTAACCTGACTGTACAAACATCACCTATAAAATCAGCAGGTTAGTGATCAAGCATTACTCTCTGCAACTGGTGATGTCATGGCTAATCACTTGACAAAGTATTACATGACAAAGTAAAACACAACATACCTTTTTACAATCCATATGAGGCTGAGAAACAGGTAAACCACAGTGACAAGGATGTAGGCCAGAGGAAGGTTGTATCTAACTTTAGGGAAATTAATGACTTCCACCTTGTAGTACCCATAAAACAAGTATGTTTCTTCCAGGAATCCCTGTATGACAGGAAACAAGCAAGAAGCTTTAAACGCTCTTATCTTATGTACAGACTTACAGTATTCTCTATAATTCATTTAAATTTCCTGTTAAATAATAACACGCCTAAGTTTCTAGGCCCAAAAGCTGTGTGAGTGGCCTGTGTCAGTCTAACCTTCCGAAGATCATTTAGGACTTGGGAAGGAAAACTTTGTATGCAATGAAGTGTGGAGGACAAGCCTGTTAGGACTCCCAGTGATGTGGTGGCGCTGTACTTACTGTGCCAGACAGGAGGTCTGAGATATACTGGTGAAATACAACCAGGCCTTGCCTGGACGTGCTGGGATATTCGCTACACGTCTTTCCTGAAAGAGAGAGCACAGCCTACTGTCTTACTAAAAGCTCAATTATTTTCTGCAATGGAATATCAATGAAATGCATATAAGCAATATGCACGTGTTTGTGAAGGCTGAGAATGGCTGTGAGGTCTGTCGGTATGATGCATTTAGATCTGTATGAGAGCTGAGAGAGGTCATGTCACTTAAAGAGAGGGTAGTGTGTACGAGGGAGGTGATGTGAGAGGTTGGTCTGTACGAGGGAGGTGACGTCACTGCGAAAAGTCGGTCTGTATGAGGGAGATGACGTCATTGAAAGAGAGGTCAAACTGTATGAGGCAGGTGACAGGGAAGTCAGTCTGTATGAGGGAGGTGACATCACTGTGAGAGAGTTCAGTCTGTATGAGGGAGGTGATGTCTGTGAAACGTCAGTCTGTATGAGGGAGGTGACGTCACTGTGAGAGGGGTCAGTCTGTATGAAGGAGGTGACATCACTGCAAGAGAGGTAAGTGTATGAGGGAGCTAACGTCACTGCGAGAGAGGTCAGTCTATATAAGGGAGGTTACGTCACTGCGAGAGAGGTCAGTCTATATAAGGGAGGTGACGTCACTGTGAGAGAGGTCAGTCTATATAAGGGAGGTGACGTCACTGTGAGAGAGGTCAGTCTATATAAGGGAGGTGACGTCACTGTGAGAGGTCAGTCTGTGTTATGGAGGAGCATCTGTATAAAGAATACAGTGTTTCTGTGCCAGAGTTCTGTTTGAATGAGGCGGGGTCTCTGTTTTGGAGGTCTGGGGGACATGGTCTGTCTGCATACCAGATGCAGGGCGTGTGGAGAAGAGGCACAGGCTGGTACCCACCATCGTCCAGGTCGAAGGTGATGTTTCCTGAGGCGTGGGGCACGGCAATTATGGGCAGCATGACGAAGCTGAACATCAGCAGGAAAATGACAAAGTTTAGCAGGACCAGAAATCTCAGGAAAGAGAAGTAGGAGAGGATCCCTGTGCCGAACATCCCTATGGCACAAAGAGAGGCGGTGTGAGGGAGACAGCGCCACCCGCAGAGCAGTGTGCGTACATGGGGAAGCTGCAGCTCTCACCCTCTATGACATGGATGTCGGTCCTCCAGAGCTGTAGGGCTGTCAGCAGATGCGCACCTTCCTCCCTCAGCCTCTTGAGGGAGTGCCGAGCCCCCCGCCACCACTGCTCCCAGCCAACGAGCTCCATATCCTGCTCCATGTGCCGCACCCTGGCAGGCAGACAGGCTGCGATCATTCAGGGGTTATTCTTTGGATACCCCATGGCTGGGGTCACAAGGGTTAACTGCCACTTAATCCCTAGGCTGTACATTTTTTAAGAAAATCTGTCAATGAGTCCCGGGAGAAATACGAGTTGGTAACACAGGCCACACGCATTTAAGAGGGATAATGAGCCCTGCGTAACCGGACCTTACAGAAGAACACAGTATGAAGAGGCTGATACCTGTTTCACTTAGCGGAATGATAGTCTTCTGATAAAATATATATGACTCTTTGGAGAACAGTTTCCACCCTTATTAAAGTTCCCTTTTACTTACTATTTTCTCTCCAGGTCGGATTTGGAATGTCTACAAATAAGCTGATATCTCAGGGACACCCATCAGAAAACCACTGCTTGCAGACTAAGCTCAAATGATGCAAATTACAGCTCTTCCAATGCTGTTAAGTGAACCTGCTTCGAATTTGATACATCTGTTTTACATAATGCTGTTTTGTGATCTTTTAAGCTGTTTTCACTAACACATTTAAAACTCAGCTAACATTTTGATATCAATTCCCCTCCAATTACCCCGAAGCCTTATCTATGTTGTGATATGACACAGTAATTACAATATCAACAATAATAAAAATAACAACTGTACTAATTACATATAATAACAGAATAGCTTATATTTGGCTGACCCTAGTTAGTACAAATGGAAGACAGGTGGATGGATGGATGATTTAAATATTAAGTAAAACCTAAAACTTGCAGACTACATTAACTGTCCAGATTCAACTGAAGCACTTGTTAGTACGCCATATAAAAGAAATATATATCAGCTTTATCTCCCATACACATATGAATGTACAGTACAGCCAACAGAGCTGATCAAATCGATCTCATTTTCAGGACGTGAGTGTCTCGTGGACAGGAAGTCAGGTGACTGACATGTGTCTGCGTTTCTCCTCCATGGAAAGGGGCAGCTCACGGGCAGGTCTCCGCAGTGATGACACCTTGGGCCTCTCTTCCAGCCTCTCCTCTTTCAGCTTCCAGCTGGAAGACGAGCCTAATCGCGTGCGTGAGCTGCTCCGCCTTCTTGTGCTGCCTGTGACGGACGGCTTCCGCCGATACAGCAGGGACTGGTAGCTGGGCAGCTGGTCCAGCAGCGGGTTACTGGAGGGACCGGGTGGGCCCATGAAAAAAACTGAGGAGAAAGGCAACGAGGCTGCTAAGATCCAATGGAGCAGACAGGGGCCTGTGCAGCCTTATTTTATTACAAAGTTACATTAAAACGTCATTAATCTCACTACACAGAGTTTAATATCAAAACAAAGCTTGCAGTAGTTAATGCCACACATTTAATTTTTCCAGGTATATGTCCAAAATTCAGGGCTTTGCACTTGCTTGTTGCCATCTTTACATGACAAAACATTAAAGTTTTCTTCTATTCTCTAAAATTTACTAATATAATAGTTATATAAATATAGTAAACAATTATTATTATTGATACTACTACTACTACTACTACTATCAATAATAATAATAATAATAATAATAATCATAATATTAATAACCAATAGGGTTCCCGAAGATACGTTGATTGGATCAATAATAATAACAGCACCAAAACAACAATAACCGTACTGCTTCCACAGCTCATGTAACAAGCTGGATACACAATAATTGTTTAATGTCGAGCTACAGCAATACTATTACAAGGGATATAATGAATTCCAGAGCTGTTCAGACATGTTACAGCTGCCAAACGGCGTTCACAGAGGCGCCCAACGACGACCGCAGTGCTTCTGAAGCAAATTTCGTAAAAGTCAGCAATCACTTTCTGGGACAGGACAGCTAAGTAACAGCCATTACTTTGCAGCGCAAAACAATGAAGATTTCCTAAGAAGAACATAGGTTCCGAATGGACGGTCGACAAACTGTCCTGCCGGATCCAGAATCTCAATTCATCTACCTGCGAATAAAAGACAAAAGAAGATATAATACATACCCGAGTCGTTATGATTCATTTTGATCAAGTCACTGATCGTCAGTTTAAACCGAACTGCCTCCGTCCTGTACTTCCCTTCCCCTGTCCCAAAAGTAGGGAGCTTCGCCTCCCACAAACATTTGCTCCGCCCCAGCCGAATGCGCTCATTCTCTCTGCGTGGAACGTCGGCAATCCTCGCTTATGCAATACATGCTTTTAATTACAAAGCATTGTTTGATTAATAAATTGTGTTGCGTACAGGTCATAATAATGCATGATGATGATGATGACGACGACAACAACTAAGTAATAATAATAATAATCCATCTTCTAGCCACTTATAAGACTGGGAGCCAAACATAGATCAGAGACAAGATTCAAACTCCCAACTCTGTTCGCAAGGTGGCATCTAGAGATTCTGGGCCCCATTAAAGTAATCAGTCGTCCTAATTCCCCTTTACGGCGCCCCTTTTTGGAGGTATGAGGCAGCTCCAACGAGCCAACATACCAAGCTTTTTTACTTAGGAGTGTATTCGCTTTACATAATTTAAATAGACACCACAAGGGGGCACAATAAACATTCATGACAGGCAATAGTGTTTTTAAGATCTCACTAAATTGCACATAAGACTGGCCCACTTCTTCGCTAGCAATTTGCTAAGTCACAGAGCTTCTGTAATTGTTTATCGAGTGGGAAACTACAGACCTTTGAATCACCCTGCATTTTACTTAAACTGAAATTATAGTAAGATTTTTTTTCTCATTAGTATAACGCACATTTATACGGTCGGCATGGCAATTAAAATTTGCACTTGTAATTGAAATCACAATTGCGGATATAATACAAAACATTCACAAACAATACAAAACAAACAATACTATTTGTAATAATTCAACTAGAGATTAAACGGTATAAAAATTTTATATCACGATTATCGTGACCAAATTTATGACGGTTATCAGTATTTTTTTGGTGTTGTTAATATGGGCTTAAATGTCCAAAAAGTAGTGATACACAAACTGAAATAATTTCACCAAGTTTTATATTGAAAACCACAAATAAAGTGGAGCATATAAAATAAAACAATAACCAATGTTTTTTTAAACTCTCAGAATTTTTTTCATTATTAACACCTAGGCAAAAATTTCCGGCCCCAATACGCCACTGACAACATGAAATGTTTTTATACGAATAGATAACACTGGAAGATTCAGTTTACAATATTCTGTTGCTCACATGCCCATTTTAGGCACTTCTGGTGGTGGACAGGGGTCAGCATGGGCACTCTGACTTGTCTGCGGCTACACCTCATACTAAGCAAGTTGCAATGCATTGTGTGTTCTGACATCTTTCTATCATAGCCAGCATTAACCTTTTCAGCAATTTGTGCTACAGTAGTTCTCCTCTGGGACTGGAAGAGATGGACTATAGTCTTTGCTCCCCACACAGATCAATGACCTGCAACATGTTCATGATTCTTATTAAATCTGGCCAGCAGATCAATCTTTTATTTTCTACAGAATCATAAAAGTATGTAACGGTATCCTGTTAATAAGCGCTGGCAAGTTTCACCACCACCCAGGTGATATTAGACAAAAGTACATTGGTTAGTGATCAAATTTTCCAATGTAGAAGTATGGTAACGCAAGCAAAAAATATATTAATTCTTCCGTTAAATGTAACTGGAGTACAATAATAATTCCATATGTCAATTTTTGCTCTGATACATCTCTTTTTCTGCATTTCCATGTATCTTCCATATTCGCGCTGGTGCTTGTGGTCATCCAATTAGCAAGCTATGGCTATATGGTGCCTCCGCAGTAGTTTGTGTTCAAAGGAAAAGTATCCTGGTCTGGAGTACATAGTAAAAATAGTTTGGGAACTGTCTCCGAGGAACTATACAGTGATCCCTCGCTATATCGCGCTTCAACATTCGCGGCTTCACTGTACTGCGGATTTTATATGCAAGCATATCTAAATATATATATTTCTGGTACATGCTTCCTCTGTTGGTTTGTGTTACGTGCCGTAAGATTTTCAGCGGCTGCGTCCGCATTCGACTCCGCCTCCACTTCGGTTCAGACT